>JASAUF010000365.1:6112500-6712500 GCA_030180095.1 Magnolia changhungtana | reverse complement strand
GGAATTTCCACTAATAGCTAGAGTTGTTGAGAACCTGGAGGTGACCATAAACGGGCACATATCCTTTTCAAATGACTCCGTTGTATGGACCCCGTTGTGTCGCAAGAATCAGCCAGATGAGAGGCATACTTGAGGCTCTCAGAGTGGCTTCATTGTCACAAATGGCATATGGGAGCAAAACACTCAATGGTTTGGGCATTGGAGAGATCAGATGACTTTTCAGTTCATTCCTTCTATGATTCACTTGGTGAGCCTAATCTGAATGAGGAGAGCAGGAGACTATCATTCGTTTGGTCTAGCGATGCCCCTCCGAAAGTGGCAACGTTTATATGGTAGGTGGCGAGGAACAAAATTCTAACAATTGATTATCTTCATAAGAGGGCAATGATCATCCCAAATTGTTGTGCATTATGTATGAAAGCGGCCGAGACGGTAGATCACTTATTCTTCCATGCCCCTTTGTCTCGAAATTGTGGGATAGATTCATTGCATTTTTCCGGTCACCTTGGATGATGCAGAGCTCAATCACAGGCTTCCTTTTGGCATGGCCCAGCCGTAGCACAAGAAGAGAGAGAGAGAGAGAGAGAGAGAGAGAGAGAGAGAGAGAGAGAGAGTGTGTGTGTGTGTGTGTGTGTGTTGTGGAAGCTAATGACGAAGGTGGCAATATGGGGCATATGGAGGGAGACGAATGCACATCACTTCCAAGTCACAAGCAAATCGGAGGGAGATTATATATAAGGGTAAAAATGAATGTAATTGGGTGGATTTCTTGCTTAAAGGATTTTGAACCAAATGATGGGTCAATCTTAGCTAGTGTGTAATCTATGTAAACATGAGCCGTGTGCTCCTCTTTCAATAATGTTGTTAATTCTTAAAAAATAATAAGAAGAATAATAATAAAAATAAGTATAAAAAAAGTAAGAAGAATAATAAGAAATAAGTATAAAAAAAAGTCACGTAGAAAGTCTTTCTATGTCCTGCATAGTTGTTGTACCATGGGTGATATATCTCCTTCCGTCTGAGAGAAGATGTGGCTAATAGATGCAATCATGAACATGCACAGTTGATCTAATCTTCTTACAATTAAACAGTGAAAAAACAGGAAAGTAAAATTAATAATATAAATAAATAATTGCACCTGCTAGCTGCTGAAGTGGAACGAGACAAGCTAATCATTCGTTGGGCAAGGGAAACCATTGCCAATGATTGCATTGTACAAAACTCAGATGAAGACCTCCAAAGCTGAAATGTTAAGAGAAAGTCTTAGGGTTTACGAAGAAGACTCGAAACACATGCCCTGACAATTAACAGCTTCTAAAAATACCTCAAGTGTAGCTCTCAGACCAGGGAAAGCTACTGTCAAAGAGCCTTTATCCCCTTGCAAACCAGAAGCTACAACAAAGCTTTCTGGTTTGCATACATTCATTTCATCAGTCAGATATTTGTCTAGCTCCTGGTCGACATTCCACAAATGTAGAAAAGATAAGCTGAAGCGAAGTAAACATCCTTCAAGTGATCTGACCCATGTATGTTCTTCTATGGGATGACTTGCAATCCCTTCCATATCGCAACTATCATTTGAATTTGTTTTCTCCAGCTGCTTCTCTGAGACAAGAACAATCTCTTGCTTGCCACCATTCCCTACAGACTCTCTATGCCTTTGACATGGATACATCAAAGATAAGAGATTGAATTTCAGAGTGGCAATTCCAGGATAAGGGCAGGAGCATTTGATAAGATGCTTCTGGTGTTGGAGTGGAAGTGATGGAGCTTGCTCTATAGAACTATGATCAGCTGCATAAGAAGTAAACTCATGAGCTGTTTTTGAAATCGGTAACTTTCCTTTACTATCATGTGCTGGAGAACCATCAGAACCATGGAAGTCCATTATTCTTTGCTGAGTGTTGCCTGCTGCAAGTGACTTAGTGATCCCCTTGTCAAGATCTGTAATATGCGATTGTGCAACACTTGTATCTTCAGTTACAGAAAGGAGCAATGAGGATGCCGAAGTAGTGCCACCCAATATGTTGTCGGTCACTGAATTTACATTGATACCTCTGCAGAAATTATCAAACATTGAATGAGAAGCATTACCACGAAGGGTGCGCTCTCGAGCACCTGTCTTAACATCCCAGAGGTATAGAGCATTAATTGCACCAGACGAAGCAGAGAAACTCCTGCACAAACACGCTATGTAACCTCTCCTGCTGTCCCATACAACCATTGTTGGATAGCTTGGATGTCCAGGAAACATTCTTTCTACCCGTAAAGTCTCAAGTGAAACAAGAGCCACACAAGAATCCTCCCCAACAGAGAGAAAACAATTACTCCAAGGACAGTCCGTCCAGGGCAGTGGAAGAATAATTTGCCTGATTGGAGCCACATGGTGGTGCATTACTGAAACAAGGCTACCAACATCCAGATCCCATATACGAATCGTGCAATCAGAGCTTCCTGATACTAGCACCCGTTTGAAATGTTGTTCACTTGAGGTTGCCACCATATGGTGTGCTGCCAAGCAAAGCACAGCACCCATGTGCCCCAAAAGAGATTGTTCAGATATACATGGATCGATGTCATGATGAAAACTTCCATCGACGAAATTTGGTTCCTGATGAAACATCTCAAATCGAACTACTTGTATTTCACCATTATAGAAGCCATAGACTACAGCATATGGAGCATAAAAATCTTCTGAAAGCACCAGTGAAGATGACACAATCTGTCCTTTCAACAGAAGACCATTGCCAAAGTTTGTAGGACTTGCAACACAGTTTTGGTCAGAACTTTTATCAGTCTCCCCTTCAGTTGCTTTTAGGCATGCGTTCTGCCTGAGGGCCTCGGTTTCAGAAAGAGAACAGGACATCCCAACCCAATCACCAAGAAAACTACCTTCCCCAACCATGATGCAGGAGCAAGGATCACCAGAATTGTTGCTTTTCTTTATGCCTAACTGCCCATTGCTAACAATCTGCGCTGCCAGAGGCTGATGCACTAGCCATATTGAGACACGAGGTTGCCACGATGTTGAAGCATGCACTTCAAAACATAATGATTCTATACGAAGAAGATAATCATTCAACTGACAGTAACTAATTAGCATTTTCACACAGTGTGGAGCAGCAACAGCAGCAGGGATTTCACAACAAGGCTCAACGTCAAACGTGACACCAGAAACCGATATGTTATACACGATAGCAGCACCCGTGTCACTCCATACAGCAAACTGTTGTACAGATCCTTCATCTGCATCCAATGCATTGTCACTACAGCCACTCTGAAGAAACATGCCCCCAATTGGGCACGCCGGAGTAAGAGGGCCTTCATTGCAAAGCAAACCATCAGCTAAGGAGATTTCGCAAATAGCAGTCTCACTGGTCCTTGACATAAATGTGCAGTGGGTCTTAAATACAAGAGCCAATAGCTTTCCATTAGCTGAAACTGATACTGCCTGTACCCCATCATGCTGCAAACTGTCAGCCTCAACAGATGTTCTTCCCATGTATGAAGAGCTTCTCTGCAGACCACTCCCAGCTTCGCCATTTGGATCGGGCTCCAGTATTGCAATTGATTCTACCTGTCCAAGTGCATCTGTCATGATCACTGACTGTTTTTTCATGTCCTCAAAAGATGGAACTACAGCCATGAATTTCAATGACCCAATGGTCAAGCTCCCATGGAAGATAGTCTGGACAATATTGAGGGTGCATGAATCAACAATGACAATAGAACATTTTGAGGTCCTTCTGAAATGTGCTTCTTTGTCAGTTGCAGTCTCATTTTGAAGGTAGCCAGGGTTCACAATCTCGGCAGTTTCAGCTGAACCGGAGTTTGATGCTTGCATAGCATCAGAAAAATTGCAAGCAATGCAAACATATCGCCTGGACAAAGGCAAGGATGACAGGAGAGATGGGGTACCTACCCATGGAGGCAATTTTCTTCTACGCCTACAATGGCCGCTACCTCTGCTCCAAATGCATAACACACCATCAGTACAAGCACTCATTAGTTCAGCAGAACCAGATGAGGTCAAGCTTACATTACTTGAGCTCTCTTTCTGTCCATGGCTAACGATGGGGATGCAAATTTCTAGACCTACTATGGCAGTGGCATGACCACACAGCATTGCCATTGGCCAAATTTCCTGTCAAAGTTTATGGTTCAGATGTTAGTAATCAAATGTAACGATGAGGGATGGACGGACGGTGGCAAGTGCATAAAATATCAATGGATTCCGATTTGACAATGTCCATGGAAATGAAAATTAATTAAATAAATAAGGTGGATATTCATTGACTTAGGAAGAAAGAAGAGAACGAGTGGGAGGAAGAATGACCTACCCGATTGAGAGGGGGGTTGAGGTTCCACCAGATGATGGAGCCATCGGATCCGCCCGTGTAAAGGGTGGGTGGCTGATTCAAGACAGCGCAAGCAGTTATCCTATGATGATGGAGGTGTGGGCTACCGCCGTACCAAAGGCACGCCACCGGCTGGCATCGCATCTTTCTCTCTCTCAAACGAAGAACCAGCCAAGACTCTCTCTCTCTCTCTCTCTCTCTCTCTCTCTCTCTCGAACAAAGAACAAAGAACAAAGAACCAGCCAAGAGTTTACAAGGAGAAGGGAGTCTCAGCGGAGTAGAGGGAGGAGAGAGTCATTCCGCATACCAATATAAAATTTTGGGAAAAAATGATGCGCAGTTGGCGAGGAGAGACCAAAGAGAGACGATGGTTATGTGCTGTAAAAAAACCCACGACCCGTACGGAGGCGAATCAGGTGGTGTTGCCATTGTTGGGCGCTGTGGGGCCCAACGTGATGTATATATTTTATATCCGAACCGTCCATCCGCTTTGACCTCTCATTTTAGGAAATTAACCCAAAAATCAAGAAGATCCAAATCTCAAGTGGACCACACCAAAGCACGCCCCAGTTTGATGTATACGTTGGATCTGAAAAGTTTGTGCAACCATTAGCATGAAGAACATTTTTGTCATGTGATCGATATGGCATCCTAGCATCATGTAAGAGCCTTAAAAAAACACCGTTTAAAAGCAAAAGTAAAAGGAAAAGTATTGATGGATGTGCTGGATCTGAAATGTATGTCCTGCGGAATCAGCATTTATAAGGAGTATTTTTTGTCAGGTGATGGATCCACGGCGTGTTGGGTATTTCCCTCCAGTGAGGCCTGAAAAAAACAGCACCGATTTTCAAAAAAAAAAAAAAAAATAAGCTAAGTTTTTTACCAGCAACGAGAAGCCAAGCCCAGTTATAATCAACAGGACTCAAGGCCGAGCAAAGCGAGCGGGATGGGCCTTCGCCCTATCACAATCAACGAGACCAAAGCCCAAGGAAAGCAAAGGGACGTGGGCTTAGACAAAAAAGGAACTAGCACAGGCACATAAATCAAAATGCAGCCCCTGGCCTAAAGTCTAAAATGAAATTAAAGTGCAGCATATGGGCCAAAGTCTAAAATTAAATGCCGCTATGGTATGATCAAGTGTTGATAAATATTTCAAGAATAAAGAATTTGAATGCCGAAAATTAAAATTTTAAAAAAATATATATATTTCTAATTAAGTTAAAACACGTATTAGATACTATTGAGGTCAGAATCTGGTCAGCTCTCCCCATCGTCCTACGTACTTCGCAGCGCTCCCAAACCCTAACGCTACACACGAACGGTGAACAAAGGAGACCCTGGCTAAGCCGGGGGGATCCTCCGATGCCTAAGTCAAAACACAGAAATCTGAGTCTAAGTTGCAGGGTAATGGGAGAGGGCAAAATGTTGTATACCTGTAGCAATGGTGTCCTCATGTATTTATACCTGACTGTAAGATGGTCTGGATCCGTCAATCACGGCACAATTCACTCAATCAAGAAGATTTTCGTGGATCATGGCGATACCACGCTCAGATTAATGATCCACTCTCCACATTTTGCGCATTGTGCGTATCTACGGGCGGGGAAATCGGCCACGTCCACTTATGGTAACTTCCATATTTAGTTTGAGGAGCATCCGCCTCTGCCCCAGAGTATGGGATCGGCTTGGACCATTTAGTGGGTAAGATTTCCGTTGGTGGTTGTAGGCCTTCATCAAACATCGTCCATTCTGACATTCTCAGTTGAACTGTTAGTTATCCATCCGATCTGATAAATAGGCCTCAGAATGATAAGGGACTCGGATCTTCCCATAATAGAAGCCCCCTACTCTTCGAGGTCTACTAAGGGCTCGGGGAATAGTTATGTGGAAGATCAATCGCCTCGACTACCGGTTCCTTCGAGCACGTTGTGACCCTTGCGCTTCAAATCCTCATGTTCGCAAGGTTTCCCGCCCATGAGTTCTCGTGCAGTGGACGCGTGGCGACGGTTTAGATTTCGAATCACTATCTACCTATGACCTGTTGCCACGTACACTTGGAGTAATGCCTCGGATGGAACTTTTCCTCGTTTGGGCGTCATTTCGCTTATCCGAAGTACGCCGCTTGATGTCAGAGATGTACTACCCGACAGTGCATGAGCCAATGGTGTGGGGTCACGTCAACTCTAAGACCAACTTACGGCGATTCGGCCGCGGCCATCATTGCTGGTCATTAATGCAGGGATTTGTCGCGGTCTATATAAACCCTTCTTCGGAGACTTCGCTTCACTTCTGTGTTGTGTTCGAGCCGACATCGGAAGAGGCGATTTCCGGCGAAGGCAATTCCGCCCATCCAGGAATTTTTGTTTGGCGATTCCGACCGATCAAGCATTCCCGACAAAAGCAATTCTCGGTGACCATCCGGTGAGTCTCCTTACACCTCTTCGCACTTTTTTCTTCTTTCTTAAGATGTCGTCCGACCTGGAGACTGTGCGGGGCTACGGTGATGACTCCGAGTCAGAGAGTTCCGACAATGGGAGAAGGGTCTCTGAGGGCCCCTTAAAAGCAGTGCCCTTATACCCTTCGCCTCGAAAGCAAAGGGAGACTGGGGCTCGAGCTCACGGAACTGGCAGGAAGAAATCTGCTCGAGCCCCCCAGACCGCAACCACTGAGGCCACTGAGATGCCAGCGAGCGGGAGGGCCTCGAAGGTAGTCCCCGGAGGTTCTGTGCTATCGGAGTCTCAAATTGAGTAGATCCATACGGAATTTTAAATTTCAGCCTCCGTCTGGATAAGGGCCCTGGGGCCCCTCGAAGCCGCTGGCGCGCCTGCCGAGGGAGAAGTTGTCATTTTTCTTTGCACACTACAATGCGAGGTCCGACTTCCCCTACACCCTTTCGTTCGAACTATGATGGCCCACTTAGGCTTAGCTCCTGGGCAGTTGACCCCCAATACTTGGAGGGTGCTCATTTCTGCCTTCATCATCTGGCAGCAAGTAGGGAACCCAGAGTTGACTCCATGGGAGTTGATGAGTTTATACTTGGTCAAGCATGACAGCAATGAGCCATGGTATTATTTTGCGACCCGATGCAGTAAGGGGTCGGGATTGGTTATGAATCTTCCTTCTTCCAACAAATAATGGAAGAACAAATGGTTTTGGGCAGCAGGCAAATGGGAGGCACCTGTAACCGAAGTTGGGACTCTGACGACTCGCGTTCCCACTCAATTTTCAAAACCAGGTCAGACCAGTTAACTTCTTTTGTCTTCATACATTATTTTATTGCACCGGTCGGACTGAACTTTTTATTCTATTTTTTAGCAAATTTTCCTAGAGGTCTGCCCGTCCTTGATTCGGATTAGAAGAACCGAGTTGCCAAGAAGAAGGCGAGGTCAGGGGAGCTTCGTTCCTGGTCGGACCTGATCACCGCCACCAATCTTCATTGGTCTGGGCTGTGCAGGTCCCAACCTCTCCCGACATCTTTCAGTAAGTCCTCTTTCTGTTCCTTCGAAGTTAAGCCTGTTTACTTAGTTGCTGATTCGTTGTTCTTTGTGCAGGCATGGCCGAGGCTTCCGGTTCTCGGAAGAGGAGGGTGGCCCCGACTGCGGAGGAGTTGTTAAGGCCAGTGCCCCGAACAAAGACTACCGCTCGGAGGAGGCAAGCGACTCCTCGCAGAGAAGGTCCTTCAGGTCTAGGCGCTGCGGACTCCAATTTCGACTGTGATTGCGACTATGCCTAGAGTCGTAGTCATTACGGCCCCATCTCCTGCCCCCCCCGGCTCTGGCGACGATGCTTGTTGAGGGTCAAGTCTCGACAACCATTATTCCAAATCCAGCAACCATAGCCTCTTCCATTCCGCCCGCAATCATTCCTTCCATAGGGGTGGCCCATCCGTCGGCTCCCTGCATAGCTATCCCTTCATCATCCGAGCGGGAAGAGGCCGTTCGGATGGTAGATGTCATGATTACTCCACCCGAGGTCAGAGTTGACCTTGGAGCCGAGGCTCAGGCCTCAGCCGGTAGCCGAACGGGTTTTGCAGAGGCGGCAGATTCTGCTCACGTGGAGACGAGCGAAGGGAAGTTCGCACCAGGCTATCATCTTTCATACCTGACACCCTAGGCCGCGAAACACGCTCTTGAGGAGAGTATAGCTAACCTCCTTGACAAGTCGGACAACTCCTTTCTAAATGACTTGGCCTCCGTCTTTTACACGGTATCTTTGCCGACTCTCGTCGTTTTTCTTGTACTTGCGATTTTCTAGTGTTCATTCATCTGTTTTTGTGTAGTCTGTCCCAAAGCTTTTATTGGCTCAGGAAAGAGCGCGGGAGTCGAAAAAGAGGAGAAGCTGAGCTGGAGGCCCTCAAAGCCCAAATGGGAGCCTTGCGGGATGAGAGCACCTCCCTCCATCTTGAACAGGACGAGCTGCGTCATCAGCTTGAGGAGGCAAAGGCTGGGGAACTACGTTTGCAGGGAGCTGTGGCCGACCTTAAAACTAGAGAGCTACAGCTGAAAAGAGTCGCAGATGACTTCAAGGCTCGGTGTGATGCCGCGAACGCCGAACTAACCCGCGCTAGGGCTCAGGCGGACTCGCTGGCTCAGGAGAACGTCCGACTAAGCGAAGCTTTTGAGCGAGCTAAAGTCGAGGCTGCGAAAGAGTGAAACCAAGCCGTCGCTTAGGCGAGGGAAGCTCAGCAGGCTGAGGATAAGGCTTCTTTGGCCGAGGCGGTAACCGTTGCGGTAGAAGCTTTCAAAACGTCCAAGGAGAGGGATGTTGAGGCCGCTAAGTTTTACGACCGCGGCTATGACGATTGTATCGAGGCGGTCCTGGGTTTATATTCGGACCTTAACCTCGACTCTTTACTTTCCGAGGAGTTGAGTTGCCTGTAGATGGAGTCCGTTCGGAACAAGCCCCAGATGCCCAAGCTCCTCCGCCACCTGCGTAGCTCTAACTACTTTTCTCCCCTTTTACTTTGTGAACTGGTTGAAACTCCTCTCTTTTTTTTTGGGCCTTCTGATGAAAGCTTGTGGATGATGATTTTTTGACCCTTTGGAAAGGGCTTATGAATGATAATTTTTCTTACATGTTAATCCGTAATTAATTTTCGAATGTCTATTGTAGATTATTTGTGCACCAAATTAATTCGTTGGCAGGCTGATTTTCTTAAGATTTGGCCGAGCCGACCCTTTGACGGGTCAGCCCCTTTCCAACGCCACTTTGTAGAGCTTTTGAGGTCATTATGGCCTGTTTATTGAGTCCGGACCCGCAGGGGGTCGGCTCGTCCCACAATTGGTGAGAACTTTCTGCTTTACCCATTAATTCGCGAGCTGATTCCTAGGAGTCGGGTCAGCGTTTAGGCTTTTTCCCTAACTTGCGGATACCGTGTAAAACTTTTTGTGGGATAATGTACTAACCCCCTCGAGGGATTAATCCATCGAGTCCGCCCCTACATGTGAAAGACAACTTTTCCTTAGTAGATGATTCGTTTAGGTGGATGAGAATAGATGAATTTTATTACGAGCCTTAAAGGCTCGTCGCTCAGAGGCGTACATTTTGCTGAAGGCCTTAAAGGCTAGCCCGTCATGATAATAAACTTTCAGATGCTCGGCATTACAAGGATGGGGGAGTTCACGACCCTCGAGGTCTTCTAGGTGGTAGGAGCCTAGCTTGGTCGACCGGACGATCCGATAAGGTCCTTCCCAGTTTGGTCCAAGCGGGCCAGCTCCCAGCTCGACAGTATTCTGGAACACTCGACAGAGGACTAAGTCCCCTGGTCGGAACCGCCTAACCTTGACTTTCGAATTGTAGAACCATGCCACTTGTTGATGTCGAGCTGCGACTCAGAACTTTGAGATATCTCTAACTTCTTCAAGCAAATCCTAGTTTGCGGCAATCTGCTCAGAGTTTTGTTTTTCTTGGTAGCTCCCGACTCGGGCCGTAAGAAGATCAATTTCCACCGGCACCATTGCTTCCGAGCCGTAGGAGAGCGAGAATGGAGTCTCTCCTGTTGAGGATTGAGTTGTGGTCCTGTAGGCCCAGAAAACGAACGGAAGTTCTTCGACCCAATTGTCTTTTGCTTTTTCAGTTTTGTCTTGAGATGATGTTTGATGACCTTATTGATGGCCTCCACTTATCCGTTCGACTGGGGATCTCAGGGAGAAGAATATACATTTGTGATATCGAGCTCTCGACACATGCCTCGAAATTTGTCGTTATCGAACTGTCGGCCATTGTCTGACACGATGGTTCGCGAAATTCCGAACCAGCAAACAATCAAGACGAAGTCGATCACCTTCTGCTCCATAATTTTGGCGACGGGCTCGGCCTCAGCCCATTTGGTGAAGTAGTCAACAGTGATAATGGCGAATTTGACTTGTCCTTTCCCCATGGGTAGAGGGCCAATAATGTCGATTCCCCACTGAACGAATGGCTAAAGGCTGCTCATAGGACTCATTTCTTTTGCGGGTTGCCTTGGCACGGCCGCGAATCGCTGGCATTTATCACATTTTCGGACGTAATCTTTGGAATCCTCCTTGATAGTTGGCCAGAAATACTCTTGTCTAAGTATCTTCAAAGCTAAGGCTCGACTGCCAGAATTATTTCTACAGATTCCTTCATGAATCTCTTGCATGACGTATTCCACCTCGTCAGCCCAGAGATACCTGAGGTAGGGCTCGGAATGTCCCTTCTTGTATAAGATACCATCCAAGATGATGTATCGGGCTGCTCGAACTCTGAGCCATCTGGCTTCCAGCCTGTCCGTAGGGATCTCACCTGTAGTGAGATAATTAAAGATCGGATCCATCCAGCTCGGACTTGCTTAGACTGGGTTGACTTCCTCCTCCCTGCTAATGCTTGGTTGCTCTATGAATTCGACAGGGATGATTCGCGGGATCTTTCCCTCCGCAGCTTATGCGAGTCGCGCTAGGGCGTCGGCCCATGAATTTTCTGCTCTCGGGATTTGGTGGATCGTGCAACTCTAAAATTTTTCAATTTATTTCCTCACCTCATCAAGATAAGCGATCATCCTTGTTTCCTTAGTTTCATATTCGAAAGAAATGTGACTTACCACCAGCTGGGAGTCGGATCGTACTTGAAGAGACTGGACACCCAGACTCGCTGCCAATATGAGTCCGGCTAACAAAGCTTCATATTCTGCCTCATTATTCGAGGCTTTGAACCCTAATCTGATTACGTACTGAACGGTCGTGGAGTCGGGTGCAATCAAGACGATCCCGACTCCGACCCCTTTGACCTTGGATGACCCGTCCACATAGAGAACCCATCCTGGATCTGATACTGCTTTTTGATCACTTGGAAGGGCGATTGGGCTTGTCTCAACCTCAGTTCTGATCTCTCTGGTGCTCGGAGTTGTGAATTCGGTGATGAAGTCGGCTACGGCTTGACCTTTGATTGCTGTTTTCGGACGGAACTGAATATCGAACTCACCGAGTTCGATGGCCCACTTGGTTATCCGACCTGACACCTCGGGCCTCTGAAGAACTTGTCTGAGGGGGGAGTCTATCAACACGATCACGGAATGAGCTTGAAAATATGGGCGCAATCTTTGAGTTAAAACAACGAGACTAAGCGCTAGCTATTCCAGGGGTGAGTATCTTGTTTCTGTCGGTACCATAGCTTTGCTCACATAATAAATAGGGTGTTGTTTACCTCCAACTTCTCTGATCAAAGCCGAGCTGACTGCCGAGGCTGAGACCGCGAGGTAGAGGAATAGAGGTTCACCTTCTTTAGGTTTAGACAACAGGGGTGAACCCAGGTAATGCTTCAGTTGCTGGAAGGCCTGTTCGCACTCCGACGTCCACTCTGTCTTCTTGTGACCTTTCAACTGTTGGAAGAAGGGGAGACACTTATTCGTTGCTTTGGATATAAAACGTTCGAGTGCCGCGACTCGTCCTGTGAGGCATTGTATTTCCTTAATAGCACGAGGTAAACTCATGTCGAGGAGTGCTTTGATCTTATCGGGGTTCGCCTCGATACCTCTCTGGCTGACCTGGAAACCGAGGAATTTTCCTGAACCGACTCCGAAAACGCACTTTGTTGCATTCAGCTTCATCTTGTATTTTCGGAGGACGGCGAACGTTTCTCTAAGATCCGTCAGATGATCGGTGATTTTGATACTTTTCACTAACATGTCATCAACGTATACTTCCATTGTGCTTCCGATTTGTTTGGAAAACATCTGATTTACTAGCCTTTGATACGTTGCCCCAGCGTTTTTCAAGCGAAACGGCATGACCCGGTAACAGTAGAGTTTCTTGTTTGTGACAAAGGTAGTCTTCTGTCTGTCTGGGTGGTGCATTGCGATCTGATTATATACGGAGTAGGCATCCAGGAAAGAAAGTAATTCATGACCCGCCGTGCTGTTTACTGTTCACTCCCCAAGTATAGGGTTGTGATGTAGTAATAAACTCGGTAAGATCGAGGTCGAATCCCAAGAGGACTGGTTGTCACAATTCAAATCTATGATTCTTCTTAACTAATCCAATGAATAATGAACTAAACTATTAAGCACAATTTTACGAAAAACAATTAAGAACAGGGAAGAAAATTCAATCAGAGAGAGAGCACTAGGACTTTCGAATCCACCCCTAACTATCCTAACCCTTGTTTTGTCTGTTGATTCACCTTGAAATAGATTGATACCACTTAAATAGAGAAAGCACAATCTGTGTCCTAAATCAGGGCATACAGACTGTCTAATTCCTTTAAGCAATGCCATGAATAACAAATTCCATGTCCTTGGTCAACATGGAATGTACATTCATTAAAGCATCCTGTTTTTCCTCTATAGGAAACCTCGTTTTGATCGACACAAGCACTGTAATAAGCATCCAAACAACATCCATCTATATACTTTGATCAAGTTCATAGATGGAGAAGTATGGAATTTAAACCCATAAAGCCCACTTAGAGAAAAAAATAAATTAATTAAAATTCAAAGTAAATCAACCAATACAAGAGCTGATCAAATTAGGGGCTTCATCTCAGCCCTAGCTGAGAGATTAGTTACCCATAAAATCCAAAAAAAAAAAAATATTAATTAAAATTCATAAATTAAAACTCCAAACCGAACAATCTCTCTCTCTTTCTCCTTCTCTTTCTTCTCTCCCTGGCTCTGGATCTCCAATTCTCTGGATCTGAATGTCTTTCCCACGTCCAAAACTTCCCTTTTATAGCTGCTGGATGGCTGGAATCGGTGGCAGAGTTGTAGACGAACTCGGAGTACAGATTTTCGCAACCGTGATCGGTGGGCCCCACAGAGGTGTTTTCTGGAAAATCCACCCCGTCCATTGGATTCAGGACGAAATTTCACCAAGAATGGGTAGTTTTGAAGGTCCATTGGCGTGGCCCACAGAAGAAATCTCAAAAAGATCGATTTGAACGTCGCCAGGTAGCCCTTTTGTGGCCTCTGTACCGCACACGTGTACGCATGGGTCCAAACTTTCAACATGGGTTTGTAGAATTCGCGGTCCTCTACACGATGGACGGCTCGGATCGTCCGGAGGGTTGACGTGACGGGCCCACTGTCTTCGCAAAAACGGCCACGGCCGTTCCTTCGCTGACGCGGAACGAGACGTAGATTCGGCTGCGGAAATGGTGGGGTCCACTTGTGATGTTTTCTTGAGAAATCCACTCCGTCCATTGCATGGAGGAGGAAATTTCGGTCGGAAACACATAGTTCTTTTTCATTTTGGTGCGGGCCACGGAAGATCTCGTTACACCGTCCATTCCACGTTTGAACGGCTAGATTTCACTCAGGACGACCGTTTGCAATTCTGCCACCTAGGCAGTGATTATGTCCTTCATTTAGACCTGATGGACGGTCCGGATTATCTGTTTGATGGACGGTGTGGACCCACAACCCAACGACCGATCGTCGTTTGCGGACGCTGGAAACGGTCCGTCCGTTTTTAGAAGGAGCGCGGTCGTCGTCTCGCCGACCGTCTTCATGGTGCGGTGCACGGCCGGTGCTCGGGGTACTCGGTGTACACTCCCCATACACAGGGCCCACCGAGATGTTTACGAAGGATCTGCTCCGTCCATCCTCTTTCTCATATTATTTCCACCGTCAGGACCAAATTTGAGGTAGTTCCAAATATCAGGTGGGTCCCAAAACGAAGATTAACGGGCTGATCTGTCCGTTGGACCACTTCCCAAGATCTGCAAGGGCTGAAATTTAATATGTACGGTTTATTTACGGCCCTCATCACATGTATGAAGTTTTGAGTTGATCAGATGGCGGAAAACATGTGATCTTGCATTCTGGACCCTTTTCGAGCCCCTTTGGCGTGCTTTCCTCAGATCCCAGGCGTGTGTATTCTTCACCATTGGTTTTCTGGAGTCCATCCCATGCTCTGATAATTTTGGAGCATCAAATCCATGCCTTTAACATCAAATTCCAATTAACGCTCCTGATTTCGTCCTGTAATAAAAACACGAGAAAAATCTGGCTTTAAACATTATCATGCACATAAAATAGGGCAATAATCGGGGTCTGATATGCAATATTTGACCCTGATCATTTACTAGCTGGTCAATCCGAAGCAACAGGAAACTTCTTTCTGACAAGCTTTAGTTAAATCCGAGTAATCCACGCAAACTCGCCACTTTTCGTTGGCTTTCTTCACCAGCACTACATTTGTGATCTAATTTGGATAATGCACTTCCTCTATAAATCATGTGTCGAGTAGAACAGAAACATCGTCGGCAATTGCTTCATACCGTTCGGCATCGAACGACCTTCTTTTCTGCTTGATTGGTTTATGATCTAGATCTACGTTCAGCCTGTGGACTATAACTTCCGGGGAGATCCGGGGCATATCTTGGTGAGACCATGCAAAGACGTCTCTATGCTGTCGCAGGAACGTTAGGACTTCGTGCCATTGTTCAGTATTCAGTGAAGTTCCGAGCTGAACTGTTCTGCTTGGATCAGCTTCATCAAGTGACACTTTTTCCAGATCTTCCACAGACGAGCCTTCCACGGGCCCTATGGGGTCTAGGACATTAATAGTGAGCGCCTGCTTAACCGACCCCTTCCTTACCGCCACTGCATAACATCTCCGAGCTTCCCGTTGGTCGCCTCGGAGGTAGCCTATCCCGCCTTCGGCGGGGAACTTCATTATCAGGTGATAAGTAAAGACGACTGCTCTCATTGCATTGAGGGAGGGTCTGCCCAGGATAACATTGTGTACTGATGGCACATTGATAACTAAGAAGTCCACCATAAGTGTGACTTGATGTTGTCCTTCTCCCGCAGTCACGGGAAGGGAAATGGCTCCTTTGGAAATTACTCTTTCCCCAGCAAAGCCGTGTAGGGGGGTCTTCACGGGTCTGAGATGAGACCGTGGAATCTCCATTTTTTTAAAAGCTTCTGAGTAGATCACATCAGCGGAACTTCCGGTGTCGACCAAAATGCGATATACTTTACGATTCGCGATAGTCACGGTGACTACCAGAGCATCGTCATACGGGTGCTGAATCCTACGCGCATCTTCTTCCGTGAAGGTCAGAGTGCACGAGCTGACCCGAAGTTTCTTACTAGGCCACTCGGTTAAATGGACATAATGTTCCATTTCGGACTTTCTGTAGTGAGCCTTTCGCGCCCTATTTGAATCTCCTCCACTTGACGAGCCCCCGAAGATGGTACGTATTTCGGCGGGCTCCTCCGTGGCATTGTTTGGCTACTCCCACTCCCTTTCTCTTCTCCGATCAGCTTTCTCTTCCTTCGTGTACCGATGCAGGTGACCTTTTTGAACAAGGGCTTCGACCTCATCTTTAAGGTCTACACAGTCGTCCGTATTATGGTCGTGATCTCGGTGGAAGCAGTAGTACTTGCGTTTGTCTCGATAGTCCGGATCGGTCCTCATGCAAACAGGCCAGTTTAACAGTTTTTCTCCTCAGATGTCCAATAAAATCTGTTCGGCGGAAGTGTTAAGGGGGGCGTAAGAACGGAATCTTCCCTCCGGCCTTCTACTCGGGTGACGATCGCGAGGAGTGCGGTCGTCGGTCCTCTTATTAGGTGGCTGAGAATCCTCGTTCCTGAGTCTCTTCCCCTTACCATTTAGCTCAGTTGCTTGAATATTTTTACGAGCATTAATGAACTCCTCTGCGTTGGTCTATCTATGAGCTCTGGAGATAAGGTCAGCCAGCGTTTTTGGCAGATTCTTCCCAATGGAGAAAGTAAACTTTCCCTCTTTTAAACCACTGAACATGGCGGCGAGCGCCATTTTGTCGTCGTAGTCTTCTACCAACAGTGTTTCCTCATTGAAACGAGCGATGTAATCTTTTAGTGATTCTTTCGGCCCTTTCTTGATGGTCAGCAAGTGAGTGTTGGGTTTTCGACTTCTCTTACCGATAATGAACTGGGTAAGGAATAGTCGGCCCAACTCTGCGAAGTAATTGACGGAGTTCGGTTTGAGCGGTCGATACCAACTTCGAGCAGACCCCGTAAGTATGATTGAGAACCCTCGGCACATCATTGTGTCTGTCACCGTCTGGATCTGCATCCAGGAGCGGTAGGCTTCCATGTGCTCAGAAGGGTCCCCGGACCCGGAATACTAGATGATAGGAGGTATCCGAAACCTCTGAGGCATCGCCTCGTTCATTATTTTTGAGCTGAAGGGAGGTTCGGTCTCTTCCATCATTGCTTGGACAGCAGCGGGAACTGACGTTGATTGTTGCTTCTTTTCCAGAGCTAAGAACTTGTTGTTAAGCTCCTTGAACCGCTTCTCCCACAGGTCTTTGTTTTCTGCCAGGATTTCTTGGATGTTTTCCATCTCCGGAGTTCTCCTTCCCCTCCGTCGTTCCAATCGGTGGCGGATATCCGTTGGTGCCAGGGCTGAAGTGACCGAGGTATTGGTCGGAGCTCTCGTCGCGGTATTCCGAGCCAAGGGTCGGATTTGGGTCGGAAGAGGATAGTGATCCGATCCGGGCACTTAAGGGTGCTGGGGTGCCTCAGGTCTCACACTCCTTGACACAGAATGAGGTTTCACGACCGGGCCAGCTGGTTCAGGGACAGGATTTTCTTAAACCGGATGCAATTGCGGCTCCTGTTGCTGCTTCATCCTGTTCACCTCATCCCGTAAGGCTTGTATCTCGCCCTGCATTGCTCGATACTTGCTCGCCCGATTGTGAGAACGCTGGAAAGGTCTCGGGGCCAATTCCATATGAAGTAACGAGGAGGAACGAGCTTGTTCATTATATTCTGGTTCCGCAACTACTGTTTTCTTCTTTCCTCTTGCCATTATACTCGAGAATAGAAACCTGACTTTTTGTATCAGCTTCCCACAGGCGGCACCAAAAAATGTTGAGGTCAGAATCTGGTCAGCTCTCCCCCTCGTCCTACATACTTCGCGGCGCTCCCAAGCCCTGATGCTACACACAAACGGTGAGTAAAGGAGACCCTGGCTAAGCCGGGGGACCCTCCGATGCCTAAGTCAGAACACAGGAATCTAGGTATAAGTTGCAAGGTAATGGGAGAGGGCAAGATGTTGCGTACCTGTAGCAATGGTGTCCTCATGTATTTATACTGACTGTAGGATGGTCTGGATCCGTCAATCACGGCACAATTCGCTCAATCAGGAAGATTTTCGTGGATCATGGGGATACTACGCGCAGATTAATGATCCACGCTCCACATTTTGCGCATTGTGCGTATCTATGGGCGGGGAAATCGGCCATGTCCACTTATGGTAACTTCTATGTTTAGTTTGGCCTCTGCCCCGGAGTATGGGATCGGCTCGGACCATTTAGTGGGTAAGATTTCCATCGGTGGTTGTAGGCCTTCATCAAACATCGTCCATTCTGACGTTCTAAGCCGAACTGTTAGTTATCCATCCGATCTGATAAACAGGCCTCGAAATGATAAGGGACTCGGATCTTCCCATAACAGATACGATATCCTTAAAGCGTAGTTCACCCCTCATTTTATATTAAAAATCGACCCTGAGTTGTTGGCGAATTGCTTTCAAGATACAACAAGTCTTATTTAGTCATGTGTACACCAGTCACGAATAGATCACCTCAGGGACTCAGCTAATGCAATTAATGCATTTAACAGACTTAGTGGATAATCAGACTCAAAACTTAGTGAGTTTGAATACACCATGTCTTACTAACTTATTTAAAAGAAGATGAGAAAGATTCTATATTCTTGCAAAGGAGATCGATTGGATTTATTATGCTCTAAACTCGTAAGGGTCCGGTTTATATACATAGAATGAATGGATCATTGCACCTAAGGCTATCAAATATCATAAAATTGCAAAAATGTTTATGACTGTTGACTCATTTAATCCATATGTTTTAGACCGTTGGATTAAAGATCTACCTGTTTAAATCATTAGATGGATGGTGGTTTTCTAACTGTTGGCATTGACCAAGCTTAATTTCTAGACGTTCTGTAATGGATGAATCTAATCATTTTCAAAATTTTATACAAGCACATGTGCGAAGTGTAGAGTGGGTCATTAGCGCCATTAGACTGCACACCATCGCTTGTGCATGTGCACCTACACAAGCGATTCATCCTAAATGAGGTCATCTTATTATATTTTTTTCTCTGAAACTTTTTACTTATCAGTTACTTATTCTTATCAATTTAACCTGTACTTAAAGGTTTTTTAATGTTATGTTGAGTTTCCAATGTTATGTTGGGTTTCCATTACTTGCGGAACTTTGAATGAAGAGTTTTCACCACATCCCTCTGGATAATGCCCTTACCATCTCTCTTATTATGAGTTTAGTGAAATGATTAGCTAAGTTATTTGTAATGAAAAACATTATTAGTCCTAGATGAGATTATCTTATTTTATTTTATTTTTCTGAAACTTTTTATTTATCGGTGACTTGTTCTTATCCATTTAACCTTAACTTATAAGTTTTTTAATGTTATGTTGGGTTTTCATCACTTGTGAAACTTTGAGTTGAGAGTTTTAACCACATCCCTCTGGATAATGTTCTTACCATCTCTTTATTAGAGGTTTAATAAAAGGATCAGCTAAGTTATTGCTTGACTTTACATATGAAATCGCAACAATTCAATTTTGAATCAACTGCCTCATATGGTTATGTCTTAAACTTATGTGTATGGACATTCCATTATGTGTGTAGTTGTAGGTTTTTACTATAGTGGCTTCACCATCACAATGAAGTAAAATAGCGGGTATAAGCTTCGCACATAATGGGATTTCTAGTATAAGATCCCTTAGCCGCTTACTCTTTTTGTCTATTGCAATCAAAGTTATTAACTCATATTCCATCGTCGAGTGTTTTCTACGTATCTGTTTCTTGGATCTCTAAGAGATAATTGCACCTTATAAGATGAACAATCACCCTTTTATGGACTTATTATCTCATGCACTCAATATCCAACTCGCATCGATATGTTATTCAAATACGATTGAAAATTCTATGTATAATAGCCCTAGTTATTTGGTCGCTTTGACGTAACAAGAACTCTACCAGTAGCCTTCTAATGTTTTGTGCTAAAATTACTAGTAAACCTGCTTAATCTACTCACAACGTATATTGTATCCAGTCATGTGCATTGTATAGCATACATAAAACTGCTCATAGCACCAACATATTAAAGCTGTGTAATTATTATTTACTCGAACTTGATATTTATATCAAATGGGGTATTTACCTCTTTAAAATTTAAGTGGTTAAACTTATTATGTATTTTATCAATGTAATGAGACCGACACAGCACATAACCCCCGTCATGTTTTTAACTTTGATATATAGTATGATATTCTATAACGACCCGGATTTTTGCTAACCTGGGGTTAGACGTTCTTGGGCAATGAGTTGATCATAACACCTTAATTGACTTCTCATAACTCAATCATAAAGCTTCAAATCCCTTTTTAACCCATTTCATTCAAAATCTCACTTTTCATCACCTTATTTTCAAAAAATTTCAAAAATTTTCATATTAGACATTAATCCTAAAGTTTAAATGATGAAGAACAATAATGAAATTAAATTTTACTATAAATAGTGAATATATAAATAAATTGAGTTTTTGACCATTCATCTTTTAGAATATCATGAAATAAGTAGGTGATTTGGATAGATCAGCTCCTCCTATTCCAAAATCTTATATTTCATGTCGAACAACTCATTTCGATTTGTAAAATACACCCATTTCAAATATCAGGTGGCGAAACCACATCAAACGGACTTGGGGGCCCAAACGACGCAAATCGGGGGGGACCCGATGTGGGTCCCGTGCACATCCAGTGTCCCGGGGGAGGGGGGGATAGCATCTCCGATTTGGGGAGGCATCCCCCTACTGTCCAGCGACCGAGGATGCAGGACCAGCTAGCGGACCGAGCGGGCCACAGCGAGCCGGGCGGGCCGTTTTCTGCCCCATTTTCTATATTTTTTATTTGACTTTAAAAAGTCATATCTCCTTCGTTATAACTCCGATTTAGGTGATTCAAAAGTCAGATTGAAGCTTGATAAGTTTAGTTTTATATAAAAATAAGTAAAAATATAATAAAAATTTTAATATAGTTAAATATAAGCTATTATGACAACTATCCAAAAATTATTAGTTTGGACAGCTGCTGCTTCTAGAATTTTTAGAATTTTTTTACAAAATGGAATCAAATAAAATTTGGTAGAGATGAAGTAGATTTGTGAAAAACTATTAAAAAAATAATTAAAATAATATACTAACTAAAAGTCTAGAAAGGTCCGTAGAACCTTAGGACTGTATTCTATCGTAATTGAGGCATAATTTAGTTAAGTACTAAACTAAATGAATTGGAGAATTAGCTCCAACCACTTTCTATCCGTACTGCAAGATCCAAACCCATTAAATCGCTAACCCAACATTACCTAGAAACCTAGAATCAATCTCAAAACCTAGTTGCTCTCGGGAGAATCTTGAAACTCCATATCGGACCTAGACCGCGCGTCGAAAGTCCGATTACCGCAAAACTATACAGTTATGACCGCCTTATTGGGCTTGACAATTATTTTGGAAATCAAGTCCAAATAGTATCCAGAAATGCACAACTTGAGCCTAGAGTTAAGTGTGTAAGAAATACAAATATCTTTAAAAAATGAACCCAAACTTAAGTGATTTAGGCCATTTGCTTGAAGGCCAAATCTAAGGTTTCAGACTGTCAGATTCTGACCCAACTATACCCTCGGATTAGGAAAAATTTTCAACACATGTCAGAGTACTTTGTGACCCTGATCGAGTGGCTGTGACCGTTGAACTGAAACTGGTCCTCCGCGGTCGATCCGTAAATCCGATATGACCGAAAACTTAGCCTAACCTAGATCCAATGTCAGGGAACTTTTTTCCGACCGTACGTAGAAAAGGGGCCTCCAAATGAGCTCCGTTGGACTGAAACGGCCACCATTTGGCTATAACTTACGTATACTATGGCCCTGGGGCCATTACCATATGTTTTGGACCTATATAAGGGCCTTAACCCACCTCTCTCATTCCATACGAATTTCAAACTCTAAGAGAGAGAAGAGAGAAGAAAGAGAAGGAAAGAGAGAGAAAGTGAGAGAAAGTGAGTGAGGGATAGTTCTTGGGATTCAATCCTACCACTCCACGTGCTTAACCACCGCTTCCGTGTCACTATACCGACGATTTCGATTCTGTTTTCGGGTAAGAAATCCTAACTCTAATCTGTTTTAGGAATTCAAATAGAGTAAATGATGGAATAACTAACTTATTTCATGCTATAGGTTACCGTTATGCCGTAGACGAGGACTTAGTGTTCAAACCGAGCTCGGTAAGGGTTTACCGGTGAAAGGTGCCGACTATAAATATTTAGGTTATGGTTTTTAAGGCTTTCAATATCAGTTAATGATTTATGACTGACTTGATTGCCGTCACATGTGCTTAGATGCGATATTTTCGGTGTATTATACATATATGCGAACTATGTTGATTTTCGATGCATTCCACGTGTTTGCTGAAATGTGTGAATGAATAAGGAATTATGATTTATGCTGGCTAGGCCTATTAATTGAGATTACATGATTGTTGTACAGGTGTTAAGTCCTTGGTGAAAGGATTTACCTTAATATATGTTATAACTATTTTATTACATATACGTTAATATGTGTACTCTAAGTGTTTGTTAAAATGTCTGAATGAGAAAACGCTTGTTGAAATGTACTTAAATAGGATATTGAGATAGAATTCTAAATTACCTATTTATAGTTAAGTTTCCTTCACATAATCTATCTCGCTACTACGTGATTTATGGATGAATGTCTATGTATGATAACACGTACTCTATATGTTCGTTAAAATGCTTACATGAGATTTATATTTGAATTGGTCGTCACATGCTGTTTGATTGTCACATATGAATGCCTATTGTGTTTGAATATGATTGGGGCTACGATGTAGTCTAGGCAATTGGTAACGGTTTACGATCGATGGCCGAACTGTTTACCCACGACGGATACATTCGAGGAATCCGAGTCGTACGGTGGTTATCGACAGTGGCTAGCTCCATGTCGATTAATTCAACGTACACTCGTACCAGTCGAGCTTGTCAAATAACCTGATTGGCCCAATGTATGTTTACCATATATGAACGCTACTGCTTGAACCTAAGGTACCAAACTTACCAATGAAAAGCCCGTTTAACCTTGGTACCTCGATCCCCTAAGACTCATGAGTCGGGCATGGTGGTATGGGATACCGTGGTCGAGCTGTCGACCTACACTGGGGCGACGAGCCTCTCTGTAATGACCAGTGAGTAACCTAAACTCGTGAGAGGAATACGGCGGTTTGAGACACTGTATTCGAGTTGTCGGCCTACGCTAAGGTGACGAGTCATTCCCGTAGTGACCTCGAGTGTACACTAGGACTACGCTAAGGCGACGAGTCTTGCCGTAGTGACTTGAGTATAAAATAGGCCTACGATCAGGTGATGAGCCTCTCGTAGTGACTTCGAGTGTGAATTAAGTCTACGTTAAGGTGACGAGCCTCCCGTAGCAACCTATGGTATAAACTCGCAAATTTGCCTATCATATATGATTAACTAGGACTGATGACCTTGGATGGATCATTGTTTGGGTCAATGATATAAAGGGAGGTACCTTAGCTTCCCAATCATTCCATATGAATATGCTTAATTAAGAATTTTGCTAATCACGCACATGCACCGCATTGCATGTGCCTTTGGCGTTGAAGTTGAACACAACGGGAGTGTTGTATGCCGCGATCGTGAGATGATGTCACAGAGGGAGTGTAGGCGAGGGCATACATCATTATTGTATTAACAAGAGTAATTAGGACCTGATTGTTGTACTACTTTATCATTACTGTTTGACTGAATTGATAACATGTTAACCTTTGCGTTATAGTTCCACTGAATTAGCTACTCATTCCTACTTGGGACAGTGTTTTAAAACACCACCCAAATTTTGTTGTAGATGCAGGTAATGTCGGAGTCTATGCAGCTGAAATAGATTTCATGGATTAGGAGGAAGAATTCTCCTACGTTCAGCTCTCGGGCGGGTCTATGTAGACCTCGTGCTGATTCAATGGGATTATAGGGCTATATGATTTAGTCGAACACTTTATAATTTTGGTATTTGACATAATTTATAAACAACATATGTATATGTTCAGCCTGGTGACATACTCATATTCTGGAAATTGTGAAATACTTATGTACTTTATATATCTATCGCAATCTTTCGCTTGCCTAATTACGTTAACTCTGGAGTATGATATGCCATTTAGTTTAATCCCACTCATGTTTCAATGCACTCATAATAATCATCATTATCTAGGTTGTATAAGTGATGCATTGGAACTCGGGAGTTGAGCTTTGCTCAACTCCCGATTTTCAGGGCGTTACATATTCATTTGTCTAATATCCTTCATTTTGAAATTAGAAGTGATAAACCCCTTCATTTCAGCTTCTTATTTCATTGTATTATTGATAATTAGCATGTTATTAACATATAAACATATAATAATAATGCAATCACTATAAACCTTATAGTAAATGCACTTATCAGCTACATTATAAAAATCATGATATGACATATTTGAATTGAAATTTTCATGCAACTGTTTAGGTGCTTGTTTTAATCTATACATTGACTTGATGAGCTTACACACTTTCTTTTTATTTTCTGGTAGAACAAACTCTTCTGGTTACTCTATATATACTTTCTCATCGAGGTCATCATTCATGAATGATGTATTTATATTCATTTGGTGGATGTGAATATGACGTATGGATGTTATTTAGCTCACATATCTGAGTGTGCACTAGGTTTAATACTTTAGATAATCCATTAATAGTAGGAAATGATTTCTTAGTCATCTTATACCGTATGCGCACGTTAATTTATCATTCTCACTTTCACTATACAAGATTGATCCACTTTTAGCCATGAGCTCATGGTACTATAGCCTACACGTGTCAATCTACAATGCCACAGGGATACAGACTCAACCACATAAACAAATGAATTATTTTCATTAAGCAAGAGTTTGATCATCCCATTACAAGCATACCATTTTCCAATAAAATTTTCATTCCTGTATAGGATCAACTTGTCGGATTCATATATTACCATTATCATTAGTTTGCCCAAAAAAATTCATAAAACTAAGTTCTCATGTTTGGGACATGTAGCACATTGGTCATGATTACCTTCTTTACAGGGGTAAACACGAGTTCCACGGTTCCTTTGTCGACGACCTTTGACCAACTTTCGTTCCCCATTTGAAACTCTTAATCATTGGTCGTGTCTTCATAGGTCTCAAAGGTAGATTTGTTATAGCACACATGTATTATGGCAGTTGTACCCTACCACAAATTGGGGACTTTTTCTTTAACCATATTCACTTTGGTGATGATTGGGACTATGTCATCTTATACTGCACTAGCCTGTTTTCTTAAGCCTCTCACATTCCTTATAGACTCTGGTCTTTCCATAGACATAGCAAGACCCTTTGAGCTTGTTTGGTCTGTGGGATTAAATGATATGGAATTGTATTATATGAGATTAATACCATTATTGCACAATGATTGCATGTTTGTAAAATACCATGGTATTTGGGTCATCCATTCCTCATGTTTAGGATAAAAATCTTGCTAGGGAAAAACACAGGAGCAAGGAAAATCCTATTTGGTGAACCATGGAATTGTAATTAATGAACCAAATTCACGATGGATGTCAGTCACTTATACACGTATATCACTAGAATGTTATATGTAAATGGTGTATATGGATGGACGACATTGATAGAACACATGCATCAATGTGGGGCCCACGTGTGTGGTGGATTTCAAAATCTATGGAAATCCAGCATGGGACCAAATGCAATTCCATCCCACCTAATTCCAGCCCTTTATGCACTCCCCAAACGTCGAATGGACTTTGTCGGAGACCAGATGCAATTCCATCCCACTTAATCTCATATAATGTCATGCGCCAAACGCCCCATTTGGATTTTATGTTCTTGTTCTTTTGGAACTTTTTGAATTTTTCATTATATTTATTAGGTTTTAGGGATTTGTTCTTCTCATGATTATTATTGTTCTTTGATGGTTTCTCTACTGCATTCACCTTAGATAAGAACGCACTGTTGACATCAAAATTTATTTGTCTTAGTTGCGTGATTCTTCCTCAATTCGGATATGTTTTCAAATTTGTTCAAGGTAGACTTTTTAAATTTATGGAGTAACTTGTTCATGTAATCTTTCTAGATCGGAGGCAGTTTAGCTAATATGGACACAACTTAAAAGGATTCAACTATATTAATTTTTAATAGCTTTATCTCATTTATGATCGGTTGCAATTCTTGGATATGTGCCAGTATAAACTTATTGCCTACTATTGTGAAATCGAAGTACCTAGCAATTAAGAATTTATTTGTTCTTTCTTTTTCAGCCTTGTGCTTGAATTCCAGTTCATTTCAAAATTCTTTGGCCAAGGTTATTCCTGTGTACAAGTCATATGGATGGTCAGATAAGGCGTTTACGATATGACCATAACACAACAACTCGTCTTCTTGTGACTTGAATCTTGCAACGATCTGTTATGCATAACCGTTGTAAGTCATATTTGGAAGTGGTGGCAGGTTCATGTCCAAAATATAGTAGATCTTCAGAGCGGTGATAATGAAGTTCGACTTGTCGTGCCACCTGGTGAAGTTGGTGCCATCAAATCAATCAAGGCTAATTAGGTCATGGTTCATCAACTTGATTGATGCGACGCTTTCAGAATTCATGTTGAAAATCTTGCTTTAAAAATGTTGGTAAATATCATGAAAATAAAGAATTTGGATATTGAAAAATAATTGAGAAAATTTGTTTCAAATAAGGCTGCACTTATTAGATACGTTATCCTTAAAGTATAATTTTCCCCATCTCCTCTCGGATTAGAGATTACTGACAGGGTACTGGCGAATTGCTTACAAGATATGACAAGCTTGTTCAGTCCTGCATGCAAGCAATCATAGATACCTTACGAACTCGGCTAACACAGTCATTGTCTATGGCAGAATCCATAAGTAATCAAACTCAAGGATCCAATTTATATAGATAGAGAGAATGGACAGTTACACCTGAGGCCATTAAATACCATAACATTATAAAAGCATTTATGACCATTGGCTCATTTAATCCAAACGTTTCAGACCATTTGATTGTTTTCATATCGTTGGCATTAATCAATGTCAGTTTCTAGCCGTTCTCAGCAACATACGAATTTGACCGTTTCCATAAACTTATATAAGTTAGTATTCACGAAGTGCAAAGTGTGTCACTAGCGCCTCCACGGGCACACCACCTCACTGCCTACGCCCATGCGCCTGTGCGTATATTCGCATTGGAACACGTAACCCAATCTATCTCGCTCTTTTCCCAAGTTATTCTCAAAACCATTTATAAAACCTTAAAATTTTCCATCTCCAAGCAACATGGAAGTGGAATTCACTTTTTTCATATTTTTTTTTTCAAAAAAATTTGGAGGAAAACTTTTTTTTTTTTGGAAGTTTTAATTTTAATTAAACAAAAACGTTATTTGATTTAACCAAATAATAATTTTTCAACACTAAGCGAAGGCACTAAACAACAAGAAGTTGGTTACTACCCCTAGATGTTGATTTGCCTTGTAAATCTCGTGATTTCTCTTCTCAAGCTGTCAGAAGTAGTCACAATGATGGCTATTGGCCTTACAAATCTTGTGATTTCTATTTTAAAAAAATCTATATCTTAAAAGTATTCTTAATGAAAAATGTTTAAAGGATATAACTAGTAGAGAGGGAATATGGTTTTGCTCCATGTAGGATTCAAGCTACCTGTGATTTGGTACTCATATGGTAGTTATGTATATAGTTAGACAACGTGGTAATTTCCCGGTAACAATTAATTAAGATCACAATAAGAATGAGTGATTTGAAAAATGGATTAATCAAGTTAGTTAACCACTAAAATTAAATTATAACAATACTCTTAATTTAAATCAAAAGATATAAGTGCTTCTTGCCATCAATTAACTACATCTTCAAAGCACCCTCTTCCAGGAACTATTTGAATTCCATGTTTATAAGGTAATGGAGAACCATAAAGCATATTCTTGTGTTGCACTTCCTACATTCACATCAAAGCAATGAGTAGTCGAGGACTTTGTCAATTTTAATTTTTTTATCAATCCTATATTAGCCTAAAGTCAAATTATGATCCAAACCATTACTTAAATTGGCCTGTCATAATTAAGAAACGTGGCTCGATCAATGGTTTGATTTATGTTAACCGTTCTATGTTATTGCACCCATGTAACAACTAACAACTATGTGTACAATTACACAACATGACAGCTCTCTAGTGGTAGTTAAGACAATAGTTGAGCAAGGTGGTGTGAAAGGATATTGGCCATATTAGCTAGGTTGACCGTTGCAATTAAATTGCACCAATGCTCCTAATTAAATCAAATTAAAATACAGAGCTATCTTTTGCCAATAAGTCAAGTGACTCTTCAAAGCACCCACTCCCAGCAATCATTGGGGTTTATATATATATATATATATATATATATATATATATATATGATATATATATGGAAATGGTACTATGAGGTCCACGTTGTGTGGGCTCCACTGTGATGTGTGTCAAACATCTACTCCATCAGTTGATGCACCATTCCATGGTGCGCCACAGGCTTAAAAATCATCTCAATCCATGACTTGGGTGGGCCACACCACATACAGTAGTTGAGAGGGGTTACCCTCCCATTAAAACATTCATAATCATTTATTAGGCCCATCGAGATGTGGTTCACAAATCCAACCCATTAATTGTGTGTCCCAATTGGATGAGGGGTTTGAACAAGTTTCAGTCGCATCCAAAACTCATGTGGGCCCTACCAAGTGCTTTTATATGTTTTAGGCATGTCTTCACATAGTTTTAGATAGTATGGCCCACCTGAGTTTCGCATATGGTTGATCTTTGGGATATCCAATAACCTAAAGGGGACCCATCAAATGCACGGTGTTGATGTTCGACACACATCACGTTGGGGCCCACACAACTCGACCTTTCCCATGAGGTCAACCTTATAGTACTTCCCATGAGGTCGACCTTATAGTACCGTTTTACATGTGCGTATGGCTTAAATAACTATAAAACATAAGAAAATCATCCGGCAATCTCTTGCATCTTTTTTTCTCAAACTTCCTCTTTAGTTTTTTTTTTTTTTTCACAATATATTGAGGTTGTGCAATAATATAGTATTTATTATACAACAACAAACTTAAGACTTGAGTTGAATTATTTTAAAGGAATGCTTGATGGCATCCTTCGTAACAATAAATTAGTTGTGTAGGAGGATTTATTGTCTTGAGGATGGCGCAATCCGTGATTTAGGGGTCGTTTGGCACTATGGATGGTAGGGGATTGTAGGGGGTTTCCAATCCCTTGGTTGTTTGGTAGCATAAAGTAATTTGGGGTTTCAAATCCAGGGGTTTCCAATCCCCATTATGAGGGGGTTTACAATCCATGGTGAGAGGTTGGATTACACCTAAAACCATTTCAATAGTTGCAAGTGTAACATGTGTGTCACTATACACTATCATTCTATTAGGCACATGGCCCACTAATGATGATCGACACCGTCCAAACATTGTCCATGTAAATCAGCACCATCCAAACATTGTCCATGTAAATCAACAATTAAAAATCGTTGGTTAGTCACTCAGACATAATCTTGTGCTTGTGGCCCATCCGAGACTTGGAATTTCATCATTTTCGAGCAAAGCGTATATTTCAACGAGCTTATCACAACCAATGTATCAAAAATTACCTATCTCACTAATTAGAGATATTAAAGTTGATTTAGGGCATGTTTGTTAACCCTGAATTTTTGCACTTAACGTAGAATTGGAAAAATATTCCGTGTTTAGTGGTGTTTATTAATGCGTCGAAGAAAGAAAGCGCTGAGTGGTTTTTCACTGAATTCTTCCGTGATAGGAGTCTGGCTCAATGATGAATGCGGAATGCACTTGGTGAATTTTTTATTAAACAAAATTTTTTACTTCCAAAATTACCCGTTTTCAAGTTACTGCAATTTTTTCTCTTTAAATTGTTTGCGCAATACGAAATCAACTTTTAACCGGTGAAACTTCTTTATACCCCACCATGATGTATGTGTTTCATCAATTTCATTCATTCATTTTTAAAGATCATTTTAGGGCTTGATACCATAAATGAGAGTAATATAAATCTCAGGTGGACCATACCACAGGAAAATAATAGCGATTGGATATCAACCATTAAAATTCTCCTAAGGCCCAATGTAATGTTTATTTGACATCCAATCTATTGATTAGGTCATATAGACCTAGATGAATGGGAAAAAACAAAGATCAGCTTGATCCAAAACTTTTATGGCTCCCAAAAAGTTTTTAATGGTCGATGTTCATTCAACACTATTTTCCTGTAATGTGGTCCACTTTAGATTGGGATATACCTTATTTTTTGTCTCATACCATAAAATGATCTAGAAACATAGATGGATGGCATGGATGAAACACAACATCATGGTGGGCCCACATAGTACGGACAATCAGCCATTAGTTGGTGACAGTGGAGTAGCCAGTCTGTTTCCCAAACCCAAGAGAAATTGACCCATGTATACGCCACCTTTTACGCGGCAACAAGCTACTGAAGTTACGTCACCAAGTTATGTGGGCCCCATCATGATGTATGTTTTGTATCAACGATGTCCATCCATTTGGAAATATAATTTTAGGTAAAGATCCAAAGAATGAGTCAAATCGAAAGCTCCAGTGGACCTCACCACAGAAAACAGTGGCGAGAGTGACACCCACCATTAAAAACTTAAATAAGCCACAAGAGTTTTTGATCAAGCTGATATTTGTTTTTTTCCCTTCTTTCATGTCTGTGTTAACTTGTGAACAGGTTGGATTTCAAATAAAAATCACGTTGAGCATTATGAAGGTTTCAATGGTAGGCATCAATCTGGCCACAGTTTTTTGTGGTAGGGTCAACTACATATTTGGATTTGCCTCATTCTTTAACTCATGCTCTAAAATTAAATCTCCAAATAGATGGATGGTGTAGATAAAGCAAGTACATCATAGTAGGCCCACATACATCATAGTGGGCCCATGGAACTTGATGACGTCACTTTAGTAGCGAATCTCGCTCAGTAGCTAATCCGCGTCCAAGTAGGATGCGGATTGGTTGGTGTACCTCACCACCAACTATATAGCTGCTGTATTGAAGTCAGCAAGTTCATTGGGTCCATCATGAGTTTTGTTTTATATCCAAACCATCCATCTATTTGGCCAGCTCAACGTCTACCATTGAAACCCTTTTTGGGGTCACAGAAGTTTTGGATCAATATGATTTTTTTTTCCCTCTTCATATAGGTATTTGCTACCTTACGAACATATGGATGGAAAATAAACTTAAATAGGCCAACAGAAGTTTCGGATCAATATGTCTTCACTTCATCCAGTTGGGAATGACCTTATAAACTATTTGGATAGCATATCAGTATAAGGTGGGCCTTATTTGAAGGTTTTGTTGCTACTGGTGTCAATCCTATACAACACGTAGTGACAATCTTCCCGCTAAGAGGAATTGAGGGCCTTATGATGATATTTTAGTTCTTTATTAAGTATTTTAGTTTATTTGAATTAAATATAATAATTTTATTTTCATTTAATAATAGATAATTTCTTTATAATGTAAAACATTTCCAAACGAGAGATAGGGGCAAATGTGTTAAACTAACATATTTCAGACATTTAAGATGTTTGTTAATAAACAATATGTTTCAGATTCAGTACTTAAGTTTTAGACTTCAGCCATAATTATCAAACAAGTTTATTTACTTCAAATTTCATATTCAAGTTTTAGATTTCAAATTTCAGATTCGGTCTTTAGACTTCAAATTTAACAAACGGGGCCTAAGTCTCATATCCAATCCATTAATCGGATAAGAATTATTGTATTAATGCCCTAAACTAAGAAAAAATGTTGAATCATCAGTCAAGTAGGCCACAAATTGCAAAATCAATGTACAAATATACAAAACCTAGCCCAAGAATTCTAAATCATCTACTTGTTTCCAATTTCAGGAGTCATATGATAAATGTACCAAATCTATTTATATATATAAAAAATATATGTAGAAGGTTATAGACCAACCCAATGGATGGAATTATTTTTGAAAAAAAAAACATGTAGATTGTCATACCAACATTCATGCTTAGCAAAACTATACACTTATATATTCAATAATAAAAAATATATAATTAAAAGTTTAATACCTTGCTGCCTTCTTAATCAACTGGTTAAGTCTCATGTAAACCCAACATGGGTACCGATCCAATTTTAGGGTTATCTAGTCATTGGGTCGCCTGTAAGCAGGTTGTAGTTTATCATCCGTGCACAAAAAAGGGTTTCAATAATTGAAACATGGACCTAGGGGTGTATATCGAGTCGAACCGAGTCAAGCTGGCCTCAACTCGACTTAGCTCGGCCACTAGATGACCTCAGCTCAAACTCAGCTTGGCTTGGTCATCGAGCCTAACTGGCCAACTCGACTTGGTTCGGTCAACAGCTCGAGCCAGTTTGAGTTGAGTTCGCCTGTGTAGCATTTCCACAAACACCTGGAATGCACCTTCAAAATCTCATCGCATGTAAAATAACAGCAAAAGTTTTTCGGGTATTTTATCAAACACCTTCTAAGTAATATAAAAATCAAGAAAAATAAGAGTATTTGTTTCATACACATACCTTCCTTGCCACCAACAACACTTCATTAAGTCATTTCATCAAACACTTGGTGAGCAACATCAATATCAAAGTAACCGAGTCACCGAACTGGTTTGATTCGAGCTGGGTTTGATCCAAGTTGAGTTGAGTCGAGCTAGGGCTAGCTTGAACTTGGCTTGAACTCATTTTCGAGTTCAAAAATCAGCTCGACTTGGCTCGAACTGAGCTTCGATCCGAGTCGAATCGAGCTTTTTCGAGTTAAGTCGAGCGAGCTAACCGAGCTGGCTTGGTTTGTGTACACCTCTGCATGGACCTAACTAAAACTCCAATAGATTGGTACATACAAGCATGTATTGCTACAGATGCATTGGTGTACAAACCTTGGGCATTGGTGTATAAACCTTGATCCTGGTTCAACATGTCATGCTCTCCCACTTCAATTAATAATTTTGTAAACACTAAGTTTATTTCTCATCTCATCCATCTGCCATCACTTCTAATGGATGTTTTGCAATAATACATTAAGACCAACTATGTTGGTTTATAATTTGGCCACGCAGGATGTGTGTGGGGTTTGCAGGTGTGCTGAAATCGATTGGGTTCGATTCAAACCATGACCATCAACCCCTAGCATCGAGATAGAGCAATGCTTGATCGTAGCTTGACTGATCGTCTATTCAACCGACTGTCGGGTGCGCTATCAGGTGACTTGCGGAGGTTGTGGCTCTTCCTCCCATGAGTTATTTTTTGCCTTGGAAATCAAAGACTTTCAATGGGTGCAACAATTATATGGTTCAATGAATAAAAAAAATGGATAGAAGATGTATTTTCATAAATGAACAATACTTACCATCACAACGGGATCACCAACTTGACTGTACAGTTGTACACGATTCGAGTCGAGTCAAGCTTGACACAACTCGACTTGGCTCGGTCCTTAATCATGATCGGCTAGCTTGGCTCGGTTTGGTCCGCAGCTTGGGCTAGCTTGAGCCGAGTTCGAGACTGTGCGACATTTTCTTAAACACATAAATTGCATCTTCAATTTCTCACATTTCGAATGGAAATCAGTAAGAGCATTTTGCAGGCATTTCATCAACATACTCGGTGAGCAACATCAACATCAGACTATGAGAGTAGTCCTACAATGTAAAGTTTTTTCCTTTGGAATTTGTTTATTCAATCTTTCTTTGAATACCCATTTCAAGAATACTCTGATATGAGGGTAGTCCAAGAAACAACATTCGTTGAGGCATTTCTTCAAACACTTGGTGAGAAGCATCAAGATCAAAATGATCGAGTCATCGAACAGAGTCAAGTTAAGCTCAAACTCGACTCAAAATTTTTTCAAGCTAAAAAAACCAGCTTGACCCAGTCTGAATCGAGTTTCGAGCTGAGGCGAGTCGAGCTTTTTCGAGTCGAGTGAGCTAACCGAGCTAACTCGACTCATATACAGATCTACCTGACCGAGAGCAACACGTTGTTTCGTGGAGCAACGTGTTGATGAGCGAGATTGAGACAATGTTGATAATTACAACTACGATCGACCTAAGATATGAGCATAGGTGGACGATTCTTAAAACTAAGGTCTTCCTTTAAACTTAACATGTAGATGCAAATGGAAGGGAATTACAATTATTGGCTATAACTAAGGGCCTGTTTGATTTTGAGGGAAGAGGGAAATACCCTTGAAAAAGGTCATTATTACCTTTTCCCCTGTTTGAAATTTTAAATGCCTTTTCGTCTCGAAAATTGATCCGAAAAAGTTGACTTACATTTGTGGACCCCATTGTGATGTGCATGACATATCCATACCGTCCATCTGTTTCATCAGAAGATTTTAGGGCCTATAAAGGCAAAAATTGAGACAAACGCAATGCTCAAATGGCCCATACCACAGGAAACAAGGGCCTTAAACGTCCGCCATTAAAAGTTATTTTGTTTATTGTGCTCACATTAATGTTTATTTGTCATCTAACTTGTTCATGAAGTCATAAAAACATTGATAAGAGGTAAACACAAATATCAGCTTCATCCAAAACTTCTGAGGGCCACATAAATTTTTATACGGCAAGCATTCAATTTCCACTGTTTCTTGTGGTGTGGTCCACTGAAGCTTTGGATCTGCCTCATTTTTTGGTTTATGGCCTGAATGAGGCTGACATATAGGATGACCGGTGTTGATACATCATGTACATCACAGTGGGTCCTATATTCATTTGGCAGCCATTCTCGATTTTAAAACCAAAAACTAGGTTGTCAACATAGGCACAGGAAACGATGTGGTAGTAATTATTACTCATTTACCAGGTATTTCTCTCTTCCCTCAAAAATCAAACAGGCCCTAAAGTTGGCATATGCGTAAGGACGAACCAAGCTACTCCTATGCGCTAAACATCCCATGGATGATGAGCAGCGAGGATAGTAACCTAAACAAAGAAAAATAACACTGGGTTACTTTGATTGATTGATTGACTAGTGGACTCCTTTGTATAAGCCTTCGCAATTTATAACATTGATGGAGCGTGGGGATAACTGCCCTTCCACATGGCACGTTACCTGTTTTTTTCGATTGTGTTTTGCTTTTGCCGAATGCTCAAAGCGTGCTTTAACACTGATGTGCCTTAGCAATTTCTCATACTCTGCCAAAAAATTCATAAACACTGAGGTTCTTTGAATAATGATCGATCTCTTGTATCTCCAACAAATGCCAAAAAGGCATTGTGTATGTTACATGGCTTATTTTCCATCGTCGATCTACTTATGCCAGATTTTGGTACAAAAAAACCTTTAACGTGATCAGCCTCATGACTAGCTGCAACAAGTCTCGTGACTTTAGCCGCTGAATTTGGTTTATCTTTTGATGATCTAAAACATTTATATGACTACATGTTAGATACCAATAAATAAAAAGGAATTAAAAAGAAAAAACTACAAATTCAATATAAAATATATATTTTAGTACATTTTTTCAAAAAAGTTTTCAGAAAGCTACCTCATTCATCGAAATACTTATCATTCCAAATCCTTTTGTCACGGTAGGTGGGCTAGCAAATGGATCGATGGCTTTGGTAAGCCCTACTAAGATGCTTATCTAACCTAACCATCAAGTGCATCACCCTATGGTAGGCAAAGGGCCCAAAAAGCCAATTTCATTCGTGATTCAAGTGGATAACATGATCCGATTTGGATTGGAAACATTGTAGAGAGCAACGATCACCCTCCATACTATCTCCTTTTAGCATAGTCCAAGCAAATCACTTATTGGTATGATTTATGGGCCACATGCTTGAATTTTTGTCTAGAATCTAAAGGTTGAGTGGATTTCATATATTACCGCAACAGGATCTGTAAAAATCAAGGGTAATGATCTTTCAATGAGAAAATTACCACAGTAGATCCCACCTTTTATCCAGTGTCTTTTACAAAGTATCTAAAACTTACCTTCCCAATTTAGACTTTGTATGCATGGACAGAACATTTGAGGACGAAAATACCCCTGTTTAGCTACCTATGAATCCTTAGTCAAAAACGACAAATCACTTTGAAAAGCAGGAGTATTTTCGTCCTCAAGTTCTCTGTCCATACGTGCAACATCTAAGTTGGGAAGGTAAGTCTTGGATCATTCATAAAAGATGCTGGACAAAAGGTGGGGTCTACAGTGATAATTTTCTCTCTTTCAACTATCTCATTCGGGGTGGACCATCAAAATCACAAGTCAAATTTATTTTATTTTATTTTTTATTTTGCCTTTGGGCCTAAGACGAGAGTAAATATCTAATGCTCGCGGTGGATCTAAAACAAACATCATGATGGGCTCATCGAAATCAAGGGTAGTGTTCCATACCATTTTTATTTTATTTTTTAAACTAAATAATCTCCGATAAATTTGGAGAGTGACACTGTATTGTATTTTTTGTAAGACCATGCGTGATACATGTATCATATCCACTCCGACCATTGGATGCACAATCTCATTTTGGCCTACAAATAAAAATCCCGTAGATTAGTGATTTAGGTGGGCCACACAAAAAAAAGTTAGGAGAAAGACATCCGTCAATTGTGCATTTGGTCCATCGCTTTCAATTTGCTAGTTAAAAAAAATCATCTTATTTAAAGACACATAATTATTGTGCAAAAATTATGTTAATTCTATCCAATGCCATTCCATACAATTTAATCCCACGAACTAAATAGGCCCTTTAGGTCCATGGCTTATGAATCAGGCTTATCCATGATTCAAGTGAGTTACATTAAGGGGAACAATTTAGGAGACACTTGTACATTGTTTATAATATTGTGGACTACCTGAATTATAGATGGGGATGTTTTTTTATTATTGGCCTAGCATGAGGTTGTGCACCAAGTAGTTACAATAAATTTTGAATGAACATCACGGTGGAGCCAACTTGAGTAGTTGGCTCATTCCTAACTCAACCCAACACGACCTAACCTAAGATTTAAGAAATGTAACAGAAAAGAACAGATTTATGAGATAGTGTAAATATTCTATTATTATTATTATTATTATTTTATTTTTACATTTTAAGATTTCCTAAATAAAAGCTCCTGATTTTGATCATTTTAGCCTTTCGGTGAACTTTGCCTTATTAAAGGATTAAAGTATTCAATTCAAGAGTATACTTCGGGCCTATGACAAAAACGATTTGTCAATGAAAGTAGTTCAAATACAATGTCTAAAGTCCGGTTCTTTTATCTCTGAGCTAGCGTACCTGATGCTAAGTTACTCGCTGGGTTACTTCATCTAGAGCCACGCGTGGGGAAATTGTCATGACATCCACATAATTCATCACCTTTGTTGTCTCTTTGTAATCATCGGACCTAAAAATCACAGATCAAACACTCAAGCGGACCACACATAGGAAAATGGGACGCTCACCATTAGTTTAAAATCACAGATCAAACACTCAAGCGGACCACACATAGGAAAATGGGACGCTCACCATTAGTTTCGAGGGGCCACGGTGATGTTTATAAGCCTTCCAAGCCGTTCACCCATGGTATAGGCCGGGTCACCATAAAATACCATCAAACAACTTGATACCGTTTTAAGGTAAAGAGAGGCGTGTAACCACCCTCCCTTGCGGCGAAATTACCGAATACCACAGATCAGAAGGCACGCCGCGATGCAGAGAATTCTCTACTGTATTTAAAAGCCACGGTGAATCTTGCGGTTGTCGGCGTAAGTTAATGAAGCAGCACTTTAGTGTGGAACCAGCTTGATTTTTGGGAAGTAAAGTGCGCTTTACTCGGTGGGTGCTACCCTAGCCATGTAGGGGCCACTTGATGTATTTTTTGTATATCTACACCGTTCACCTGTTTTTCTATATCATTTTAGGGTGATATAGCAAACCATAAGAAATAAAAATCTCAGGTAGACCACACCACTGGAAACAGTGGTGAATAGCCATTAAAAGCTTTTATTGGGCCACAAAGTTTTTGATCAAGCTGATCTCTGTATTTTCCCTTCATCCAAGTTTTGTTGACATTATCAACATGTTGGATGTCAAATAAACATTACGAAAACATTATGATGGGGCCTTTGGAATTTTTAATGGTGACGCACTCAATCACAACTGCCTTTTTGTGGTGTGGTCCACCTTAGATTTGGATCTGCTTATTTGTTGGAACATGACCTAAGATGGGGTGCAGAGACGGATGTACGGTGTTGATATTTAAAAAAAGCATCAAAGTGGGCCCCACAGCAAGGGTAACACCACCAAGGTGTTACTCGTCACTCGGGTAACATCCGCTCCCGACATTAGGCATAAGGGGGTACGCGACGAAGAAGGTGGATTTTATTTACGTAGAGTCCTTTTGGAAAATAATCCCTGACTACAAGGTATGGTTTGCGAGGGTTTTCCTTTCCCAAACCTATTATGCCTATGTAAAGTTAATTCCATGAGACGCCAGATCATGGCTAGTGATCAGTGCTCTCTGGCCCACCATGTGATTCATCCATTTTTTTGGATCATTTGGTGGTATAGTCTAAAAAACTAGGTAGATCTAAATCTCAAGTGAAATATATTATAAGAAATAATGTTGATTTAATGCTAACTATTAAGAACTTTATGGGGTCCATAAAAGTTTTGAGTCAAGTTAATATTCGTAACTTTTCTTTTAATGTGACCTAATCAATAAGTTAAATGTCAAATAAACATTATAGTGAGCTTTAAGAGGTTTTTAACGGTGGACATTCAATTATTACTATTTTCTTATTTTGTTGTACACCATACATTTAAATATGCTTCATTTTTAAGATGCCTTAAAATAATTTTAAAAAATAAATAGACAAAGTGGATAAAAAACATACATGATGGTGAGGCCACATAGCACCAACACTAGCCACTTCACTGATGACAAGATTTTTGTCAAAGGATGTCTTAAATATTGGTCATGCTCAACCAGTCGAGAGACTGACTCGACTCGTTAAAGGTCCCTTCGACTTGAAGTTCGCAACGAGGTATTTTGGATCAACCAGTCGCCTTGGCTCGACTAATCGAAGGTTATGCAGATGATGCATGGATTCCAAGCGGATTACGTAAATTTAAGGTGATATCTAGGGAAGTGTGTAAGTAGAGTTTTCCCGTCTATAAATAGAAGTCCCTGGAAACATTCTAAGGTAGTTTTTTTCCGCAAGGGTTTTCCACGTTAAATGTTTGTGTTCTCTTGTAATTGCTTGGTGCTCTTGGATTGATATCCTAGATCCATGTGTGATTCGGAAGCACGAACCCCAACAAGCATCACTAGCCAAACTGTGTCCAATTCCATGAGAGCCGTACACATCAACACAATGGTGCATGACATAGGTGTGAGATCTCGTACGTGAATCATACTGTTTACATCTTATGGCTCAGGTCTAATTGTCCTCGGAGCATAACAATGAATCCCATAAAAAAAAACTCAGGTATACCACTATCACAGTGGACAATCAGGACAGTGATGCAACCAAGAGGAACCTTGCACATTGTACGTGGGAACAACATGTTTTTATTTTAAACCAAATCCATTTAGAAGGTGAATCCAATGAGGGTATAGTGACAAGAAGAAGAAGAAAAAACAGGCCATTGCAATACTCTGGTGGGTCACAACACACTATTCTAGAAGCTTTAGGAATGATTTTACATGGTGAGGCGCAATTGAGTTTGAATCTAAATTGATTTTCGGAATCCAATGGTGATAGGATGACTAACAGATTGGATTTTATCAATGGCCCACATGTTGATTTGTAAGTTAGGCTCACCGTAAAAGTATTTGCATTGGATCTGGTCTCCTCTCTCTCACGATCTTTTACTGATCATGTAAGTAACAGCAACGCGGATTGCGTCCTACCCCGCCTGTATCTAGCCGGGAAGGGAAGGAGCTATGACTGGCCACCACCGTGTATGGGTTTTACCCACACCGTCCATCCATTTTGCCGTGGACCACTCCATAGAAAGCAAAGGTGACAATGATGCTTACCGTTGAAACTTTCTTGGGGCCCACCGTTACGTTTATTTGCCATCCAACCTATTCACAAAGTTTATAGACTTGAACGTGAAATCACAAATATCTGTGGCCCTTTAAAGCTTTAATTCCCATTGTGTGGTTCACTTGCGTCTTGGATCAGCGTCAGTTTTAGGATAATATATTGAAATGATACAGAAAACTGAATGAACGGCGTGGATGAAACCCATACATCACGGTGGCCCCACGGAGCCCCTGACCGTTCCGAGCTGGAGACGGGCAGGGGTAGGACGCTATCCGCGTTCAAGTAATAATAGAGGGACGAGCGTACAGTAGCAATTGGTATCTTCAGGGTAGCTTGCGAGAAGTTTCCAGAAGTCAAGGGGGTCTCCCGTCGACACCCTTTTTCAAAGCCACCGCGGATCACCAGCCATTATTGCTCCCAATCGTCTCTCAAATAATCGAATTCGGGTGCGGCGACGACGATGGCGTCTGATCTGGAAAAGCGAGCGAAAGAGGCGTTTGTCGACGATAACTTCGAACTAGCTGCTGATCTGTACACGCAGGCCCTCGATGTGGATCCGAAGAACGCTATTCTCTTGGCTGACCGCGCCCAGGCTAACATCAAGCTCACCAATTACACTGGTTTCTATCCTATCCCTGTCGAATTCCTTGCTCTAGGGCTTGCTTTGTTTATTTATTTACCTATTTACTTCCACTACTGCTTGGACTCTACTTGTATTATTACATCATCCCTGTCTTTCCTATTATTTCTGCAATTTTAAACATGATTTTGCAAACTACGATTGGAACTATTCCTATCATTCAAGTAATCTCTCTCTTTTTCTCCCCCTCCTCTCTATCTGTTTCTTCTCTTTTCCTTTTTCCTTTCTTTTCTTTTCTTTTCTCTCTTGGTTTTGAGAGTTCTAGAACCAGATCGAGTCTTGGTTTCTATTGCGTCTGGTCAAATTCCTCTCGCAGCATCAATGATGTTTAATTGTGCCCGTGCCCACCTTTTTTTTAGTCTTGCATGTTCTATGGATTGCAATTTGCATGCTCATAGTATTGAAAAAGAAGTTTTATTTTGCAGTGTTACAATGCTGTTCATGTCTATTTATTACAGGGACACCTTTTGCATTGTTGCTTCTATTTAGTTTGCTTTCACGATTTGACGTTGATAAACACGCACACGCATATTTATTGAATATAACATTGACAATGAATCTTTGCTTTTTTGTTTGAGCAGAGGCTGTTGCTGATGCGAATCGGGCACTGGAGCTGGATCCGTCAATGTCCAAGGCGTACTTTCGTAAGGGGTAACTACTTTGCTCTCTTACCATCTTAGTTGTCTCTGTAGAGGCTGGTGTTTGATGCTCCTGAGTCCCGATCTCTCTCTCTCTCTCTCTCTCTCTCTCTCTCTCTCTCTTATATTTACTACTATTATTATTATTATTATTATTATTATTATTATTTTCTTTTAGTGTTGGTTTTCGTTCAATATTCCGATTTGATATATTTATTTATAGGCTTGCTTGAAATATGGGAATTTAGAAAAGCAGACACCTTTAAACTTCACAGTGCTCTACTACTTATTAGTTTTCCATCTATCCAACATGGAGAAGTGATACTTCTCTTGTTTTTGGTGCATCTGCTCTATGGTACTAATAATGGTTTTTCTGTCACTCTCCAAGCAATATAACGTCTCTAGTTGACTCTCTACAGTATTCGTAAAGCTAGCACCAAATAGCTGTGACGCTGCTGCTGCCGACAGTGTTTCTGTTCATCCAAATAATGTTCCAAATATTGGCAATTTATCGATAATACCCCCGATATTATCGGTATCCCCAGGTCAGCGATACTGAAACTGCTGGATCCTGGAAGTATAAAAATTCCAAAATATTGCCAATATTTTGGATAATATTAGCATACTTGGCGATATTACCAATATCAGCGATACTTTGAGAAAACCTGCTCATGAAAGTTACTTGTTATCAACGATATCGTAGATAATATCCCCGATACAAGTGTTAATATCCCCAGTACCAGGGAAACATCAGTAAATAGGCAAAAATTGTCAGAAAATTGGAAAATTTTAAAACCCAAAAAATCTCCATTTTTTTTTTTCTAGTTCTTTAATTTTGTTTTTGGAAATTTGTTCCTTAGGTGATTTTGATCAGTCTTGTTTTTTTTTTTTTAAAAAAATTTTATTGAATAAAAGTTTGGATTTGGGGAGAAATTTCGACTTGAAATGAAGACGGGTTAGAACTCAAAGGTGATGAAAAATCTATGAAAGCTTCATTTTTCAAATGTTCGCATGGATTATAATGGAAATCCATGTCTATGCATGATTCTCATGTATAGACATGGATTTGTGGAAAAAAAATTAACATTTGATTTTATATTGGAAAATGTGTTCATCACTGTTAATTAATGTGGAAATTTTTTATATTAATGAGTGCTGGCCAATATATTGATTGGCTACAAAATTTGTATATTTATTTTATACTGATTTTTTTTTTTTTTGACAACATATGATTAAGCCCCAATAAAATGGAAACTTATTATGTGTAATTGTTTGTTACAATATTTTGATTCCTACATGTATAAACATGTCTTTTAACATCTCCTGACGTTTCATTGAAAAATTTCACCTTTTTCCCAACGTTTTCCCAATGTTTTCCTCAGACACAGATATTTTCTTTTACTATCGGTGATACCAATGCATGTTTCCATATACCCGGTCATTGATACATGTAACGATACCGATACTCCGAACACTGCATCCAAACAACATTGTACCCATATGAGAAGAAATCACTTTATTGCACAGAGGGACGCTACTTAAAGCAATCTACAGCATGCTATTTCAATTTTCTCAAAATTTACCCTTGTTATGTCTAGTTACAGTGAAATAGATTGCTTTACATAAGATAATTGAATTTCCATATTTGATAAATTTTTATTTATCTATTTTTCAAGCATGGCCATCAAGTGACTTTGTTTAGCCTTCAAATGGACTACAAAAATCCTCTTCACAAAGGGGCGGTGCCCCTGAAGCACAAATGATAAGCTATTACATGCCTACAAGTTTTTGAGGGGACCGCTTCCACCCGTATCATATAACAAAGTTGGCCGATATGGATATGATATGGCTGTATTAGTTTGGGTGTGAATGTTCCCTAAGCGAAAATGATTGTTTGTTTTTCTAGTGAAGTTCTAGTCATTATGCCATGTAAGTTTTTTGGTTAGGACAAATTCTATTTGAAAAGGGAAACATAGAGCTTAGAGCCCATGTTCTTCATTCATGCAACTAATTGGGTTGTTTCGTTGCTTAACATTTCCTTAGGCTCACAAAAGAATTTTGTTATGATTTTTTTTTTTTCCTCGGGAGATAACGAAACTTTTATTAAGAAAAAGCAAAACCAAAGTAACAACAAGAGGGACGCTGAGTGGGTGACCCGAGAACTATCCAAGAAAAGCAAGATTACAATCCCTCAATTTGGAAGAACAAGAGGCCCATTTGATAACTAGTGACCTTGCCCATTCGATAACTTTTGTTATGAATTTATGCACAGTGATCGAGTCTTAGGCACCGTTTGGTGGACGCCTAAAAATGAATTGATCTCATTTAACTAACAATAATTATGTATTAGAGATCTTGATTGCCAATGCATAATCACTATAAACCGAAATGAGATGAACTCATTTTTAGACGTCTACCAAAGAGGGCCTTAGTGTTTGTAGTTTTAACTCTTCAGCTCATCAAAACTCAACAAGATCTTTGTGATCAGATTGCTATGTTGAACATTCATTGACATGTGCGCCTTCACATTTTATGATCAACTTATGTGGGGTTTTCTTCCTTCACATAGTGTTTATACCAGTGCAAATGTGTCCTACATCAAATCTTGTTCCCCTTTTTTTTTTGGATTATTTTGCATTTATAGACATTATTATTTATTTTAAATTACCACTTCCTTTCAATCCACTAATTTGTTTATTTGTTCCGATTGACAGCATTGCATGCATGAAGCTAGAAGAATATCAAACTGCGAAGACGGCTCTTGAAGTAGGTGCTTCTTTGGCACCTGGTGATTCTAGATTCATGAAGTTGATTGAGGAATGCGATGAGCGCATAGCAGGTAGCAACTTGCTTTTGGTAACTTGTAATAATTCATTATCAAGGGTAGAGTGCTTTACAATCTCTAGAAGAAGCATGTTTTGAGAGATGTGCCCTTTACATGGCATTTGGTTTAGTCGGCATCTAAATTTCCTTTTTTTTGAGAGATAATAAAATTTATTAAAAGCCCGACAAAAGGTAGGAAAAGAATACAGGCACAGAGAACAAAACAAAGGGAGATCAATTAGCCGTAGCCCGTAGTTGGCAAAGCATAAGGCGCCCAACCCTTAACAAGCGCCACCACTACATTAATCACCCCACTAATCGAAGATTTTCGGCTTCGAGAACATTGCTCATTTCTTTCTTTCCATATCGCCAAAAAAACTGCCATAACAATAAGCCTCCAAATGACTTTCCTCTCCTTCCCACTTCTAGCTCCATGCCAAGCCCAACAGAAATTCATGCACTGACTCCGGCATAACCCAAGCCATGTTAGATTTGGCGAGGAAGAAGACCCACACTTCACGAGCAAAATCGCAGTAAATGAATAAACGATTGATAGACTCTGCATCTTTCATACACATCAAACAAATATTCAGGAGGACAAGAGACCTTTGTTGTAAGTTATTGATAGTTAAGATTCTCATACGACCAACCGGCCAAACAAAAGCCGTTATCCGGGGGGGGGGGTGTGCATAAAACCAATAGAGAAAGGGATTGGGGGGACCTCAGAGGTTAGGATCACGAGAAACGGACTGGAAGAAAGACGCAACAGAGAACCTCCTCGATTTATGCCATTTCCAAAGCATAAAGTCCTCCCTTGGAGAAGGCACCTCATTCTTGAGGTGATTCGGCAAATGGATAAATTCTGTTGTTTCTTCATCTGACAAGCTCGTACTGCAAGGGGGACACCACACCGTGATGCCATCGGGAACCAAATAACATTGAGAAGCAAGGATAAAGTGGTCAGGAGCTAAATTTGCCAGTCTCGGGAAAAAGTCTTAATGCAGCCCATCTCCACACCACACATCGATCCAAAATCGGATGCGATCCACTCTTCCCAAAGCAAACGAAATACCTTCATGCACCAAATGATCCGATGACACTATAGCCTTCTGAATACCCGAAGCTTGATAAAGAGGGGACCATTTCACAAACCAACTGCCATCTTGAACACCATACTTAGAAGCAGTGATCTTCCTCTATAGGCTTTTAGGCACGGACCCGAATCTCCAAATCCACTTCCCTAAAAGAGCGATGTTCATAAGGCCCAAATCCCTAATTCCCTCCCCTCCTCTGATTTTCAGCTTTCACAACTCCTTTCACTTAAGAAGATGAAACTTTCGGCCATCCTGAACCCCTTTCCATAAAAAAACCCTTCCTCATTTTATCAATCCCATTGAGCACTGAACTTCGGCATTTGAAAAGTTCAGAAAATACACTGGCAAATTAGAAAGGACCGAACTTAAGAGAGTCAATCTAGCCCCCAATGACATGATTCGACATTTTCAGGATGCTAGCTTCCTTTCGATTCTTTCCAAAATCTTATCCCAAAGGTGTTTAGCGGCCTTCCCAATGCAAAGAGGCAACCCAAGGTACGAAGAAGGGAAAGAGCCTGTCTTACATCCCATAACTGCCGCAAGACTCGCCAACTGCTACTTAGCGACATGAATGCCCGGCATTTCACTTTTAGTAACATTAGCCTTTAGCCCAGACACTTCTTCGAAACAAACAAGAATTTTATGCATATTGTCCACTGCGGTTGCCGCTGTGTCACAAAACAACATCATATCATCCGCATACTGAAGATGGCTAATAGTAGGACCCTCATCCGCCACTCGTAATCCGGTAACAATACCTTGCTCATCCCCCCCTAACGATCATCTTGCTAAGCGCCTCGCCAACCACCACAAAAAGATAGGGAGAGAGGGGTTCACCTTGCCGGAGACCTCTAGAAGCCTTGAAGAAACCTTTTGGCGAGCCATTCACCAAAACAAAGAAAGAACCCGAATACATTCAAGATTGAATCCATTCTCTCCACTTCTAGCCAAATCCCAACCAGTCTAGCATATAGTCTAAGAAGTCCCAATTTACATGATTGTATGCCTTGTGAAGATCAAGCTTACAAACCAAACCATTCTTCTTCTGTCTAAATCTTGAATCGATGCACTCGTGAGCGATAAGAACCGTATTCAAAATCTGCCGATCCTTCACGAAGGCCCCTTCAAAATCTGAAATGACTTTAGAGAGCATTGTTCTGGAGCCGTAACACAAGAACTTTGGCTATATTTTGTAAGGACCCCCTAACAAGCTTATTGGGCGAAAATATGACAATTGTTCTGCTCCTTCTAGTTTAAAGATAAGCGCTATGAAAGAGGTGCCCACTTCCACCGTTAATTTGCTGTGCTCGAAGAAATCTGTAACGAAGTCCATGGCATCTTTCTAAAGGATATTCCAAAAATTCTAAAAAAAAAGCTATAGGGAAGCCATCCAGACCCCGGGCTTTATCGCTGCTAAGCAAGTCAATAGTCGCCTTCACTTCTTTTATAGAACATTGAACCTCAATTGACGCGGCCTCCTCTTCTGAAATCCTGTTGAAAGGGTGAAAATCGAGGCGTGGTCTATTCCACCTCTTTGGATAGAAGATTGGTATAGAAGGACATAATAACTTCACAGATCCTATCCTATCCATCGTTCTCTCACCATTCACAACTAGAGAGTTGATATGGTTGCACCTGGCACTGACACTCGCAATACTGTGGAAAAATTGGGTATTCTTGTCACTTGCGTTTAACAAAATTGCTCTCGAATGTTCTCCACTAACTCTCTTCTTCCTTTGCCCTCGCAACATACTTCGCTTGCAACACGGTCGGCAGTCCACATATCCCGTTCTTCTTCCGATAATTACCTGATTCCTCATTGAGATCCAAATCCTGAATAATTGCTGCCATATCATCAAATTCCGCCTCTCGGACCCCTAGAACCTCCTTTTCCAGGTCTTCAACTTTTCCTTCAGAAGCTTGAGGTTTCTATATAATCGATACCCTGCAAAGCCTTCAACCTCTGAGGAAGACTACCATTCCGCTGTTAGTTTCTTAAACCCATCAATCTCCACCCATGCCAATTCAAACCTGAAGGGTTTTGGTCCCCAGTTAGCAATTGGCACTTCCAACAGAATTAGCCGGTGGTCCGAAATGGTTCTAGGCAGCCCACGCTGACACAACAACAAGAATTTGTCAATAAAATCTGGAGTCACCAAGAATTTGTCCAATGTAAACAAAATTGCATTGCTCTGGCCATTTGACCACGTAAATTTGGCCCCCCACAAGCTCGAGATCCACCAAATCATGTCTGCTCACCCAGCCTGAGAATCTTCTCATACTACTGTTGATCCGTTCCCCTGTCGACTTTTCGTGTGCAAATCGGATGGCATTAAAATCCTCGCCCACACACCAAGGAGAAACCCATTTCTGTCTGACACTGTCCAATGGACTCTGTCTCTCCCGACCCTCCCCAGAAGAAGTCCCTCCTTCGTCTTTCCAAAACATTTAGAATAGATTTTGGGAATTTAAAGAGAGACATAAAATAGATTGGAAGGTTTGACATAGACGTTGCCACTAAGCATGATCCTCTAATGCGCTCATGGATGTTCTAGATTTGGGTCCACCACAGGGTGCATGACTGTAGTTGTGCCACAATGACCTAAACCTTTTTCTTGTTTGGCATCTCTTCCTCTACTCGAAAAATTTGCTTTCTAATTCTATTTGAACCAAATACTGAGGAAGTTTTTCGGCTGCAGACCTCCTTTGACCTCCAGCATCTTAACCTTCACACCACAGGTGTAATCATGATCCTCTAATTATTTGTTTCCTCTACCAAAATTTGCTTTCTAATTCTATCTGAACCAAATATTGAGGAAATTCTTTGGCTGCAAACCTCCTTTGACCTCCAACATCTTAACCTTCACACCACAGGTGTAATCATGATCCTCTAATTAGTTGTTTCCTCTATCATGGCAATGATTGAATGGAATACCATTGGAATTATTACCATTGGATTTTACAATGTTGCCAGTTGCCATCTTCCTACTTACGGAGAGGGTTTCCTTGATGCTGTGAAGACGGTGCCAGCTGCCAACTTCTCTAATCTATTCAAATATCTTGAACAATCATGCCTCCTATTGACTTTCTCAAAGAAGTTCCTCTAGTTACTTGTTGTTTATTTGAAACAAGCTCACAGAACTTATTCGAATACCAATTTGGCGTAGGGTGGATGTGAAAGAAGAAAAGAAAAAGGTGAGGAACTTTATTTCATCACTCTAAGACGTGTAGCATCAACCCTTGATTTTTTACCCTCAAAACCCTAAAAATACTGTAGCATCACTATATTGTTATTGTAGCAAGTCGTTGTAGTGCAGAACCACAATGCATAGTGTAGCATGGTACTTTGGCACACAGATACTCACAGAATCCTTTTAGAAAATAAAAAAACCTAAAAAAACTGAAAAACAACTCTTCTTTGTGCATTGGCATGTGTTTAACACATGTGGTGTCCAATGCATGGGATGCATAATCGACAAATAGTCCCTTTGGAACCCACATCTTCATTGCATGCTTGTTGCGGCCCCCTCAGTTTCTCATTACTCTCCAAATTCCACAACCATTTGCCAAGTAACTCTTGGTTCATGAGTTTCAACTATTTAGTTGAAAGTCATTATACAATGACAACCTGACTCTCCCTCTCCCCCCAGCTTTGGCGGATATTAATAACCTAGATCAGATTGCGGAGAATAAATAAGGAGAAGAGACGATAGAGAAATAAGGTGGTTAGACGGTTTTCCAGTGGAATCACATCTCTGGACTAGAGTTGCACCTTGAGGGCTAGAAGATTCTTGAGTTTTAGGGCTATCCAGTTGCAGGATATCGAAAACAATATTACAGATAAAATTTCATTAAGTAATGTGCAGAACCTTCACGCATTGTGTATATTGGACAATTAGAAGCATGTGTAACCCTTCTCAGAATAGAAACAGAATCTCCAGGAAGCTAGGGAACTAATAATGTGTAACAAGCAGCTAAATGAGGAAGCTATAGAAGTAAACTGATTGATGTAGAAAAATAGATATGCTAAACTTGCTAAGAGAACTAACCCATTTTGTAGACCATTGGAGTCTGAGTACGAATGGTGCACTCATATGAACATTGCAGACATGTGAACACTGTGTACATGTGTAAACAATGCACATGCATGAACACTGTACAGACATGCACAATGTGTATCCATGGGTTGTGCAGACCATTTTTTTTTTTTTTTTGAAAGATTCTTACAGACCAGTGTTGAAACTTGGAAACTTGACTTGGACCTTGAAAGTTTGTCGAGTAACCCAGTCATGTTATTTCTAGTAATTCAGTCATGTTATTTTTTGAGTCCTGAATGCCAATAGTCAGTAATGCCTTATTTAAAATTTATAAATATTTTGTGGTTTTGGTGAATCAAGTAGAGTTTTATCGAGTTGGTTGAGTCAAGTTGAGCAAACTGAGTCAATACATGGCCAAGTCAAAGTCTGATTTAAGCAAATTTGCATGCTGTCTTGTGCAGCATTGTACCTGTAGTTGTTGCTTGCCCTCTTTAAGCTTGGAATAGCTCTTCTGAACTCATTTTCTAAGACGTCTTCTTAATTTGAGAAGATTCAATATGACACATATATGATAACTGTATGTCCTTTTTTCATGTTGCATTTGTTCTATACTTTTTTAATGGCTGTATTTGGTCTATACTTGCACAGAGGAAACTAATAATGTACCAAAAAATGTGACGCATGATTGCTCACCAAGCACTGTACCTCCTTCAGTTGGATCTCATTCATCAGATGCAACTGCTGACACTGTAGAAGATGGTCCGGGACGTGAAAAATCTCGTCAGTCGTCAATGGCATCATCGGTTAAACCAAAGTACAGGTAGTTTTCAGCCCTTTCTGCCTGCCATGCTTTTCAAACCTTTGTTATCCACAAAAGGAACCTGTTAATTTTTTCTTCTTTTGCATCTTGTGTGATTATCATGATTGTTCAACACTTGTGTGTTTTGTGATGTCCATAGTTTAACGGAACCACAACTTGAGAACCACAGTTTCAATCTTTGTGACAAGAACAATATAAGATGGCATTTCATTTATAATCATCTTATCTAGGAAACCATCGTACATAGTTGTCTAATTAGAATGACCAGTGTTTTCTCATAATCAGGGCCCCATGGTTAAAAACATTGGCCCTAGGTAACACGTATCAGTACTTTACTGATAAGATTTTTGCATGTGAATCAACCATGGTCAAAATTCACTCCATATTAGGGTACGGACCATTATGGGTTGATATGCAATGGCGCTAGTTGTGGGATTGTTTTTTTTTTTTTTCTCTATTGGTTGTGGATATTATCTTAAAGAAGTGGTGAAAGGTTTTTTTTTTTTTTTCTTTGTAGAGTTGTAAACTTGTAGTATAAGTTTTGTGTTTCAGTTTCACACATGAAGTACACAATGCTTTTGCGCTATTTGATTTACAGAATACTAAAAAAAACTTTAAAAACTCTAAAACATTCATATCCATAAGGATGATGATGATGTCTAGGACCCTTCTGACCTTTGCTGTGGTATTGGCTGACTAATTCACTGAGCATGTATCCTAGATTACCCTTATACTATAATAACTAGTATCTGTTATCTGATTCATTTAAAGGTCTGTCCTCTTGTCGCTAGTCATATCTCTTGTACTCTTCAAGGTCTAGGCATATAATATACAAATAAAAGTTTTTAACTATATCTAACTCGTGTCTTTCTCACTTGCACACAAATACATATGATTTATGTCTTGACAGATTTACAAACTCAAGGTACCATAGAAGTTGATCATAAAAGAAACATTCCTAGTCACAGATTGGCTTGTTAGAAGATTTATGCTTAGCTTTCCATATTCTTGCTTTTAGAGTTGTTGACTATGCCTGTCCAGTTGTTGGTTCTCTAAAGTGTAAATATTAACAGAAAAAGATAAACTGATGATCTTCACTTTCATAAATATTTTGTACCAGTGTCTCAGCCATATGCTTACTTGACAAGTGAATGTGTTATGCAGGCATGAATATTACCAGAAGCCAGATGAAGTTGTTTTGACCATATTTGCAAAGGGCATACCGGCCAAAAATGTGGCGGTTGATTTTGGTGAACAGATAGTACGCTTCTTTATTAAACAAGATTTATCATGCTCTGTTATATTTGTCCTTGTCACTTCATCACATGGGTTTTATATTATATTGCAAAGGTTCATGGGCCTACAATCGTGAGACGTTGATTATATTCTTGCTTTCCATTCTTAACAATTGTGTTGCTTTCCAGCTCAGTGTTACTGTTGATATCCTGGGTGAAGATCCATATCATTTTCAACCACGCCTTTTTGGGAAGGTAATGTCCTTGTGACAGATTACGTTGTCTCTGCAAATGGGGTTTGTTATTTGGATACACAAAGGGACTATATCCTGTCTGTTGATGGATAATAATCACGTAGTTCTTCTAGATACACTGTCTCTATAGGAATGATTGGAGAAACAGAATCTGTAAGGCTGAGCCAAATAGTTGTGAAAGGGCTATACTGATGAATCACTGTCTCCGTTATACCCTCCCTTCTAGCATCTCTAGTTATGCTATCTACGTACATGCATGGTGGGCATAATGAAACTAATAATTCATGTTGGATGATTTTCACTAAAGATTTGTGTTTGTAGGCAACATTTTCCTGTTTGGTTGTTCATAATAATTTTTTGAGTGTTGTTCCAAATAATTAAGCCATGATGTGTTTGGTGTTTTCCCTTCCTTTCATTTCCCCTAGACTGTTGTTTATGCCTCATGTCAGTAGTTATTTTGCACCGTAAGGTAGGGGTGCACATGGGTCGGTTCGGTCTGGTTCTGGGGTGAAACCAGAACCGAAAGTTCCTAACGGTTCCAGGAAAATCGGAACCTGAACCGGACCGTTTGCACCCTAGAACCAAACTGGAACCGGACCGTAAAAACCGGTTCGGTTCTACGGTTTTGGGCTTTTTATAATGCAGCCTAGAGAGAGAGAGATGAGAATGGAATGGGGGCGGTAGGGGCGGCATGAAGAGAATCAAGAGATTATGTTTTTTTTTTTTTTTTTTTTTTTTTTTTTTTTCTTTTTCTTTTTTAAATATTAATTGCTTGAGATGGTCCGGTTCCAAGGTCGGTTCTACATAACCCCAAACTGAGAACCGAACCGAACTAATCGGTTCTTTGATTTTCGGATCCGGAACCGGTGCACTTTAGAACTGGACCAAACCGTGCGGTTTGGTCGGTTCTGGTCCGGTTTACCGGTTCCATGTGCACCCCTACCGTAAGGCATCTTCTGTTTCAATGGCAACTGGCATTTGAGCTCGTTAGAACTCCATTGAAAAGTTCATGTTATGAGAAGTGCAGTTGGTTCTAAGTTCAAACTATTTAGCAGCCTTTCCCATCTGAATGTTTTTGCATCTTAAAAATATTAAAGTAATTTGACAATGAAGAGTTGGATTCAGCAGTATAGCATGCATCCATAGTACCATATATGGGTTCACACACACACATGGGGGGGTACATTCACACAACACGGTGGGCTCACAGCCCATGCACATGCTAGTCACCACGTCGACTGTATTGGATCATTCCCTTAGACATATAGATCATGGTTTTGAGGCTCGGACTAGGTGGGACCCAATCTGGTTTGACACCTTGATTCATTGAATGCTGTGCGTGTGTGGTGGGGTAGCCATGTGGTGATGTGGACGAGTCGGTAAAGACATGTTAGACGGGGCAAGTCAGTCCTGTGCAACTCGACTATTCTTAAATTCTTTTCATTTTTTATGGTTTATTTGTTTTTTTTGCCAATTTTCTTCTCCAAACCCTAGATCTAGGTTATTGAAATTTCTAGAGATGATTCCATGAATTTATTTATTTAATAAAATATTATTTTATTAAAAAATCAATTAGATGCCCATTTAACATTTCTGAATTGATATTTATTGCATATTTAAGTCAAGCATATATATCATCATCATTATTTTATTTCTTTTCATATGTTTTGGGAGAAAGGGGGTGACTCAAACCGACTCGGCCAAGTCACACCTGACTTGTCGAGAGAGAGAGAGAGAGAGAGAGAGAGAGAGCGGGGGGGGGGGTGTCTCATGGGAACTTCGTGAGAACTTTTGACACGTGATGTTCTCATGGGAACTTCGTGAGGGAGGGAGGGAGGGTTCTCATGGGAACTTCGTGAGAACTTTTGACACGTGATGTTCTCATGGGAACTTTGTGAGAACTTTCGAGTCACCTCATGAGAACTTTTGAGAACTTTTGACACGTGATGTAGGTACAAGATCCGGACGATCAACTAGATGAGTCACCTCATGAAATCCCATGGGAATTTCATGAGAACTTTTGACACGTGATGTAGGTACAAGATCCGGACGATCAACTAGATGAGTCACCTCATGGGAACTTCATGAGAACTTTTGACACGTGATGTAGGTACAAGATCCGGACGATCAACTAGATGAGTTACCTCATGAAATCCCAAGGGCCAAAAATCTGGTGGGCCATAACAAAGTGAGAGGCAATTCAAGGGCCTCAGGGTTTTCACTTTGCTATAGCCCACCAGATTTTACGATCATGCCGAAAAGTTAGCCCAATGGTTTTCATGAGGTGACTCATCTAGTGGACCGTTCGGAACATCACGTGTCAAAAGTTCTCATGAAGTTCCCATGAGAATTGGTTCTTATGAGAGTGCGCACGCGTGTGTGAAGTTCCCAGAGGTAGCAAAAAGATCACTGGGCACACTGGCTTTCACATACACTGCCCAAGTTGCCATAAGCCCTTTAATTTGGCTGTGTGTGTGTGTGAGAGAGAGAGAGAGAGAGAGAGAGAGAGAGAGAGAGAGAGAGAGAGAGAGAGAGAGAGAGAGAGAGAGATGTTCTTATGGGAATTTCGTGAGAACTTTTGACATGTGATGTGGGTACAAAATCTGGATGGTTAACTGGATTAGTCACCTCATGAAATCCCTAGGGCCAACTTTTTGGCTTGATCCAAAAATCTGATGGGCCATAGCAAAGTGAGAGGCAATTCAAGGGCCTCGGGGTTTCTACTTTGCTATGGCCCACCAGATTTTTGGATCGTGCCAAAAAGTTCGCCTCGGGGTTTTTATGAGGTGACTCATCTGGTGGACTGTCCGGATTTTGTGCCCACATCACGTGTAAAAAGTTCTCATATAGTTCCCATGAGAACCGGTTCCTATGAGAGTTTTTGTGTGTGTGTGTGTGTGTGAAGTTCCCATGAGAACCAGTTCCTATGGGAGCATTTGTGTGGGTGGGTGTGGGGTTTTCCTAACATCCCCATGTCCCCATCTTCATGGAGACGTTAACAACGTCCCTAGACCTTTTAAAGGGCCCATAGGGTGACCTATCGTTGACCTTAACCATTCATTCATTCATACAACCAGGAGCAAGCCATGGTGCAAGAATCACACCGATTGTATGATCCTAACCTTTGAATGGGCCTATTTGTTACAACCATCAGTTCTTTATGAGCCACAAAACACATGGTTAGAATCATACAATCAAAGTGTTACTTTAGAACCATGAGAAATACAAAGCGGGATCTATCTACTAGATGTTTCAAGACGATGATCGGATGTATTTTGTTTCTCTGGTCAATGTTGACTGTCCATTTTCATGCTGTTGATTGAATGGGCCTATTTGTTACAACCATCTGTTGTTTATGAGCCATAAATCACATGGTTAGAATCATCAAATCAAAATGTTACTTTAGAACCATAAGAAATGCAAAGCGGGATCTATCTAATAGATGTTTCAAGATGATGATTGCATGTATTTGGTTTATCTGGTCAATGTTGACTGTCCAATTTCATGCTGTTGATTGGAAGCTTAGGATCACCTGATTGGCATGATTTTTGCATCATGGCTTGCTCTTTGTTCTATGAATGATTGAATGGTTTGGGTCATCAATGGTCACCTTGTGTGCCATTTAAAAGGAGGGAGGGAGTCATCAATTTAAGACCGTCCATATATAAATCACACCTTCATGGGGAGGTTAGCAATGTCAGCTCTTAAATGACACATGGGACAACCTCCCCAGCTTCCAATGTTTAATGGTTAGATCTTTGGCTTGTAAAAAAGGATGGTTGTAACAAACCGGCCCCATTCAAGGGTTAGGATCAACAAATTGGCATGATTCTTGCAACATGGCTTGGTTCCAATGGTACTATTGGATGAACCATCCCAGTTAATGGTTGGGCATCCCAAATGTTGTTGAAAAGCTCTGGTGACATTGCTAATGTCCTCATGAAGGTGGGGACGTTAGCATTTCCACACACACACAAGTGCAGACACAAGTGCACACACACACAAACACATCTCCATATGTATGTATGTAGAGAAAGGGGAATGAGGAAGTGCCTTAAACAAATGAACTCATTGTGGTTTGGGTAGGAACTACAAACAGATCAGTTCAAGTGTAGATAACATGGAAGCATTGGAGTATGCACGAACCTGTTCATTAGCCCCAGATTCCATATTCTTTCATCATTTATCACCATGTAATAATGGCCTGTGATTTACCATTTACTCTAATTGTATAGTCATCAAGAAATCCACACTCCAAAAGAAAGGGGAAGAACGTTTCAGAATAGGTGTCTCACTAATAAATGGATCCAACCTATTATTACCTTTTGTTGTATGGATTCCAACACAAACTTCTATTTTCTTAAGGGTTTCTTGAGGAAGCTCATGTCATAGAGACCCCAGCTGCTAAACTATATCAGTAGCCTCAAGATCAGGCGATGCTGTGTCCTTTCATCTAAGCACCGTGCATCCACCTTTGTATATTGTGGCGAGAAAATGATAATAGTAGGACATTCAGGAAAGCGGAGATAATCACGTGGTGGTATCGGTCAGTAATTGGTGGCTTAGTAGGCATATATGCTTTGATGTTTACCGGGGACACCTGGATAAGTGTACACAGTTGTCTATTTTTGTTAAGCATACAACCACTTCTATTCTGTTTTATATAATAATTTTTCTGATGAATTGTTTTATTTAAGACAGTACTTTCCTTTGGCACAACTCTTGGTAATGGAAAGACTGGACATTTTATATGCATTGCCTCTGTCATTTTGAAATTGGAATGCTTCGAGTCTTTGTAGAAGCCACCTGTTTGATTACTGCGCACCTTTTACACAACTTATTTTTGTAACTTTTTTGGCTAAATCAATTTGATTATGGTGTTGTTGGCTGGGTGGCAAGACAGATTATACCTGAAAAATGCAGATACGACGTATTGTCTACCAAAATTGAGATCCGTCTCACAAAAGCTGAAGCTATTAGTTGGACTTCTCTGGAATTTAGCAAGGAGAATGCAGTTCCACAGAAGATATACGTATCATCAGGTAGCCATGTGTTTGTTTGGTATGTAATGCTGTATATGTTTGCACACAGTGTCTGCAGGGTTTTGTGCATGATTATGTTACCCACATATGAAGTTTTGAGTATGAGATTTGCACATAAAATTGTAGTGCCAATATGGGTACAGCAAGAGCACAGCAAGCAGCAACAATTGCCATGTGTACAGGGTTACCGCTGCTAGCAAGTGCAGCAGCCACATGGCTCATGGCTGCTTTCAGCAGAAGAGGCAATGTGATACCCTTTAATATGGAAGGGAATCACACCCTTTCTTGTGAGCTCACTACAGCTGCCATGTGTCAGTTACCTGACACATAGGCTGCCATCTCTTTACAGAACCAGGGGATTCCCCTCTAATGTTGCCACAACAGTTGCCACCTAGCAGGGACAGTCTGTTGCCTTCTCAAAGATAGGCAATTTTTTTTTTTTTTTTTTCTCGCTTGTTGCTGATAGCTGCAGCACCTGCCAGGCGGCACTCCAAAGAGTGATGCCTTGACTAAGGGTTCTTATAGCAGTGTGGTGTGGTGGCAATGTGGGGGAGACCCCTTGCATATGCCTCCATAACATGGAAAGAACTCACCTGACAGAAAGGTCCCACGCTCTCTCTTTAGCAGTATGCATTTGCTGCTTTCCCTTCACGGGGCAGTTCTTGCTCAGGCTAACTGTCCATCACCATATGTGTGCAGCTACATAGGTGAGTTCTAGGAGTCCACCCTCGTTGCAGTAGGATGCCAGTGCCCTGCTGACACATCTCCAGTTGAAGGATCCATGGATCTCTTCTTTGATGGAGATCAGAGGCACTGATGTGTCTAGTCCCCATTGGAGTAGTGATACACATGATCCAAGTGACCTGGTGCAGGGAACACTTCCGAAAAAGTGGCTCTAAACAAGGAAAATTTTCCCTTTCCAGAGTATTCACTCTCTACGACATGGCAGCATACAACTGATGCAATGTCCGTCAGGTTGATAGCCCCCAGGTTGATAGCCCCGATAGCCCTGGCTTTTGGGAGTCTTGTCACTTCAGCAGATCCCCTGCATGGATGTAGGATTTCTAAAAACCCTAAGAGAATGGTATTCTGGCACTTACCCTTAAGGAAGGGCTCTCTTTACATGGTTGCAGGATCCTTCTAACTAGGTGTCGCACCCGCTTTGAATCCCTGCTTTGGACTCTCCCTGTTGCTCCCACTTCCTACGTATTTAACTTGTTTAGATTTTGAAAGAGACAATTCTCTGCTCGCACACCCAAACTTGTAGCCGCTTCGCTTCATGCCTCCTACAACTATAGGGCTGCCATTTCCATACCTAGGACTGGCTCTTTTCTCAGCCAGCTGGAGCCTACCATGTGGAGACTCCCATTTGGGAAGGGTTCTACCACCCTTTTGTCCCTTCGGAGACCTACTAATAACCCTGAAGGGGTCCCTTTGAAGGACAGTTCTTCCTCAGTCTAGGGTTTAACCAGAGAGATTTCTTGAGAGCCCTGCAATCAGAGCTTCTAGAGTTAGCTATATGCACTCCTCTCTCTTCTGTTTCTCCTATTTTCTCTTTCCTTTATTTCTTGTATCCAAAATCTATAGCTCTCATGCTAGATCCATATCTAGCCGTTTTCTACTGAGAAGCGGGGAGTTTCACCTCTATGACAGTAAGAGGAAATGTTGGTGTTTCGAATCTCAGGTGTTCTTATGCCTTTACTTTCTTTATTTTGAACTTTCAGATCTTAAAAACGAAAGACCCACATACCCATCTTCAAAATCGACAGTTGATTGGGATAAGCTGGAAGCACAAGTCAAGAAGGAGGTCTGCCAGTAAACTCATATGCGCAACATTTGAAATCTTTATGTCGAGTATTTACCTTGGATATGACTGACAAAATGCAGACACACTGTTAGTTCCCCTTGATACCTGATTTTGAGATTTGCACTTTCCTTCAGGAGAAAGAGGAGAAGCTAGAAGGTGATGCAGCTTTAAACAAACTATTCCGTGATATATACCAAGATGCTGATGAGGATACAAGGCGTGCGATGAGAAAATCTTATGTAAGACTTAACTACCCTGTGACTTCCATGCAATTGCATTGTTGGCTGTTATTCTCTGTTCTTCACTGGAGAGCTTTCATTGTCCCTTTAGCTTTTGACTGGCTATGCCATTCATCGGTCTTCTTGGAAAGTTTGTAAACATTGCAGTTGCTCTTCATAGGATTGAAGCACATTTTTCTCCCTGATATTTTATTCCTCCACTGTAGTATTCTAATTTGTCTCCTTTTATTTGTACAGTATGAGTCAAATGGCACAGTGCTTTCCACAAATTGGAAAGACGTGGGCTCAAAGAAGGTGGAAGGCAGTCCTCCCGAGGGTATGGAGCTGAAAAAATGGGAGTATTAACTGTTCAGGCTGGATTCTTCTACTGTATCGTTATTTATGTCTTGTGTGGTGACAATTTTTTAATCAGTACATTGTGACATGTTTCGGGCAGCTAAACTGCTGGTTGCATCTTGGTCATAGAATCTTGGTGAGGTTTAGTAGTTTTCAAAGGCATTTCTTAGTTTCGAAGGAATGGTCATGCAAATCAGATGACTCTACAGTTTGTCGTGGTGTTAATTATTAGAGGGTCTTTTCTCTACTTGGTTGAGATTTCCCCAGGTTTATACATTTGGAAAGACTAATATGAGCACACAGTGCAATCTGGGAGTTGGCTGTACATGCATCTATCTCCCGGTAGAAATAGCAAGCCATTTCAAAATGCAAACTTTCAGAAGTACATTTGAAATTGTGTTAACATCCTGGCCGCCACTCAGTGCATTTTGTGTATACCAACTATACCCATAGGCATTTATGGTTATTGAAACCCGCTAATGTCTCTCTCCCAGCTCAGTTTTCCATAATATTATAAACAGTTGGGATCCGAGAGTTGGTTAGTGGCTGGGCAGCATACTGTTGAATTTGGATAGAAAGTGTATCAGTCCATTTGAAGCCATGTTCTGATCCATGTACAATGGTACCATGATCTGAGCAGTTTGGATTTAGTGGCCATGGCTGTGGTTGTGCTTGGGGTGTCACCCTGCGGAAGCAACTCTGGCACGTAATCTAATCAAGTTTTTTCCACCAACATGCCACATGTGTAGGACATCCATACCATGCCAAATCTGTGTATGCTCATCACCTATATGTTGAGTAAGATTGTTGTGGGTGGCCGGCCTAATTAGTATCAGGTTATCTTAGCGGTGAGCTTAGCACACCAGTTTGAATGGTACTTATGTCCAACTTTTAGGTGGCATGAGGCAAGAAAGACCTGGATATTGATTTCCTTGGTCTTATCATTTATCCAAAGACTAGACTTGTGTGATCATCGACACTTATTCTAAGTTAATGGTGGCTGCCCATCCACAGTGCACCAATCCAATCTATAAAGATCTTGGGCCCTCGTTGGCATGTACCTCCGAATGTAGACCCATTGGATTTCTCATAGTCATCTCTCGAGAGAGCTACCCATTTTTTTTTTTCAGTTTACCTTCAATCAACAATTCGGATTGACATAGTTGTAGGATCAATCTAGATCCCATGACAGTTCACCACAAATGGCTGTCTCGTCGACTGTCCACATGGCGTTCTTGTACATCAAGCAGGGCTGTCAATATTGCTCACCTAATTGTGGATAGAGAATTAACTAAAAAGCATGAAATTTTCGCTGAGGTAAAGGGCTCGTCCAAAAATCTCAAGGGAGGCAAATAATTCAACAGTCGTGATTTTCTGCCTATCCTTTAACACGAGTCCATTTCTGAAAAGGGGCTTGCTTAATGTGCCCTTGGAGATCCAGAAAAGATTATATGTATCTTACTAGAGATTCTCACCGTTGATGTTAAGTCATTTGTGCAGCCTGAGGGATTTCCAATTTTGTATTAAAAAAATAAAAAAATCCCGATGGGTGCTGTATGGATAGTCACGCATTAAGCAGTACATCCGAGGCGCTAATATCTACTAGAGGTTAAAAAAGAGAGGAGGAGAGAAGGGAGAGGAGCAAAAATATCCACTTGAAGTTAAAAAAGAGAGGAGAAGGGAAGAGTGCTAATATCTACTTGAGGTTAAAAAGAGAGGAAAAAAAACAAGAGGAGAAGAGGAGAAATATCTACTTGAGGTTAAAGGAAACAAAAAAGAGGGGAAGACGGAAAAAAAGGAAACAAAAAAGGACGGAAAAAAAAAGGCCAAAAAAAAAAACGCAGCAGCAGGTTTTACAGGCGAGTAGCTGCTTGGATAGCAGTCAAAAGAAGAGAGGCTCTGACTAGTGGGGGAAAAAGAGGAAAAATCGTAGGCTCTGACTAGTGGGGAAAAAAGAGGAAAAATCGTAGACAAGTAAGAAGAATGGAGGAAGACCGAAGAGGCAATCAAAGACCATCTAGGAGTAGGGATGCTTAGCAAGCTCAAAAACACAGGCACAAAAGCATCTTCTTCTTCTTCTTCTTCTTCTTCTTCTTCTTCTTCTTGTTATTGGGATGATGATTTGGACGGTGGTGATGAAATTGGGGACGAAAAGGAGGACATGGGTAGCTCTGTTCGTCCTCGTCTACGCACTCCTACTCTCTTCCTCTTGGAACCTCATCCGCTCCATCCTCACCTGGTATTCTTCCTCCACCATTGGCTTATGGCCCGCCCTCTACGCCTCCCTCCTCTTCGGGGGCGTCTTCGGCCTCCTCTCCATGGCTGCTGCCTTCGCTATTGTCCTCCCTGCCACTGTCGTTACTTGGATCACCGTCCTTGTCCTCCTCGCTTTCGCCGGCAAGCCTCGCCGCTCCCTTGTGGTTGAGGCCCGCAAGATCACCGCTGATATCACCACCTTCGCCATTAAGATCGTCCTCAGGGAAGGGAATATTGTTGCTGCTGCCGCCGCCATTCTCAGCTTCCTCGCACTGTTTCGGAGCAGCCGTAATGGTGGGACCACCACTGATTCATCCTTTTTTAATTAATTAGTTATCTTTCTATCTAATTCTAATACATCCCCCACCCTGAGTGCCGATATAATCATTGTGGAAATTGGAGAGAGAGAGAGAGAGAGAGAACAATGCAATGCTCTTCGCCATTCCCTTTTAATATTTCTTTCTTTTGGCAATGTAATATCTCTTCCCTGAGCGAGTGTTGTAAAACTATTCAGCTATTAACACTTGTTTCTTTTATTTAAAAGGTTCATGGCATATTTTTGTTGTTTGTATGTAGTTGTATTTTGTGGGAATCCAATATTTACTAATTAATTTTAAGGGCATGCGATGCAATGAAAATAAAAATATCAAACGCTTTGTTAGACAATTATTACCTTAGTTTTTTTTAAAATCTTTTTGGGCCCCTTCCTAGAGGAGAGGAGAGCAACTTAACCAACTTTCCTATGGAGCTCAATGACAAACGTTAATGTCTTGTTCTGCCAATGTGCACCCAAACGCACAATATGAGAGAGGGTCCACCTCAAAGCAGCATTTAGGCATCAAACGTCCCTTTTGAGGGTGCACCCAAACAGGCCCCAATGGTCCCACATCATCCAAAGGTAAAAGTTCAAATGGGCACATGCATCTTCCTTCCATTTGATGTTGATGAACAGTCCATATCATCAACTGTGTGTGCTCCATCCATGTCCAATTGCTATATTGTCCACGGTGGTTTGGCTGTCCTTGCCATGCTAATTTGGTTGCAAGTCAGCTATCCACAAACAAATGTGGACCATTCTCTTCTTTTTTGGGCCCCACGTTTTCTCAAACTGTCAATAAGAAGAAATCTAATTCGACCCAATCATTGTGATTTTTGAGCATGTCTCATCTAGCCAGTAGCAAGCTATAATTTAGGGGACCTAGCATCACCTGCTCTTCTTAAAAGGGGGAAACAGATAACAAAGAATCCAAATCCACAGCACATCCATTTCGCTACATAAACTTCTCTACGCCAACTGCAAAAGAACATGTATACTTTGGAATCCAAAATTAAACTGGACAAAACCATAACTATGGAATCAAACAATTGTTGCTAGTTATGCATAGCTCCCCATCTCAGTAGGTTCTAGGCAGTCACAAATACATAGGCAGTAAAATTAATGCATAGGAAGAGGCCCCTCAGCTAGGATGCCCAAGCTTCCCGTCCTTCCTGCATCCCCTGTAGAGTATGCCTGGGTTTGTCCACGGGAATTGGTGCTGTTCTGTTTGCAATGAGCATCTGCAGTTGCACCTAACTGGTGGCAGTTGGGTTTGTCACAGCAGTCTGGCTTGTGCCGGTGGGGTGGGTTGAACAATGAGTTGGCTGAGAGCAGCTGAATAAGTCCTTCCCATAAGGCTTCCCCTCATCCGCCCTGTGGGCCGCCAGTTCTGCTCTGATGGCAGTTCTGTCACACTGTCAATCATAGGAGCTGGTTGTGCCCCACCCAAGTTCCATCTGTGCTCTCCCATGGGTAGCCTAATACCATTGGCATTCATGGGGTAAGATGATATTGTTCTGGGAGCTTCTGAACCTGCCACCGCTGGTGGCCCTGCTATCTGTGAGGACTGATGGGGAACCATTAATCGAGTGCGTTGGTTAGTTGTTCCTGCTGCCAGATCGACACCTTGGATTGGTTGCTGAACATGCAATGATGGCACACGAGAAGATTGGCGGAGCATATTCTCAAGGTGGCTAATAGTTTGAGAGACCCTCATGCATGGAGGGTGCTGATATTGTGGATTTTGGAGGCGTGGAGGAAGCCCAGAGGAAGCTCTATAAGCACTTGCTTGATTGTGGTGGCCTGTTGCCAGATGGCTGCTCCCCTGTTGGAATGATTGGTTTGGAATATAAAGATCCTGACTATCCCAATTCTGTGACAAAAAGCAACTACATCAATCAGGAAAACCACCACATGGTAGGGAAAAAGGAAATGATATCAGAACAGTTTGAGTAACAAATTCATAAGGAAACCTTCAAAGGTGAAAAAAAATTCAGCTATTTCATTCATAAAATCACTAAAACTGATTTCGAATGTGCAACTGAGTCGAACTGCCATATCCAGTTCAATCAAGATGAAAGGACCAAATCATGAACATTTCCTAGCATTCATGATGAGGAAGTAGCTGTTGAATAGCAGTTGCATTCCTTTCAACAAAGCTTGAAAATAGTGCAACTGCAATTTGTAACTTGGCCCCTTTGTGTGAACAGTACAGAAGGTATTACAATTTGGTCATTTCCACGTCCCTGAAGAAATTATTGCAATTCAATTCAATTGTGTACCCAAGTGCACAATACATCTCAGCAACAGCAGAACAGATGCTAGACTAATCATGCTGGTGCTTTGTTGTAAATGCTTCAAACTTGTACAAAATTAAGTGCTGAAATCAAGGATGACAGACTGTGTATACTGGCAACTAGATCAGATTCATGACCTATCTGATTGAGTCAGCATTTGGAGAGTGAATTAGCAACATGATAATGCCTCTCAATCACCAAGGTGGAAGTTTCTTTAAATGGCCCAAAGTCTTGCCAAGATTGCTTGTATTCAGAAATGGATGGTCAAAATTTTAGCTTGACCTGATCTGTTAACAGGTCAGAGGGATTTATGAGTTTCTTATTATAGTTCATAAACATTGTATGAGAAATATTGCTCATCAAGTGTCACATTGATACCCCAAAGTTCTTTTTGGGAGAAAATGCATGCACCGGGGAGAGCAATAACAGGCAGGAAATGCAAAATATGGGACTTTTCTGACCATGCACCACATGATGTTTATACTGTGTTTAATTTCTGCAGCATCTGAGTCGTAGAAATACTGTTTACAGAAAAAGTAGAAGAATGGTCCACATTCAACAGAAACAGGCCGAAGATCTGCTGCCTCTATTTCCAATCTGGAAGCGGTTTTTTGGGACATCCCCCATTTATGCATCGACCATTGGATCAACGGTCTGGATTCCGGAACACTCCCATGTGTAGGTTTGAATGCTCTGGATTCTGGAACACTCCCACGAGTATGGACAGGTGCCACAGGACACTGCACATCCTGTGGCATAGGATTGGATAAATTCCTCACTGAAAATATATGAATTGGGAATTTTGCAATGGTTTCACTCTTCCCTAAGGGCCTGCTTGGATTCATGGAAAGGAAAGGAAATGAAACATAATTTCCCATGAAACAAATTTTCTATTGTTTGTCAAGACTTTTGTGAGAATTGACAGTTAAACACCATTTCTCACTTTTCCTTTTTGTTGGGAAATCAACAATTTATTTTCCCACCTCCGCCTAAGAAACACATTTTCCCACGATTGAAGAAAAATGATTTTCTCGAGATTCAAACACGTGCCACCACCCATCTCCAATCGCCTCACATGTGTCATGTATCCAAATGTTCCATCATCCATCTTCTATTTTGTCACACATGTGCCACCATCCATCTTTACTTGGGCCCCACATGTACAAAGCACCTCAAATGTGCCACATGTGCCAACTTTCCATTGTCCATCTCTTGTTGTGTCACGTGTGCCACCATCCATCTTCACTTGGGCCCCACATGTACAAAGTGCCTCACATGTGCCACAAGTTCTAACTTTCCATTGTCCACCCTTTGTTGTGTCATACATGTGCCACCATCCATCTTTTGCTTTTGCTCCACATGTGCAAAGCGCCCACTTGTCACTGTACCACGTGCATTTGACAAAATACGGCATGTGCCAATGTGCCTATGTGCATGTGCCACCATCTACCTCAAGTGCTCAAATGTGCTGACGTGTTGCTTGTGTCACATGTGCCACCATGCAACTTCAAGCACCCCTCATGTGTCATGTGTGACACCATTAAGCTTAAGACCCACAAGTGCCATCATCTATCTTTGAATGTTACATCTATGTCATGTGTTAATCTATCACATACCAATAAACACCACAATAAATTGGAAATCATGCCCCAAAATTTCTAGAAGCATCTTATTTAAAAACAAACATGGAAAACAAAGTTTCATTTCCCATGCTTTCCTCAAATCCAAACAAGCCCAAAGATGAAGAATTTCAAAGAACTCAACAAGTCAGAATGAAAACAAATTTACAGTACATTGGTTTTAAGCCTGGAACACACTATGGGTAAGGTAAAATTACTAGACGTAAATTCTATGGTATAAAGATTCCAAGTACTGTAATTTGAAGGATTGGGTGGAAACTTAGATTTTTCAATCTTCTCTTCTTGCGTTTGAGTGGTCTTTTGCTCGGAGGGTGTTGTACTTTTGTATACTTGTATATTTGTATGCTTTGGCTTGGGCCTTTTTTAAAAATATATCATCATTGTTCAAAAAAGAAAAAAGAAAAAAGATTCCAAGTACTAAAATATAAACATATTAAGTTATTGACATGAAGGCAACACAAACATTTGTTCCCATCTTCGTCCATTCTTCTAGAATAAAGAGGATCGTCTCGCACATGACATGTAGTCCTTTACCATTACATAGAAGTGGGCCCATGGTTCTGTGGTCCAGACCATTGATCTGATGGGCCCCTCCCTGGATGGATCATGCTCGAAATCTCCCTGGCAGGATAAACCTAACCCTTTAATTGGTGGCCCTAGAATAAACAGTTAAGAATAAATACAGAAACAGCCTGCATTCAACTGAAGGAAGGCCAAGGATTGAATAGCTGGATCTTCCAATCTGAGAGGTTTTTTTGGGACTATTCATCGAAGATCAACAGCCTGGATCATTGAAACATGTACCAACCTCTTTGGAATCAATGGTTGAGAACAGTATGTGGCCTGTGCTAGAGGATCATATAATATCCTCTAGAATAACATTTAGAACTGCTAATGGCTGTCAACTTAAAAGTGTTTAAGTCTCATTTTTAATATGGTATGTAATCCTTTGTCAGGTGGCATGGACTATGTTAAAGTGGTGTGGACACAGATTTGAGATGAAACAACATCGGTTGAAAACAGTAAGTCAGCGAACCATGAATGATAATTTCTTAAGCAAGTCATATCAACAGCAGATTACTCAACCATGGATCCCACTTATACAAACTGTACGCCCTGATTGTACCATATGTGTCTAGCTGATCCAAATAGCTGGGGCAGGGCTAGCTGAACCCATGGATGGCTTTAGGAATCCTGTTTCAACACACGAGCGTGTGTCTTCACACATTCTTAGGCTGAAGATTGTATAAGACCACCATTAATTTTTTTGCCATTAGTTCGTAAAAAATGATATATGGAACTGGTTGAAACGTATTGGAAATAGAGGGTAAGTATGGGGAATGCAGTTTTTTTTTTTTTTTAAAATAAAAAAATATTATTATTATTATTATTATTATTATTATTATTATTATTATTTTTAAAGCTTGGAGCTTGTTGATTTATATATTGAAACAATTCTCACCTTTTCTCTATTTAATGTTTTGTTGTCGTACTTGATGAGTTTAACCTTTTTGTGCTTAGTGAGCTTGTTCGCATTGTATGCTCTAGGTCTGAAGCGTTCACAAATTTGTCCTTTTGGGACATTCAAGTTCAGAATTAGGCATGATCATGTTGACATGCAAGCAGTGTTCATTAAACATGTATAGGTAGGTTCTCTGCTGCTCTTTGCAGCCAACTTGGGCATGTCCTCACCACTATTGGTCGGGTGGTTGTAAATGCGTGCTTCAGTGCTCACTTGGTCTTGTGTTTATTTTATTACATGATATGAGGGGATTTCATCTGTGTACCTTGTGCTCAATGGTATGTGTGGTGACCCTGTCCACGACCTTCCACTTGCTTGCTCTTTGGGGTGCGCTGCGCGCATGTAAGTCAAATGGGAGCTAGTACTGGATGGGGTCATGTTAGCATGCAAGCCTTGCCAACGTGAACCTCTGCCATGGCTGGTTCTTGAGCCAGGTAAAAGATGAAGGTTGACATCCAGTGGGCAGCTGCTTGTATGACTTGCCAATCCAACATTTAAGATCTGACTCTAAATTGCCAGGAGAAAGGCTAAGATTATGGTGCTGATTCATTCATTCATTGTGAACCTAAAGTGGGACTGATGCAATTTATATACTTTGGGCTGCAATAACATTGAAATGAATTTGTGTTTCAGAAAAAAAGGGATGAAGAAATCTAACCTGTGTCATGGTGTGAGGCTGCAATGAAGATGAAGCAACATCAGAAGTTGACAGAGGATTTGGTTGTGTCTGTGTGACCTGCTGCCTTTCGAAGTCACAGCCTAACAGATTAAAACTATCTGGAGTAGCCATCACAGCAGGGGATGCTGGGGAAGCAACAGGAGGGGCACTATTGCAGATCATGGAATTGACACCCAGTAAACTTGTTCGTGGCCTTTGCTGATGCGAAATGGGTCCTTGTGTCTGGGCTGGAAGGGCCTGAATTGCTATGGGGGCTCTGCTGACATGTCTAGGTATTAATCTTCTCTCGGTTTCACAGCCCACAATTGAATTTCCAAATTGTGGCTGTTGTAACTGCATGTTTTCAGTGGTTGCAGATTGCCTGGCTTGTCGCGCAGTCTCAATAGTGACTGCTGGTTGAGTGATGCCACATCCATCCATGGGATCTTGATTAAGCACAGGTGAAACAGCAGTTCTTAGCACTGGAGCCTGCAAGGCACCAATGGTAAAGGATTCTGAAATGCCTGTATGGCCATCAGGTACTTCTGATCCATTGGAAGCAGATGACAAAATCCTCGACAAGATAGTATGACCTGTTTGACAAGCATCTTCTTGTACCGTCTCTGAGGTACTTCTAAGAAGTGGAGATTCAGAAAGATTTTGAGTAACAGAAAAACCTAGATGAATACCCTGAAAAGGTTTCCTATCTTCAGATTCACAGGTATTTGTGTAATGCTGGTTGGCATAGCCCATTGAAGTGTCTGCTTCTGTAGAATTGATCCCCACATCTCTGTCATCAATTTCTTCCGTACTAAGATCCACAACATTGGTTTGGATATCTTGGGACGTAGATTCACACTGCTCTAGTCCATCTTGATGGCCAGGAAGTGCTACATTTTGTGGTTGATTAGTATGGTCATCATGTTCAGCAATAAGTTTCCAAGATCCATCTGCTGAGATAAGCACATCAGTGATGTCCTCTCCTGCCTCTTCCAATATCTGAACAAGAAAGAATAGGTTATTTAAATGGGAAGGTGCTCTGCAGTCTATGAAAAACCAGAACTACTTGCCTTAACCATATTTTGATCAATACGCAAGTCTGTGCAGCAAATAGGCTGGTTACAATGAGCACAACGCCAGGATGGCTTTCTTGAATTCATTTCCATGAAGTTGTCATAATCAAAACACTACAAAAAGAAAAGAAGTAAAAAAAAAATGCATTTTTAAATTCCATGATTGTGGTCAAATATTATGTAGCTCTCACCTGATGGTGTCTGCAGAGATGTCCTTTTACAGGGGTTTTGATACGTCTAAAGCTGTTAACAATGAACAAGGAAGAAAATGCAGTAACTCAACATTACTAATACTTGCCAAACATGCACAGGTAGGGTAATTAGGTCATCCCGAGATTAAAGCTTGTATGGATTATGATGCATGTCACTACATCTTCTAGTTTGTAAGAAAAAAAAGATGGTCAAAATAATGAAGTACCATGTTCATGTACACGGTTCGAAGAGTTATCAACACAATACTGGCTAAGGCCAACTTAAGCACCTTGCCATGTTTATTTCGTCCAGTAAGGAGGCATTGCACTGCCTATTCCTCTACGCCAATGAAAGTTTTTCGTATGCTACATTCAGAGTTGGTTCAGAGATTTGGATGGTCTGGGGTTACCTTAGAAACCTTGTCATGTGTATAGTGGATGAGTCATCACCATTTTTTAAAATGGTGGCGAACTATCATGGAGTCATCATTCTCATCATCATTGTCTAAGCCTTATCCCAACTAATTGGAGTTGGCTTCACGAATCTTTTTCCGCCATTCCACTCTATGCCTTCAGTTAGACCATAGTTCATCAAGTCCTTTTGTACTACCTCCATCCATGTCCTTTTGGGCCTTCAACTTGTACCAACTCACTCCTAGCTGGCGCAATTCTTAGTTTCCATTGCACATGACCATACCATCTAAGTTTACTTTCCCTCATCTTATTACCTATTGGTGCTACTCCCAAGTTCCCTTGAATGCATTCATTTCTAATTCTATTCTTCCTCGTCTTGCCACTCATCCATCTCAACATTCTGATTTTAGGTACACTCATCCTATGAATATGTTATTCCTTAACTGCCCAACATTCCATCCTATAAAGCATGGCTGGTCTTATATCTATCCTATAAAATTTTCCTTTCAGTTTGAGTGGTACACGGCGATTACATAAAACTCTAGAGGCACATCCATTTCTTCCACCTAGCTTGAATTCTATGGGCAACATCCTTCTCAATCTCTCCACTAATGAATTATTGACCTAAGGTATCAAAAGTGGTCATTTTGGGAATTTCTTGGTCAACAATCTTAAGTAATTACTTGTTTTCACTCCTATTATTACTAAAATTGCACTCCATGTACTTTTTTTAGTTTGACTAATTTTTTAGATCCTTTAGATTCTAAAGCACCCCTGCATAAATCTAGCTTTGTGCATATGCCCTCCTATGTCATTGCAAACAACATACACCCTGATATCTCTTCTTGTAAATGCCTCGTTAACTCATTCATAACCAATGCAAAAAGGTACTGGCTCAATGACAATCCCTAGTGCAAGCTTATAGTAATTGGGAACTCAGTTTTTTCTCCACTAGTGGTCCTCACGTTTGTTAATGCTATATCCTTAATCATATCAATATATCCTCTTGAAACTCTTTTCTTTCCCAACACCCACTGGATTAACTCTCTACAAACCCTATCGTATACTGTTTCTAAGTCCATTAAGACCATGAGGAGATCCTCCTCTCCCTATATTTTTCCATCAATTGTCTAAGTAGGGAAATAGGTTCAGTGGGAGACCTACCAGGTATGAAACCGAACTGATTATGTCATATAGTCATCTCATGCCTTAGTCTTTGCTCAATCACTCTCCCAAAGATTCATAGTAGTCTTTGTTCAATCACTCTCCCAAAGATTCATAGTAGGCTTTGTAAGTTTAATCCCACTATAGTTACGTGTAGCTTTGTATATCTCATTTATTCGTATAAATAAGTACCATGGTACTTTTCCTTCATTTGTTTGGCATTTTCTTTGAACTTACAATCTTATTGAACAACTTTATTAATCAAAATAACCTAGTATCTCCCATACACTCCCAAACCTCATTAGTATACCAACTGGTTCGATGGTCTTTCCTCTTTTCATCTTTTTTAAAGCTCCTTTCACTTTGGATGTCCTTATCCTACAAAAGTATTTATGGTCTCCGTTGTCATTTGAGTTTATGATTCCTTCTCTCTATGCTCACAGAGTGGTGAGATGATCATACCATTGTTGCACCAATGCGTGGCACGAATTATGTGCAAGCTATTGTGGTTCATTAACGGTCGTATCCTGGTTATAGCCGACATGTCTCCTGACAACAGACGAGATTCAACTACAACAGTGCTGTGGGTGATGGATAGGTGACCACCAAGAGAGGCCCACTTGTTTCTTGGGCTACATGCATGTTGATGCTTGTTTTGAGCCCAATTCCTCTTACATGTCTTTTTAACGGTGAGTACATCATAGTGTGTTGTGACGGCATAACCTTGGGGACGTGCCTGTCTTGTTTGTTGGGCTGCTATGATCTAAATTTGATTGGCAAATTTTACATGATGGACCATGGTTGGCGAGGCATCCACTACAATGTGAGGGTTCTGTTGGTGTTGATGATTGAGGATGCAAGTTGATGAGATGTTGGTATCGGTTGGGGTCCTCTCATTGCCCACGGATCGAGGGTGAGTCCTTCTCAACCAGGAGACCTGAGCATTGGCTGGCGCACTGTGCACGATTCATCTCTATAGTCTATCACTATACCTGACAGTTCATTTCTAGCTCTGTCACTATATCTCACAAGTCATCTCTATGGAGGTCCCAATCATGGTTCACAGGATGGCTTGTTTTCAGAGATCCAACATAGGAATCTTTGTGTGCGATCCAGGAGGATGACAGAGCCTTTCCTTGTGGGCCCCACAGACCATCATATGGCCGGGCCATCGAACATGTCAAATACCTAAAGTGGCAACTCTACAAGTGACGATGATGATAAGTAGAGAACAGTTCTCTCAAACAAAGGGAGTCTGATGTAGGTCATGTGGGCCTCAATTATCTTGAGGGTCGAGATCAGGTAAGACAAAGGGCCACATGATAGGCGGTACGAGCACATTGGGGATCCTTCTGATTTCTACAGCAAGGGCAAGCATCTAAGGGGTATGTCAGTAATTTCCTTTTGTTGTTGGTTAGTTGTTAGCCAGTGAGTTACAAAAGGTTGTTAAGAGTCAGTTTTGGTTTGTTGACAGTTAGGTGTGCTTAGCACGCTAATCACAGAATTTGCTAGAAGTTAGACATGAGTTTGTTGTAAGAAGACTATAAATCCCATGTAATAAGCATTGTCAAATAGTGTTGGGAGATTGTATTGAAATTTCAGCAATATTTGAGAGAAGAGGGTTGAGAATCTTTTCCCTTGTGTGTTTGGATTGACAAATTGCTATCCAAAACCTGGGGAACCACAATTCTCCTACTTTCCTGTGCATTTGGAAGTTGTCCAGATTCCGTCAAGATCATTGATCTGGGGTTATGTTAGTAAATTCCACAATTAAACTCAGTGTGATATTTTGTCACTGCATCAAAGTAATACTTGGCAGGATGAAGGGTTAGACTTAACCACAGGTCCTTCTGCACTTGTGACATCCACAATTTATTTCTACTGTCATGCACTACAAAAAGTTAGAACCGGGTGAAGCATAAACAAACTTTAAATGTTTACAAAACAACAAGTTAAATCATGATGATCATCATCACCATAACCTTGGGTCCACAAAACAACAAGTGGATGCAAGAGCAACATGAAGAACATTAAAAGACAAGAATTTGTAAAGATGACCTATAGCAAGGCTTCATCCAAGGATATCAAAGCATACCTTATTGGACAATTAAGTGATATTCTTGATGGCCCCTCAATTATCTCATCATCTATTATCCAAAATCAAAACAAAAATTATATTAGCCATGCACCATTACATCCAGTACAAGATTGACACAAACTATGGAGTACAAAAAGAAAAGGTAGTGATATTAGATTGAACATCAAAAAGAGAATCCTCAATCAACAGAAGTTGTAAATGAAATAAATCTTTTTTGTTTTCTTTGCTAGGTAAACTGAGATAAGTCCAAGTACAGAGTTTCTAATAGATAATATGGTAAATGCATTTCTTTCATCAAGCTTCTTGTAGTTTGTAACTTATGTGGCCATCAAGTTCTAGAAAGTTATTTTTGAATGAAATTCAACTGTAAGAGAATGTATGTTGGGAATGTCTAGATAAAATAATTTTCAAGCGGCGCACTTGCTTATCCACTAGAATGTTAAATAAAGAAAAAGTTGGTTGCTAGAAGAAAGAAAGTGGAAGAGCTATGTTTTAGGAAGTCCAGATTCCAAACCACACAACTATGAAATGCACACACAAAAAGCACTCTGCATGCATACTGAATGCACATTGGAGTTTGAGCATGAGGTTTTTTATATATAAAAAGAGAAGGGAAACTATTTCTACAACAAAACAGCCACCAGACCATAGGATCATAGCCTAGATATAAAATTCATAAGGTGTGTGCAGTGACAATGCAGTCTGGAGCTCAGTGATTCCTAATGAGTATGTACTGTTGGGATGGTTCCCAGGTCTGTCAGACAGAGGTGACGGATGTTGCCAATAAATAAAATGGGTATCAATTGAATGGGAGCTCAATAGATACTTCAGGTTATGCGTGATATTGTCTGGCATTTGGTATCATGTGGAGGCTTGGGGTAAGATTCAGTTTTGGGAGGATATATGGGTAGGGACTCTTCCTTGGCCTACAACTTTCCCAGTTGTAGTATCTGTTTAAACAAAAGAGCTGTAATGGACTATCTGAGAGAAATGGGAACTTTCCCAGTCAAATCTTGCCACATGTGCAAAAAAAAAAAAGAAAAAAGAAAAGAAAATGGTTGGGCTCGGGTTGATGAGATTGAGTAAAAACCAGGTCCGGTTCAGGCTGATTCCAACCCAAGCTAACCCAACCTGAGTTGCAACACTAATTCTAGATAATCGTTTCTGATTGTTGGTGAACACAGCCAAAGCAATGACTTTACTTTTCTTGGTTACCTGATGCAAGTGCAGTGTCAGCAGGTTGGATGTAATCTTCTGGTACTGTAGTATCAGAGGCTGATATCAAACTCATGTATGCTATCACTATGATATAATTGCCTGTAAAAAGATTCGGTTTCATGTTAACACAAACTGTGACAGGAAGCATACGCTTTTTAGGTGACTTGTGATGGGTAAACAAACTTTATTATTATTATTATTCTTGTTATTACTGTTATTTAAACAGTGCTACACATAAATTTTATGTTCTGCGTACCGTTAAAATGCCCAATAGCTTGCATAACATTTGTCCCATATCTAAGCATTGCAGTCACATCTGTTGGAAATTGTGGCCCACTGTCCTGATTAAGAAAAAAGCATAAACAGAAACAATAGCTACAGCCTCAATTCCCCATGCATGTATGAACACATTTCATCCAAATGTCCTCATGAAGCACACAAACCATTGAAACATTTGTCCTTCTCTCTACTCCTTTTCCGTTTAACATAAAACTGCAAAATGAACAACATGATTAGAAGAAATCAATCAATAGTACTGGAAGGAGGAATTCATTCATACTTCACTTCTGGTGGACTTATAATACATGACGATGTCTCCATCTTATCCATTTGAGCTACAAACAACCGCTGCACAGAGAAAATAACATTAAGCTGGTCAATAGCTTCAAAATACAGTGAATCTTAAGCAACTGTAATTTTGATTAATAAGCAGGCTTAGATAAGACACCATATGCATGCTAGAGAATTGAATACTTTCAGCTTACTAATTTGCATCCATTGAACTGTAAAAGGAGAATCACGCATTCAAATCTGTCTCACACCATTGAAGAGGACAAGAGTAAACATGCACACGCTAACGTATAGTTGCATGAAGCGTGAAGTGAAGCGGCAACAAATTCGGGTGCAGGAGATGGGAAGCATCTCTCTCTCTCTCTCTCTCTCTCACAATCATAATCTCATTAAAAGGGCCGAAGCCAAGGAAAACAAAAACAAAACAATAGATTACAACAACTGCCAAGAAATAGGACATTGGCTATAGAGATTTATAGCCATAGCCCATTCCTCAACCTGCCCTTTAGCCCTCCTAAACACATCCAATACTCTAACTTGACGATTTCTAAAACAACGATCATTCCTCTCTCTCCAAAGGCCCCATAATCCTGCAATCATATCCAATCTCCAGATTTTTGACCCCCTTGTTCCACTCCCTCCTCCGTGCCATGAGAGCAAAAACACATCTATAGAGCCTGGAAGCACCCACTCCACTCCAAACAGAAGAAAGAACTCATTCCAAACTGCTCTTGCGAAAGAACAATGGATGAAGAGATGATCCATTGATTCTGCATTTTGGAAGCAAAGCAAACAAATATCCGGAAGACAAAAATTCCTTTTGCAAAGATTGTCCACCGTTAAGATGTTATGTCTCCCTGATAGCCAAGCAAAAGCCTCCACCTTCGACAGGGCACCATACCCTCAAATGAACTTCGTCGAGCATAATTCAGCTTCTACTCTCCCACCACTAATCTAGCGATAGAAAGATTTCACCGAGAAAGTCCCCGATTTATCTTTAAACCATCTTAAGGAGTCGACACTTGCTGGATTCAGCACCATACTATGCAGCACCTGGAGAAGACGGACAAATTCTTCCACCTCACAATCATTGATATTCCTCCTACACGGGGGAGCCCACGCTACCTCCCCACCCCTCAAGGAGAAACAAGAAGAGACTGGAAATATGTATGACTAGGTAGGAAGGAGTGATGGCAAGAGTCAAAAGCAAGGATTTGAAGGGGGGAGTGGCACCTAGCAAGAAGGATCTTACAATGCTAAGGAACACAAGCATGCAATGACAGTTCAAAGGCCACTGAATGTTAGAAAACTGAATGGTATGATAGATTTTGGAAAGGTGGAAAACTTTTAAAGTCCAAATCTTAACTCTTAGATCCATCCCCATGTATATGTTATCAGGTTTCTAAAAAGATCTAAAATGGATGGTTGATATCATACCTCCGATTGTCCTATCTCCAATGAAAGGACAAGCACATAATCGTCTTCTTACCACACTATAAGAGAAGAGATCAAGAACCATCCACAAGGTGGACCACACTTATTATGATGTTAAGGGGAGGGGATCTCTCTTCTTTTTCTCTCCTCCTCTCCCCGATTGGACTTCCAAATGAGGAGGGAACATTGACTCCAATAGTTATCAACTTTGGGATATGATCTTACGTGGGAGGAGATGAGGGTTTCCCAATATGAGTGCAATATGGAAACAATATGGTACTACGAACCCTGTGGACTTCAATACGCCCTACAACATAAAAAATCCACATTCCTGACTATTTGGACCCAAATCTTTCCACTATTAGTGGCATCCGCTCTTTAGCCCAAAGTCCCGTGTTACCACGAGGTGAGCCACAAAAACATCTAACCATTTAATTTCCATCAAACATGATTAAAACACTTTAATGTTTAAATAAAAAAGATTCAATGTCCAAAATCAGAAATGATACCTGTTGAAAACGTTTTGAGATGCTGGCCAGCTATTTATAGGTTGATAGAGTATCTAATAGGTAAAATCTAACCACAAAATAGGTACCAGGTAACCAGTGGATCTCATATTGGAGCACATTAGGTTTCAACCAAATCTTAATGCATGGACACAATCACACCCAATGTTCCAGATATTGCTGATATCATCGATAATATCAGCGATATTTCAGTATCATTGGTCTATCCATACAGATTGGTTATTTAAACAATACAATGTATGGTGTGAAATTAATAATAACGCGATATTGCACGATACATGACATATCACAAAATATCGGTGTTCTCTTCTATATAAATTCCTGGTATCAATGATAATATTGATATTATCAATATCGAGAGCTTGTATGTAAAAACCCAGAAAATCAAGTGGAAAATCAGAGAAAATAAAATAATTAGATTTTTTTTCTCGAGGATCTCTTCTTGGGGTGATTTCAACGACTCCTTTTGGATTTCTAGTAATGAAATCTTGGATTTAAGGGAGAAATTGCAAGTTGAGGATGGAAGTGGGCCGGAACTCCAAAGTGAATAAAAGATTATGAAAATGCTATTTCTCTAAATATTTGAGCATGCTAATAGAAATCCATGTCTATGCATGACTTTCATGCATCGACACGGATCTGAGGGGAAGATATCAAAATTTGAGTGGTGGATGTGCACTCTCCATTAATCAAATTTTGTATGTATGCATGGATGGATGGATGCGAACAATGTATGTATGTATGGATGCATGCATACATAGATGGATATATATGTATGTATGGATATATCCTTGTTGTCTCTTATTGGAAAAACTTATAAATGTTGTTCCTATCTAGATCATTGTTTTCTATTGTTTTATAGGTAGTGTAAGAAGTGGGGAAAAGGTGGAGCAAGGGATGCAGGTGGCAACATGGACAACCACTTAATGGATTTGGTTCCAGGTGTAACTATTGTGGAGTGTGAACAAACTTGTGGACAGCCAAAGTGTTCCAAAGGAGGTGAAAGTGCATAGAAGGAACCTGTTGCAATCGGGTAAGGCACAATGGGAGGCACAAGATAGGGAGACCAGAGATGGGCTATTGTGTCCTGTACGAGGTCTAGAGACTATCAATGAGGACTTAGGTCATGATTATGATGTCATTCTTATCCTGATGTTTGTGCCATGGAGCATGAGAGGATGGAGTATAGACATGATTACTGTGACTCTATGCAAACAAGCCAGGACAGCAGCAGAGGTAATGGCTTGAGGAGAAATGTGAGGTCGGTGAGAGCAACAAAGGAGCGAGGGCAGTGGTTGACGGGTTGGGGTAGGGATTGGAAATTCAGGGGAGGCTAGACTACATCGCAGTCAGAGCACTTGGGTGCAGGATCCACCCATTGAGGGGGCCAAACAGAGGAGATTAAAAGGCATTGAATAATGGAGTGAGAGAGAGGACTGAGAAATGGTTTATATCGAGGAATGTGCCAGCTAATGCAGTTGTGAGCTCACATTTCAAGCATAGAATCAAAGAAGTGCAACATATGGCATGGGTGTGAACCCTCCAACAACCAAAGTGATTATGGAGTGTTACCTTGATCAACTGATGCAGCAAACATAATTTCGGTGAAGCCGAATTGGAAAGATTATGGTGTTATAGACTTACAGTGACGTGTAGTTGGGCTCATCAGATTATCAATTATTAACTTCACAGTGAGGTTGACAATATTTATCAAGTCCATTGATGTGTCCAACAAAATTAAGGATGCACCCTACATATATTAACTAGTTAAGGATGTGATACAAGAGGCAATGCTTGTGATAAATTGTGAGAAATGATGGTAGTGCTTTTGTGAAGGTGGGGAAGAAATTGATAAACAAGTATAATTTGTACTAGACATCGTCCATGACTCACTGCATATACCTGATGTTACAGTCGATAAGGGCAAGGCCATTAGTGAGCACTTTTGAAGATGCGATGAGAGTGACGAACATCATATATAATCACTCTTGATATTGCCCATGATGCATGAGGGGTGTAGAGGGGGCATTGATCGGCCTGAGATGGCATGGTTTGCCACTTACTTTATTGCACTAGAGAGCAAGCTCAGGCACAAGGGCAGATTTAGAAATTTGTTCCGCTCCCCCCAACACAATGAATGGAATTAGAAACATACTTAAGAGTGTGCAAAGGGTTGAGGAGATAGTGATGAGCAATTGCAATTTGGTATAGAGTGGCTGATGTGGCTGCCATCCTTGCGCCGATCTATAAAGTGTCTAGGGTGGTAGACATGGCCATTGATGGGGCCAATTAATGAATTAATGTAGCTCATGAAACAGGCTATACACATTGCATCACCTTGTTCGCATGAATGTGTTCTTAGAATCATAAACCAACAATGGTACAAGACCCTTGAGTGATCATAAACCCACTTTGTTCCGTTGGTAAGTTTTTACCATGCTGTTCTTTGTTTTAAGATATTATATTTGTTTATGTAGCTCATTAAAATTTGTTTCGGTTTCATCATATAGAGCTTCAATCATTTGAAAGGCAGTTACAGCGATAGAGCAGTTGGTTTGAAGGGACATTGCCTTCTCCCTCGGTAATAGGGCCTGCATTCGGTTTTGGGTGGACGTTTGGTGTGGTAATTCGGCGTCGCAAGATCTATTCCCCAAAGTTGCCAATCTCACTCCCGATCACTTTATTTTAATTGCGGACTGGTTTTTTGGCTGCAATGGGCAGGTTGTTTGGACCCCTCATCGTCAAAATATATCGAAAGATGAGATTGTCAAGTTCACCGGGCATTTGGAGCTTCTTAAGGATATATTCCCCTCTCAAGAGACAGATTCAGGTTGGCACATTCTTCCGGCAAATTGTCTGTCCAGTCGTTCTTCTGGTTAATTTATTCGTTGCACCATCCTATGGCTCTGGTGCATGCTTATCATCCTTGGTTCTACGGTGCCCCTCCTCGTGTGGTGGCTTTTGTTTGGCTCGTGGGCTAGAAGAAGATCCTTTCATTGGACAATCTTCAGAGGAGAACGCTTGTTCACAATATTTCTCTCTTATGTATGAAAAATGCAGAGTCGATCGATCATCTCTTCCTCCATTGCCCATTCACCTAGCAAGTTTGGGAGCACTTTTTATGTTTTTTTAGTTCTGATTGGGTGATGCTTGAGTCAATCGTTGATCTCATGTGGGCTTGGCACGGGAGTGGTGTCGGTAAGGTTGGAAAAGCGAGGCAGCTTACCTTTATGGCCATGTTATGGGCTATTTGCAGTACTAGGAATGGTCTTTGTTTCCGGAATGAGAAAGTGGGTGTCGATGAGGTCATTTCGAAAGTTAAAGCTTTCCTTTCGAGTCAGACTATCAATGTTAAGGCCATCTTGGCAGTTATGTCGTCTTCTTAGTTTGGTAGTCTAGTGCTTGGTCTGTATTCTTTTCTTGCTTTTGCGAGTCTTCTAATAATTTTTTTGTCATCTATCTCTCTCTCTAAAAAAAAAAACTCACAATTCCTAAACTTAAAGTACCACTCTAGGCATCATCTTTGAGACGATAATCACTTAAAGATGTTTGTTCTTACGCCTGTTCTTAACGTTTACACAAAACTATGCCCCAATTCGAAGGGAAAAGCAGAATTTGAAAATCAGGTAATGATACATTTACTATCTTATAGTCATAGCATCTGTGTACTGTATCAAATAGTTTGTAGTTGATTAATATGTAGTTTACTTGTAATTAATAGCTATTGCAGTTTGGAGATGCTAGAGGCCTAATTCTCGTTTGATATTGCAAAGGCATCAAGGGAGAAGATGATACCTTGTGAGAGCACTAATAATAGTACGAGCTTAGAAATAGTGCACCTATGTTACTGCATTATTAAACAAAGAAGATTGTGTGATCAATTGGCAGGCGAGTGGTGGTCCTTGTACGGTCTTGGCACTGGTTTTATTCGACAGTGCATGGTTTATGTCTGTATAAAAGGGAAATATGTTATGGATATTTTTTCTTGAAATATTTCGAGTCCTAAATGTGTAAACATGTGTCTTTTAACATCTCCTGAAGTTTCACTGAAAAATTCTACCTTTTCCCAGTGTTTCCCTCAGACAGGGATATTTTACCTGAAATATGCGATATTATCAATGATATTGACACATGTTTTCACATCTCAAGTCATCGGTACATGTAATGATGCTGATACTTTGAACATTGATCACACCCGCATATCAACAACATTATGAGCATAAAAAAGGTGTCAAAGCCGTTAAACTAAGCCTAAAAGTCACTCCATAACCTCAGCTTGAAGGAGGTACACAATCAAATTAACCATACAAAGCATGACAGGCCTCTTGGTAGGTAATTTGATGTGATCCATCAAATGCTGATGAGATTTGCACTCTTTGAGACGATGAAAAATTTACTAAAAGTGGCCGTAGCCAGAAAAAACAACAGAAAACTATACAACAGCCGGGAGAGGCTTACAACTCAGCCCAGCTTTCTGGGAACCGAGCGACACCCTTCAAGGCCACAACCCATTCTTTTACATGCATTTTCGCGATCAGAAAAACCTCCTTCACCCGCCTCACCCGGTTCCTGAAACATCTATTATTCCTTTCCTTCCATAGGAACAAAAGACCGGCCAACAACAAAAGCCGCCAAACTTTTCTACCCGCACTCGTGTGCATTCCTTCATGCCACAAAAGGAAGAACTGCGCAATGGAGTTTGGTGAGACCCACTGAACTCCAAACAGATTGAAAAGCTTTTGCCACAGCTGCGTTGCAAACTCACAGTGAATGAATAGATGAACCACTGACTCCCAAACTTTTGTCGTCAGTTCTCTTCACATTGGATGACCATAAACTAACCCCGGATATCCCAAACCTAAAGGAATGGTTAATGAATTTATCGTACTCAAGAACCTTGGCATCATAACTTTCCCTGAGCCATCATGGCCGTTGTGACCAATGTTTTAAATATCGACAATATCGGCCGACATATCCCACGATATATCTTGTATCCCACCTGTGCGATACGAAACGCACTGATAGTGCTGATATATCCCACATGTTCGATCCAGTGAGCATTTTCAATTTCCAATCCCCCCCCCCGCCCCTTCCTTTTTTTTTTGAAATTATGTTAAATCAGTGTCAAGTGGTTACAAATCAATTGGTTCTTCATGTTTTGCATGAAAAATCATAGAGTTAGAGATTTGATTTCGATATCCACTGGTTATTCATGTTCTCCATTTTAAAAAAAATTGTCCTTTAACCAATTGTCAATTGAGACTAATTTCGAAGTATTTAGGCGTATTTGATGAAATGATCATCACATACACTCTAATTTCGAAATTTGAGTGTAGGCAGTCCAATTTGGGGAAAATTCCCCCAATTTCTCTCAAATTGCTTGCAATGTTGCACTCCAAACATGAAATCATGTATGAGGGTTGATCTACTGATTTGTTAAATCCTTGTCAATTTTCGGAAAATAAAAATAATTTTTAATTAAAAATTAATAAAATATAAATTTTTTTTTTTTTTCAAAATTTCCCTTCAACCAACTATCAATTTACACAATTTTCTACGTATTTAGGAGTGTTTGATGAAATGAACATCGCATACATTCTAAATGTTATGCATTCCATTTGAACATAGTTGCATTAGTTCTATCATACAACTCATAGCTTAGGACACTATACAAAAGAAACCTGCACTTCTTTTTTGAGATGTTATAATTTAAAAGTATGTATTAAGGTTTTTTTTAACAATCCCTGAAGTTTCATTGAAAAATTCAACAATTTTCTTAATATTTCCCCATGTTTCCCAAAAAGTGCGATAAATTACCCGATATATCCCGTTCAATAAATGATACGTATCTGTATCCCAAGGGTGAGATACGTAATGCGGTACCGATATTTCGAACACTGGTTGTGACCACTCCATTCTTTCCCGAAGGGCCTACTAGAGAGATTCCAGAATATAAACCCACCAAGCATATATACATCCAATGCTCCACATACAATTGATAAAAATACATCACTAACGATTTCATTCCATTCATCAAGCAGCACTAATGACCTAGCTCCAATAAACAAAAATCAAATTGTGTTGCCATGGCACACACACCAAACACTATGTATTCCATACATTGGATGTTTATTTGTATGGAATTAACTGAGAGATGCTCGTTTAGAGGAATCTAACTAGTAACTAGCCCCCTTCATCAGTTAAAGACATGTCATTAGAAAGGTGAGGGGGCAGACAAGAAGAGATGAGCCAAGTGTCAACTAAAAAAAATGGCAGGAGCTGGCATTTCCACCCCAGAAACAAGCATGCAACATGGGACAGACTCAATGGTGAAACTGGCCATATGTTAGACATGTTCAATGAACGCGAGTAGCTTTCTTTGCAAATTTATCACTGCTGATCTTATCAGGGACTTAATTATTCATCCCTGATGGATTTGTCTAATGAAGGAATCAGAGCAATCAAATCTGCACCAAAAATTGCTAAATGAAACCGAATAAACTTCAAGAGATGCTTACAATTCTTTCTTTTGCAGCAACTGGCAGAGCCTTGTGGATAAGGAAATCGACCACCAAAATTTCATATCCAGGCTATACAAAACAAAGGCAAAATTTAGTTAATTGTTTCTAGTGTTTATCATGAACTTATACCCCAAGAAACCTGTGAGAAAATATATACTTGAAGAAATACATGATAGACAACTGAGTATAATACATTAGTAAAGACAGCGATAAATGTTGAGACAAAGCCATTGGTCTTCAAAGAGGGCCCCTGCAGCCCCCCTAACAAAACAATTTGTTATCAGTTTCACATTCAACAAGCCATGTATTCATTTTGGGACAATTTTTCAACAAATGTCATTGCAAATGAACCCCAAGGGAAGTTTTAACCTGTCTATTTGATTACCTTTTTTTTTTTTTTTTGTTTATTAATCTCAAAACTCTCAGTATGTGCTGTTTTTTTTTTTTTTTAAATAAAAATAAAATTGAATGATAATAATCTAGTTCTTGTTCTCCAGCTTCACATTAGTACGTATCGCTTAAATTACAAGCCATAATAGCGTATTTCTCTTTTAGGCTGGTGTCTAATCCATCTCAAATGCCATGAGTTCTCGTTAGCATTACTAACATGAATTTCATCCTATTATATTGTCTAGATTCATTCTGTTTGATACAGTCACATACTCAATTGATCCATCCTATCCCAGATGACTTCTAATTGTTAGAATTGAAAGATCTTGCTACATGTAGTCCAATCTTACTTTGACAAAAACAAAAAGACTATCTTTTTAGTTTTCAATAGGAATTGAAAGACATGAAAGGGTGTCTCCCTTTATTAAAAGGGGGAAAAAAACAAGGTTCACCTCTAAAGCAAATAAGAGAAGTTAAAGAAATTAAACAAGAGACTATCAGCAAACCTTCACTTCAAGAGAAACAATTATCTGACCCATCTTTATCCGCGGATAGAATCTGCAAAGATAGGTCTCGCAGATATCATTGAATTATCATAGAAATTGCTTCAAATGGGGAATCTCCATTAATCAAAACATTGTAAAGCATAACATCAGTGCTGTTTTGAGTAATGTCAGTGCAGGATTTATTTTTTTAAAATATTGTCAGCGCAGGAAAATATAAAAAGCTATGCAAGAAAAAATAAAAATCAACAAACACAAATAAGAGGATCTGATCTTTTACAGGTATAAACATCAACTTAAATGAAAAGCAGACATGATAGAAATGAGATCACCAACATCTATGGTTTAACATTTTCTGAAGTATTTAAAACTTTAAACTGGTGTTTCTACCTAGATGAGGGCCAAAAGTGAACCCCAAAATCTGGCTGGGGCTAAATCTGTCCATACAATTTGTTTGTTTGTTTATTTTTTTTTCCTTTCTGACTAATTTAATAGCTTTAACAGTGTATGGTGTTGTGGGGCCCATAGGACTGCATCTGTGCAATAGAGGAGTCTATAGGCTGTGCAACTAAGGTAAGGTTTGGAAGGCATGGGAGCATTCTCATCTGTGCAACGACATGTGTGGATGTGTTCTGGGTTTTAAGGTTTTGCATTTACGATATATAAACACTGTAGATTCTACATGGCTTTGAATGGTGAATGAAAAAAGGTTCTGCCATTCCTACCTTGCATTAATTTTGGAGTCTGATGCTTCAATCATGGTGTGACTCAACTAGGAGTTCCAGGTTTGATGCAACTTCAAACCTGAAACTTCAAATCAGGTGTTTGAGTGTATTGCTTCAAATCATCCGTCCAACATCAACCTACGAATTAAGCAGAACCTAAAACAAACTAATTAATGCAAAACATATCCAGCAATTTATCTTCATGAATAATTATATTTTTGAAAAATGATAAATATTGATTTTATGGTTGATAGTTCCTGAATCTTTCTTTATGAGTTGAAAGTCTCCCTTCATTTGGTGCTTAAGAACATGGAGCATTGACTTTGTGTTGTTTGACTTGTTTACTTTCCCTACTAGGACTTCAATTTATCACCATGGGAGTGGATCTTTGTGTTGCTAATTTCTTCCTACACATCAAATGCTAGACTTTAGGACACGTTCTCATAGATTTTATCTGTAGTGAAGGGATGATATAGAAAAATGAGATATGTTGCCTCTTGTTTTAGAGATTTGACAGTACTTCAATTACCAGCATATCAGGCTAGGACTTCTCAAGATGATTTCCCAAGGTTTGAGGTGGCATAAACGAGGCCGTAGACAAAAATCAAATGACACTATCAGTGGAATGTTTCTAACAATAACATTATTTTATTTTTGCATATGCAGAGAACCAGATGGGTTCATTGATTAAATGGATGATATCGAGGTCTTAGCTCTGCACTATGATTGTTTGTCCACTCATAGCAATGACAAATGGTTGGTATAAAAATATTAAAATATGCATATGTTTCTTTTTGCTAATTTTAATAAATTTTGGATAAAAAAATATACAAATACACACAAATACATAAAAATACAATGGATAGCATATCTATATAAGCTCCTGTTCACACTGCACTAAACCATGGGTCACTTTGCAGGTCTCCTAGTTTCTACTTAATAGTAACTGTGAGTTCTTCGACCTTTCCAAAGAATCAATCCAACACCACCAGAACTTTTTGCAGCATGTGTGATTGTTGTATGAGAAGAGTTGATCTTCAAGGGTGTCTTATCCTTTGAAATTTCCCCTTGTTCTCTTTGTTCATTGTCATGGTTGGTACACATGTCTAGAAATTTGTCCTCATTTTCAGTAGGGATGATTTAAGGGTGCTCCTATAGAGAATGCAAGTTATGTATTGTATTCAATGTTTTAAATATCGATATTGCGTAATGTATCGCAGCCTTGGGATACAGATACATATCGGTTATTGCATGCGATATATCGGTTGTATCTTGTAATGTATCGTTGTTGTTGGGAAACATGTGAACATTGGGAAATTGGTCGAATTTTTCATGGAAACTTCAAGGATTGTTGAAAAAGTTACAAATACACACTTATAAATCAAAACATTACAAAAAAAGTACACGTAATAGGGGTTTCCTTTGTATGGGGTCCTAATACATGCACTGTCCAACTAAACTGATGCAAGTATATTTAAAGCTATTCATATAATTTATAAATGTAAGAAGACATGTATGGAAACACAAGAAATATATTCAAAAACAAAAGAAGAATCACTAGATCAGGTTACATATATGTTTGATTTTGCGTTTGTATACAAAGATTGCAACTGATTTGCAAGAAATTGAGAAATTTTGATTTTTTTCAATTTTCTGCAACTTGCCCCATCTCCCCCAAATCTCGAAATCGAAGATCCGAATCTAAGATTTTTCATGGAAAACATGAAGAATTGTAGATTTGTAACCATTTGACACTAATTTAATGTGATTTATAGCAAAAAAAATGGATCGAAAATTGAAAATGCTCTCAATTTCAATTTTCCCCAATTTTCTGCAACTTGCCCCATCTCCCCCAAATCTCAAAATTGAAGTTCCAAATCCAAGATTATTGATAGAAAACATGAAGAATCATATATTTGTAACCATTTAACACTGATTTAATGTAATTTATAGCAAAAAAAATGGATAGAAAATCGAAAACGCTAGCCGAATTGAATAGGTGGGATATATTGGCACTACCTGTGCATTTCGTATCGCACAAGTGGGATACAAGATATATCGTGGGATATATCGGCCGATATTTAAAACAGTGATTGTATTGTGTATTTTCACTATGTTCCTTTTTGGGTGTATGCATGTGCATAGTATTGTGTGCTCCTATGGAGTATGTATTTGTTTCTCTAGCAACATAATAAAAGGTGTGTTAGGGCTTCAAGCTCTAACACACAACAAAGCTTCCCTCTCAAACCCTCTATCTCCTCAAGCCCTAACACACAACAAAGCTTTCCTCTCAAAATCTCTCTCCTCTCTCTCTTTCCCTCCTATTTCCTTTTTCTCCCTTTCACTCCCCAAATCCATCCAAACCAACTTAGTATCAGAATTGGTCACTGTGAGTTGATCAACACTACCGAAACCTACTAACATTAGAAACCGTACAACTAATGTCAACACTGTACATTCTGTACGACTTGTCTTTTACAAAGGGAGAACATGGTTTGACTTTGAAGTAGTTTGATTTTATAAGATTTATGGTGATTTTTGCAGAATTTTTGGAGGCCATTTGAGGCATGTTTAGACTATTTTTCACATTCAACAGAAAATCCCCTACTCTCTAAGTTTCAATGACTCCTCTCCAATTAGTGAATGTTTCTTTGATTTCTCTTCATAGTAAGGGTCGGATTCATTGTCCCTGATGACCATGGTGTCCCATATCGGTTACGTATCGGCTGTATCGGCCGATACGTAACGGAAACGGTAATGGCCGATACGCGATACGGGGTCGTATCGGCCGTTACGTTTTTTTGTACCCGTATCGGCCGATATGGGCCCGTATCGGTCATAACGTAACGAATCGGTCCGATAACGGCTATTTTTTTTTTTTCGTTTTAATGACTTTTTTTGCTGTTTTTTTTCAAAATTCTTGCTTCCAAACTGTTTTTCATACCTTCTAATAGTAATTTCGACCAACCTTAGCTGGTTATTTAGGACAAAAACACGTTATATTACGGATTTGGTTGAATCAAAGCTCGGTGGGCCATTTTTCAGAAATTCGTCAAAAATAGGTATTTATTTATTTTAATATGTTTTACTGTTTTAATCATGCCATATGATGTGTTAATCATAGTAGAACATGATAATGTGCATTTTACAGATTTGGGGTGTCATTTAATATTTTTTAAATATTTTTTCTATTTACGCATGAATTTTGACAATTTTTTTCAAATTCAAAAATCAATTTTTAATGGTTGTTTCTTGTTTTAATCATGGCATATGATGTGTTAATCATAGTAGAACATATTAATGTGCATTTTACAGATTTAGAGTGCCATTTAATATTTTTTTATATTTTTTTCTATTTACGCATGAATTTTGACCCTTTTTTTTTAAATTCAAAAAATCAATTTTTAAGGGTTGTTTTGCTGTTTTAATCATGTCATATGATGTGTTAATCATAGTAGAACATATTAATGTGCATTTTACAGATTTTGGATGCCATTTTATATTTTTTTATATTTTTTTTCTATTTACGCATGAATTTTGACCATTAAGGTTTAGGGAAGAGGAAAGATGATAAAGGGCCAAGTTGCGCCATGTTGCGCCATGCGTCAGAGTACCGAAAGAGATAATGCTTTTAATGCAAGCTAGTTTGGATGAGTCGAAGGGTAAACGTGCTGCTGTACAAAAGAAGAAGATGATATTTTGGATGCAGCTCGACAGGAAGTGTTTGGTCCTGAATATATTGGCGTTCGTGATGAAGATATTATTGATTTTGACGAAGATTCAGATCGGGAATTAACTATAGCTAGGAGAGAGAGCGTGCGTCTAGCTCGTGAAGAGGAAGAACGTCGCCGCATGTTTGGCACGCATGGGTCAGTGCGTGATACGAGGGGGCAATGGGAGTGGGAGTGGGACAGTCTGTGCAACTAATCTGCTACTGCAGTGGGGCCGAGAGTGGGGGGGGGGGGGGGGGGGGTAGGTTTGGTGGGTTACGACGCATGTTTGGGAGCCGACGACAGACATCTTCACGTGATGCCCCTATACGTTTGGATGAAGAAGTAAATGAGCTAGGAGACCCTCTATTGATTCAATCCTATTTAGGAAAGAATCAACTAAACAAAAAAATAAAACAAATGTGGAGTAGAACTTCCGTTGAGAAATTAGGTAGAAAGCAAGAAGAAAGTTATTTATACATGCCAACATACCTCCTAACGCGGCCAATTCTCCATATTGGCGGTGGTAATCGATGCAAGCGAGGAAGGGTGTGAAGGAATAAAAGCTCCCACGGCTAAGGAGATTAGGAGGAAATGGACGATGCGAGTATGTGGATGTGAAAGCATACGTGGCTACCTTTAAACTTGTATGGCAAGCCGAGGATGCACGATCATGTGTGATGGTTGGGCTGGCCCAATCAGACGTAGCATGATCAACTTCATGGTGTATTGCTACTTAGAACTATATACCACAAGTCAATTGATGCCTCAGAAGCAACAAAAGATTCTCAATATATTATGGGCCTAATGGATAAAGTTGTGGATGAGATTGGAGAGGAGAATATAGTGCAGATTGTGACAAATAATGAAGCATCATATAAGCTTGCAGAACATATGTTGATGGATGAGAGAAAACATCTTTTTTGGTCACCATGTGCTGCCCATTGTATCGATCTTATATTGGAAGATATTGGGAAGAAGAATGTTAAGGAAATGGTCGAAAGGGCAAAGGAAGTGACAACGTTTATTTACAACCATAATCAAGTAGTCGCAATAATGAGAAAGTTCACGAAAGGACGAGAGTTGTTGAGGCCTGCGGCGACTAGATTCGCAACAAACTTTATAGCATTAGAGAGTTTATTCCAGCATAGGGGAGAGTTGAGTGAGATGTTTGCTTCCCGAGAATGGCTCAACACAAAACATGGGAAGAAGACATCAGGCACACCGGTCGACGTTGCGAATACTAAAGGTGATGGAGCCACTAATGAGGGTACTCCGTCTTGTTGAAACCGATGAAGCACCTACCATGGGCTTCCTATATGATGCCATGGATAAGGCAAAGCTTGTAATTCAACGTGATTGTAGAAGCTGGGAGACCTATTGGAAGATGATTGACAGGAGATGGACAAAACAACTCCATCACGATCTTCATGCAGCAGGTTACTACCTAAATCCTAGGTATAGATATGCCTAATCATTTGTTGAGGATGATGAAGTTCGTGTCGGGCTAAAAAATGTGATAAAGAGATTAGAGCCTGACTTAGATCTGCAAATAAAGGCGTTGAATGAATTAGATACATTTGAAAATCGCCTTGGTAGCTTTGGAGATGTTCTTGCACAGCATGCAGTGTCTAGATTGCAACCGGCCGAATGGTGGATTAATTTCGGAGAGAGTACGAAGGCTCTCCAAAAATCGATAGAAAGTTTTGAGCCAAACAACATCTTCCTCTAGCTGCGAAAGGAATTAGAGTTGTTTTGCGCTCATTCATTCAAAGAATAGGAATAGATTGCAGACTAGAACATTAGATAGACTTGTTTTCATGCACTACAATATAAAACTAAGAATGCGACGACATCATAGGAGCATTACAGCTGCCGATGACGGAGACTACTATCCAATAAACTTGGACAATATTTATGATGAGGATGACCCACTTCTACCTTGGTTGGAAACAAGGGAAAAACAAATTGAAGAGGATAGTGAAGAATTGAAAATTGATGACCCAGAAATATGCAAAGCGCAACAAGAGAGTCGTGCAGATGTGTTGGACCCAGTAAGAGGGGCAGCGTTTATGCCACGTACGAATACGGCTCAAGATCAACAAAAGAGTACGAGCAGTGGTAGTGTGACCGTGTCAGATGATGACGACGACCCCCGCCCCTGGTGCTGGCACTTCTGGTGTTGCTTACCCCCTATACAGCCGTCTACAGATTACGATGGCGATGAACATCGACGACGTGGTACACGAGGTCGGACTTACGAGTGTACCGAGTCACGATACAGCCAGCTGGATGAGGGTACATCTAGTGGTGCACGGGGTCCGGAGGTCCCAACATCACCAGGCTCATGGTCTTGGTTATTATGATGGATATTCTTATAGTCAATTGGATTATGATTATGATGGTTATACTTGAGCTGCTCCATCACATTCATGTTGGAGTAGCCCTCCCGATCAATATCCATATGATTATAGATATCCAGATCCAAATCCAAGTTACTCATCGCACAGACGCACTCTCAATCTCAAGATTCTCAACGGCCTGAGTATGGGCACCAAGATGGCTATTCGACGCACTGGTGGATATCCTTACTCGGGTCGAGTCGTTGCCTAGTCGATCGGTCATCCTCTGGTTTCGTTGATCTAGTATTTCCTTACGCCTTGGATATTATGGATATGCAAAGACCTACACACTATTGGATACCTCACTGATGGTGACGATGATGATGATGTGGAGGTCGAGCAACCACAAAAAGCGATTTTCATTTTGGTGGTGACTTGTGATTGTGAGTATATATTTGTATTAAGGTAAGTATTTGTAGCGACACTCACAAGAATATTATTGCAAGAAGCCATGCAAATCATGCACACACTTGACAACTTTGTCGAACTTGTATTTAAAATAACTCCCCGACAACCAATCAAGTAATCCTTAATCAAGTTGCGGGGGAGTATATCGACACTACTAATTTATTTATTTTAATATTCTTGACTTGAGGATGACAGTTATAGACAGAATCACAATCACATGCACAGGACCACAGGTATGTTCGAGAAATTCCTCAAAAATAATTGCAAATACCTAATGTAAGATATTTTCATATTACATTCATTCTAATATATCTATCATTGATAGTAGATAGTTAGAAAATTAAAAATATGAATTTTGTAGTCAAATTTAGGTTATCTGGTTCATAAATTCATCAGACAGTCCGATACAACTTCTCACCAAAGAGTGGACCGTTACACCACCATAACCATGTTCCAATTTATAAATGAATGCATATTTGGAATGCTTAGAATATTCCGGATTTAATCCATATTTTTTCATATTTTTTTGGCAAAAAAAAAAATTTTTTGCCTTAAGATGGGCACGTTACGCCCAGATCGCCGTTACGCCCTCGTATCCGTATCGGTTTTGGAGGTCACCGTTACGCCAACCGATACCGATACGGGACACCTTGCTGATGACCCATGGAATTTTTACCTCATGATGGGAAGATTTGAGAGACTTGTGAGCCAAATAGAGGTCCGATTGTACCCTTTTTTTTTTTTTTTTTTTTTTTTTTTTTTTTTTTTGGGGCCTATGGCTCAGACCAAATCTCTTGGTGTATGTCTATGGAGTTGATCTAGCGTAGTGGGTGGCCTCCGTGCCTGATTCAGGTCTCATCGTGAGTGTGGCTGCTGCATTTCTTTTCTAAAAGTTGCTTTTGGGACCTCAAGTCCTCTTCTAGAACACAGATCTATACCAATATGAGAGTGTCTCATCATGCGTGCTCTCTTGTAGCTGTTTTGGCTTTGTTTTGTGTTACTAGGCCCCTATAGAGGACAAAACTTCTTTCATATCCGGAGTTGGATCATAAAAAATCACCTCTTATTGATTACTACAGGAAAGTTGAAGGGTAACAACTATTTGCAGTGGGCCCAATCAGTGAAATTGTTTCTGGGAGGAAGAGACTTTTTTACATACTAGATAAAGCCCCAAATCCTTTAGATGGAAATTTCAAGACGTGGACCAAGGAGAACTGCCAAGTCATAACTTGGCTGCTTAACAGTATGGAACCTACTGTGAGTAATTCAGTTATGTTTCTGATGTCTGCCAAAAGGATATGAGACGCCATTCATGATATGTATTCAAAGGCCCAAAACATGTCCAAAATTTTCCAGTTGACCCTAGACCATGGGAAATTCCAACAAAATTCAAGATCCTTGAAGGAGTATTTTTCAGCTCTTCGAGGAATGTGGGATGAGTTGGATCTCTACCATCCGCTCCCCTTCCCACTGTAACATGGACTATGAAAATGTTTGGAAGCAATGTCGAGAAACTTGAATCATGCAATTTCTCTCTAACCTCAACTTTGTGTATTACAATGTTTGAAAGTAGATCATAGTCATGGACCATCTTCCTTCTCTCACAGCTATCTATGCCATGTGTCAAAGGGTCGATACATCGTCCAAACCTACTTTTGCTCCACCTGATTGATCTGCTTATGCTGTTGGGGATTGCCTTTCCTCTAGCTATGGGACTCAAGCTCCAATGTGGAGCGGTCAGGGAAGTGGATGTAATGGTGGATCAAGTAAACAAGGCAAGGGTTGTGACACTGATCGTGGTAGTCAAGGCCGTGGTGGACGAGAACAAGAACGTGACGGACCACGCCTCTATACACATTCTGAGGGCACAAATCACTCTATTGATAGATATTGAGATCTTGTTGGCTATCCATCTTGGGCTAGAGTATCTGTGGCCACTAGTGCCTCCACTTGCTCTGAGAAGACTTGTTGCCGCTTGTAATGGAGAAGCCTTTTTCGAGTGACTCAATTCTTGTCTCGTGAGGCCTGCAATGCATTGATGCGACTTCATGTTCGTGATCTCTCTGACACTTCCAAAGCCACGATAGCCTAGTCAGGTACTATTGTCAGTGTGTCCTCTTCTCCTTCTCCCCAGGTCATTGACTTTGGAACCATCCCTCACATGATTGGTAAGTCTCATTTGTTTAGTTCTTATCTTTATTCTAGCTAATCACACTTTGTCATTGTTGTTGATGGAAACCAAACTCCTGTATTTGGAATGGGTTCCATCAAGCTCTCTTCCTCTATGCATATGTCATTAATTCTACATGTCCGTAGCTTTCCCCTTAATCTATTATCTGTCAATTCACTCATGAAATCTTTGAATTGTTCAGTGACCTTCTTCCCTTCTCACTGTGTGTTTCAGGACCTCCAAATGAAGTAGATAATTGGTGGGGGGCATGAACGTGAAGGCATTTATATCCTAAATGATGCACCTGCAATAGCATCTAGTGCATTGCCCTAAAAAAGAGAGTCATTGTCTATATGACATTGTTGCCTATGATATCCATCCTTGTCTAGGTTAAAACTTTTATTTCCTTCAATATCTACATCTACTCCTTTATATTGTGAAACCTATGAATTCTCCAAACATCATAAGACTATCTTTCCTCCTAGATCGTTAGAGAGGAAACTCAAACCATTTGAATTAGTCTACCTTTGATGTTTGGGGCCCTCTCTCTCTCTCTCTCTCTCTCTCTCTCTCTAATTATATATAAATATTTTGTAACTTTCATTGATGATTGCATCTGGATGACATGGGTTTATCTTAAAAAATCTAAGCATGAAATGTTTTATATGTTTAAGGTATTTTATAATGAGGTGGTTATCCAATTTTAGTGTCCAATCAAAATTCTATACTTTAACTATGGGGGATCACATGCTGCATGCCTTTCTAACCTTCTTGCAGGACCATGGTGTTTTATCTCGTACTTCAAGTCCGAGGACCCCTCAAGAAAATGATGTCGCTGAGCGAAAGAACTGTCACCTTCTTGACGTCACCCGTGCTCTCTTACTTAGTATGAATCTTCCAAAATGTTATTGAGATGATGCCTTGCTTACTTTTGTATTTCTGATTAAATGAGTTCCATCTCGGATATTATCTCACAAGTCCTCATTTCCAAATTTGCATCCTCATGATAAACCGTTTCCTTTACCCCCTAAGGTTTTTGGATGTACATGCTTTGTTCAAATTATTGACGGTAGTAATGATAAGCTAAGTCCACAGGCTATAAAGTGCGTCTTTTTAGGGTACTCTCGATCACAAAAGATGTATAAATGTTATGACCCTCTAACTTGTAAGAGATGTATCAAACGGTGTGACCTTTTTGAAGACATTCCATACTTTTCTGATGAAGGGAAATCTCTACATAATCCTCTTACCAGTCAAGGAGAGCCTATGCAGTATATCTCTATACCTCTTCCTGTCTCTTGTCTTGATGACGCTCCTACTCCATTTGTCTCAAAGCCTATCCTTGTGTATCGTCGACGGACTAAATCCTCTACTAATCAGTTACCCATCATTTCATCTGCTTCAGCTGGTAGTGCAAGTATAAGCTCACCATCTCCTGATGATGTTATTATTGCCTTGCGTGAGCCTTCCTAGTCGTACACAAAGCATCCCATTAGCAATTTTGTTTTTTGTCACTGTCTTTCACCTTCCTTCCAGTCTTTTGCAGCTTCCATATCATCCTCTGTTGCCCCACGTAATGTGTACGAAGCTATGAGTAGCCTTGCTGGACTAAGGCTATGATGGAAGAAATGCAGGTACTGAAGAAGAACAATACATGTGAGTTAGTTCCCTTACCTCCAAGCAAACAGACAATTGGATGTTGATGGGTTTATACTATCAAGTATCTTCCTGACAGTTGTATTGATCGATATAAGGCACCTATGGAGTAGACTATTCTGAGACATTCTCGCTTGTGGCCAAGCTTAACTCTGTTCGTGTGGTTATCTCCTTGGCAATCAACTTGTCTTGGCCCCTATTTCAACTAGATGTAAAGAATGTGTTCTTATATAGTGATCTTGTCAATGAGATCTATCTTGAATCTTGATCAACCCTTATGTCTCTCTATATGTCACGGCTCCCCTCTCGTATGACACCTTAATAAGTCCATTTACGGTCTCAAACAGTCCCCACGTGCCTGGTTTGATAAATTCAGTCATGCTCTTCTGGACTTTGGGATGTTAGGCTATAAGCCTGCTACCACTCCTATGGATGCGACTCACAAGATTAGTCTTGATGATGGTGAGCTTCTTCTTGATCATGGGATGTATCAGAGGTTGGTTAGTTGACTTATCTATCTCACTATTACTCAACTAGACCTTTCATATGTTGTGGGTATAGTAAGTCAATTCATGCATGCCCCTTGTATCGCACATCTAATAGTAATGCATCGTGTCCTTCAGTATCTCAAATCTTCCCCAGGCAAAGGTTTACTTTTTCAACGGCATGACCACCTTCACCTGTCTGATTACTCTGATGCCAATTGTGTTGGTAGTTTTCATGATCGAAGTCTACATTCAGATATTGTACGTTTATTGGTGGAAATTTTGTCACCTGGAAGAGTAAGAAATAGTCTGTCATGGCATGATCTTCTGCTGAGGCTGGGAATTGGGCGATGGCTCATGCGGCATGTGAACTTGTTTGGCTTTGAACTCTCTTACAGGAGCTCAGTTATAATTTTTCAAGTCCTATTTCTTTGTATTGCAAATCAGGCTGCTATTCAAATTGCCAACAATCCCGTATTCCATGAATGCACGAAGCACATTGAGTTTGGTTGTCATTTCATTCGAGAAAAGGTTGTCAACAAGGAAATTGCAACTCCCTTTGTTCACTCTGGAGATTAATTGGCCAATGTTCTTACCAAGTCTCTTAGTCGGGATGTTCTCCTTTGTATCATTAGCAAGTTGGGCATGATCGATATCTACGCTCCAACTTGAGGAGTAGAGAGAATATAAGTTGTGTATTTTCACTGTGTTCCTTTTTGGGTGTATGCATGAGCACGGTAATGTGTGCTCCTATGGAGTATGTATTTGTTTCTCTAGCAGTATAATAAAGGGTGTGCTCCTATGGAGTATGTATTTCCTTTTTCCTTTTTCTCCCTTTCACTCCCCAAATCTATCCAAACAACTGCTCCAAAGTGATGATTCCACCCAAATTAATAATGGCCAAGACTGTGATTAAAGTGCTTTTAAATGTTTTTCCATCAGTTTTTTACTTTAAATATTCACAGATAAACACTTCTCGCAACTTTGCATTGAGTAAACTATGATAGCACAGTACTATGGTCTAAAATTTGAAAGGAATAGCACAGAATTTGCACCAAGATGTACAGAGAAATAAGTACAATTGTTAGTCACTCCTACAAAATGTGACTCGTGCACAAAAGTTCTTAATATGAGTTGTATGTGCAGTTCTTCAAAAACACATTTTTGAGTTGCCCATCTCATGTATGCCATCAGTTGACTTTCTACCTCTTAGTTAAAGATCCAATACATCAACACTGATTTCAAATACTACCTGGTCAAAGCTTCAAGTTGGATTATGACCTAGAAAACCAAAGCCTGCATTTTCTTGGTTGCAAAACCAAAGAGTCTACATTTCTCAAGTTGATTTTGCTTGGAAAGCCAGAGTAGCTGTTTGAATGGATCAAGTGTATGAGTGTCATGTCTATAATTGCATGGAGCATGAAGCAAAGTGCCAGATTCTGGCACAGGAGCACAGTAGTCTGTTTCAAAATGTTTTCAAGTATAAATAGGTAAGCGGGAGTGGCATCTACTTGGATCGTGCAACTAAGATTCATAACATTGAAAAGTTGTTCTAAAATCCATGTTGTAGTGAACATACAGTAGAATAACAAATTACCCAAAGGATGTTAATCAATTAAGGTTCGCGAAGTATCATTACAGAGCAAACCACGAGACAAGTTTATACCTGCATATAATTGTTAAAATGATATCAAGAACATTGCTTGGTTCAGTGCTAAAATTCCCTGTGCCACAAAAACTGCTTGATATCTAAAATGGCAATAACTTTTATAGTTAGAAATAGCATTATCAATTAAAGGCTGTCAGAAAGAAATGAAATATAAAAAAGAAGTAAAAAGATTGAGGGAAAAAAAAAAATGTCAAAACCTCATTTGTTAGGGAAAGAAGTTCTTCAGTGTCTTTAACCAGGAACCATCCATTCCGACAAGCACTCTACCAAAACAAACACTGTCAATAGGACAATGGAATCTTTCCCAAAGAGGAGATATATGAGGCGCATCCAATGCTCCTCATGTTGCTGAAATTCTCAATAATATAAGCTGATATTATCTGTATTGCAGGTCAGGGATACAGACATGGGGTGTAATATAAAAGTATTCTGTATCCAGTCAATATTATCCATAATATCGTAGATTTGCGAGATGTTAATGACAGCACTTCGAAATAAATACAGTATTGTCGATACACGCGATAATATCAATGATACCAGCACTGATACCTACGAAATTCCAGAAAATGAAAAATAAGAACAATTTTTCAAAAGTTCGTGTGTGTGTGTGTGGTAGGGCTGGGGCCATGTCTTCTTCGAGATGTTTTAAATTTGTGCATTATGAGGTGAATCATTGCATTATTTCTTAATAACTAGTGCATTAAAATTACATTTATTAATTAAATATTTTTGTCCAACAGTTCATTAAATACAGCAAAAAGAAGACGAAAAAAGGGTGATGGTTTAACCCTTTTTCCAATATTTCCCAAAATGGCCCATTCTACTTTATTCATCAAATCCCGCTCAAATCTTATGTTTTGATCCTCAAAATAGGCCTAGATCTAGTCTAAAATTAGCAAGGGATTAAAAAAAACGGTTTCGTAATGGCCGTTACGTATGGCAATAGTGGGAACTGTTACCATGTTACGGGGCTGTAGCGGCCGTTATGGAAAAGAAAAAAGGCCCCTGACAGCCTAATTACAGGGCTGATAGAGGTTTTACAAAAGGGGGAAAAAGAAGAAGAAAAGAAACCGTAATGGTCGTTATGGCCCGTATCATAACAGTAGTGGTGGCTGTTACGGCCACCATTACCATTATTGAATACCTTGAAAATTAGTTCCCTTGATGGTTCAAATGACAAAAAAAGAAGTGGAAAACAAGAGAATTTGAAAATAAAAATTTCAAATTTGGGCCTTTATGGCCGTAGAGGCCCGTGTCCACCCTAAGGCTCTGTATCGTGCCAATAAGGGGCATCTCAGCATATATCAGCCGATATGGGTTCGATACTGTCCATTTTTTCCTAGCTGACCGGTTCACCCCCTTAACACATAACAGGGTGGCCAATTTTGTTACATGACAGACGAAATGCGCGTAACATAACGGATATTCAAAACCATACTTCAACACTCTTCAACCCTTTCCAACTTGTTATTAAAAGTCCCATTGTTTGCTTCCTCGATAAAGTTCACAACAGTGACAAGAAATATGTAAGCTATAAAACTTCTGCTTGTTACCTTGTGTTCTCCATAGCCGTGCTTGATAAACTGCCTTGATAGAACCAAGCACTACCCATGAATTTTGAAAAGGGCAAGGACGACCTTCAAACCATTGGAGCAAACTGGTAATGAATAAAGAGGCAGTTTATCTATTCCACATCTTTAAGGCACAAAGAATGTATGTTGGTGATGATCATGTTCCTATTCAAAGATGGTCAATCATCCGGACTTTGGCAATAACTTATTGAGCCAAAGATACACATACCACAATCCAGTGATGCCATTTTAAGCTGAAGCCCCACACAATGCAACATGTACTTTGAAAAATTCTAGTCCACATAATCAAACGCTTTCTCCATATTAAGTTTGCATGCCAATCTTGGTGTACCCTCCTATGTCTCAAATCAACACGTTCATGTGAAATTTGCTCTCTATCAATGATTTGCTTTCCAAAAAGGAATGCCCCTTGCAACCTGGATACGACTCCACCTAGCAACTTTCAAAATCTGGTTGCTGGAACCCTTGCCAAGATTTTTATGGACTTCCAATAATAATAAGGCCTATTGGTCTAAATCCTTGAAACATACTGCCCCATCCTTCTTCAGGCAAGGACAATTAAAGAGGCACCCATTTTCCTTTGAAACCGCTACCATGTCCTAGAACTTGGAAATGAAATCTACCGAGTCTCCATTCACTATTTCCCGAAACACTTAAGGAAAGCAATGGGAAACCTGTTAGGCCTAGGGGTTTTGTCCCTTGCTAGGATGAAGACCAATATGAAAACCTCAGTTTCCTCAATTGTGTGTTCCACCCAAGCCATGTCTATTGGTAGTGGGTGCCCTTGAAATCCAACTTGCTTCTTTTGTTGATCGGAACTAGGTCATGAGTAACCTCTCATGATGAATGGAATTGGGTCATTAGACCTTTATGCTTCATACTATTGTTTGTAATATATGATTGTGCATGGAAATATCTTTCTAATGGGTAGTTGATCCCTTTTGGGTTAACTCTGAGTTGGTCTCATGATGAAAGAGTAGAGGACATATCTGCCACATTTTGGTCGCAGGAGAGTAGTTTCCATAGTTCTCGAGTACATAAATTCCCACTCCAGGACATATAGACCATCCATATCTACTTTGTAGCTATCTTGTGTGTTGATTGAACCAATGACGAACTGAGATGGCTTAATCTCCACCATCAAGCATCTGTTGCATCTTTGTTTGGGCCCTTTACCGCATGGGAATATGGATTTTCATTAGTATATGGGTTCGACTGTCAAGCTCCATTGAATATTCTTATTGGAGGTTCACATTGAGTCTCCTAACTAGAGGTCTATCATGCTCAGGTTGGGCTTGATTATGCACAAGCTTGAAATTGCCCTTTGACTTGAGGATATGGAGGGTGATGTTGGTCTTGATGTGATGGCTTTGACACATCTAGTGATGCCACAATGTGGTTGACATACGGATGTGGTTGGGTGCATGCACTGAGGTTTTAAAAAAATCTCTTGTTATCCAATACACGATTCGCCCTCTCAAACATTAGGTAGTGGCTTAAATATTAATTATTAGGGTTCCATCAAGATTTATCTTCGTGGGCTCACACTTTTTGAGGTTTTGAAATAGTTTTCCAAAAGTTTTTAAATTGTTGAATCTTTTGTTTAGCCATTCATTTTGTTTCATTGTACTTGACGGAAAACCAATGGCCATGGTTTATTATTAACCAATCTCTTAGTTTGGCATCGAATTATGATAACAGTAAGCAACCACAATGGTGGAGGCATATGCTGGGGTGTTGGGGTGGCTCGGTATAGGCAGCCCGATCCTATAGGGCTAGGGCCAGGGCTCGGGTCCCTAAACTTGGCCAGAGTCATGGCCTAGGCTAGAAATCTAGGATTGGTGTTCGAGCCAAGCTGGGCATGGGCCAATGATGAATGGTCTGGCTTGTTGACCTAGTCAGATCATCAAGTGGGCCAAAATTATACAAAAAGAATGGATGTCTTAAAAACATTTGTGAGCCATTTTCCAATCACCATACATGTGTAGTTGGATTCATGTCATGTTTTGAATGTACACACTATTTATATGATGGGACTCATCATATATGGAGGATACCCAAACAATTTCTTAGATGAGACTATTTCGTACCTATGCCCATTTGAATATTACCATTACAGGGCTGGCCTTGGCACTGGCTTCGCCCTATAAGGCTAGGGCCTACCTAAATTGATTAGGACCAAGACAGGGCTTAGAAGAGTAGGGCCCAATAGGGCCAACCTTCGCCCAGCCCATTGCTACCCTTGGCGAAATGGTCATTTTGAGTACATGAATAGATGCGGTGTGTGCACTTTTGGTGAGAGAACCAAAACCTTAACTTCCTCTACATAAGATCCTATTCATAGGAAGCCTTAGCTTCAAAGAGAGAGTGGACATCTAACCTTCCTCCACTTCACACGTTTTCCAAGGAGAGAGGAGAAAAAGATAGAAAGAACGAGATGTCATTTCCCCTCTTGTTTCTTCCATCACTTTAGTGGTCCACTTCAAGGGTTGATCTAAACCCTTAAATCTATATCTCAGCCCTATAGTGGGATCTAAATGTGCTTGGGCATTCGTTCTTCACTGAAGACAAATCTAGAGAGATTTCCCCAACTCTAGGAAGAAAAACATCAACAATATCATTTATTGCGGCTTCGATTTGAGGTATGAGATCTGAACCATTCTTTTTTGGGTTTTGGTTAAAAAACCCAAATCTATACATTTGATTGATCCTTAATTGGATTGAGAGAATATTTTTTAGAAAATTATGCTCCCATTTGTGTCTTTCCCTAACCACATTAATGTCCTCCCCAGTAATCCAGTCAAACTTTGAATTAGTATAACGTGGTTAAGTCCATCCTTTTTGAGGTTTGTCTTATCATTTGATACCGGTACATATCGCATGATACATTACATGCTACTAGTATTGCTCATGAACGATATGGTTGTATTGGCCCGAAATAGCTTGATACAGAGGTAGTAGGTGGCGATAATAGGTGGTGAATGATTTGATAAACAAAAACTAATTTGCAAACTATGATCCTTCATTGTAATGAGATTCATGTAGTATTTTACCATCACACTATATATTTCCTGTATATCCTCCACCCTTTCCCCATCTACTTCACAACAATGAACTTTGTTTAGTCCCTTTTTGGTATTAGAAATACCATGAAAAACTTAGTGTTAGTATCTTCCTTCTTTAAGGGTGGGAATGCGCCGGGTAGCCCACCCGATCTGTGGGCCGGGCTTGGGCTCAAGCCATTTTAGCCAAACCTAGCTTATATGTACATGTGTTCATTGTTCCAAGTACCGGTGATATTATTGATAATATCGCCGATACTATTGGTGTCACCAGCTTGGAGATACCAATAACATTGATGGTATTAAAAAATTCCAGGTTTGCAAATATGAATCTTTTTTTGCTATTATTTTATTCCTAAATATGCAAATATGTGTATTTTAGCATCTCCTGAAGTATCATTGAAAAATTCCACCATTTTCCCCATGTTTCCCCAATGCTTCCCTGAGTCAGTGTTACATGCTTTTAGGTCCTCATCAAAGAAAACTTATTATGTATGAATATTTTTTTGCAATTATTTGATTCCACTTTGTGTTCCCTATTGTAACTATAGTGCCTTCAAACTCATGGAAACAAGTTCCTTGTGTGATCACTGACGTCAAGTGTTAAATATGCATGTGTGTTTTAGCATCTCCCGAAGTTTCATTGAAAAATTCCACCACTTTCCCCATGTTTCCCCAATGTTTTCCTCAGTCAGCAATACATTTACAAGTACTGGCAATAAATATCAATACATGTTCCCGTATCCCCAACCAACAATACATGTAACCATATCAGTACTACAAACACTACATGTGTTAGGCTCTACAAATATGCCATTCTAATCCTTAGTTTGACAAGGCATCTTATCTTGAATGCAGAACGTTAGTTTCATTCCTCAGTTCCTCTAAAATGTCCATTTCTTTGTGCATGTGTGGCCTAGTTAAACAACAGATAGATTAGGAAAATTCAGGTGGGAAATAGGGATTTTATCAACTTTTAGACCAGGTTGGAATGGGTCAAGTCGGGCCCAACCAATTTTTTGAGCTTGGGCCTGGGCTTACTAAGATAGGCCCATCCCGGGCTCAGGCCTTGTGTCGTAAGAGTCAGGCCAGGCCTGAGCCTAGCCTGGCAAGGCCCAAACCCAGCCCACTGCCAACCCTAACCTTCTTTGGCCAGACTAATTTTATAGAGGTTGCAAACTTGAATACCTAATGAATCACAATTACAATCACCTCTTCACATAAGAATTATTCTTTATGAATTGGAGACTTCAGTAAACTAAGAATCAAAATCAAAGACTAATAAAATGAAACTACTAAATACGAAATTCAAAGTGTCACAAAACTGACAAATTTCCAAAGAAGATATAGAGTGATTCATAAAAATGTCAAGACTTCGTCACGTGTTTGTACATCCACTTCAACCGATCAGCAAAGACGAAGATCTTCCTCCAATTCTCCTAGAGTATAGATTCAAGTATTAGGAGGACTAGCCTAGGTGTAGGTGGAGAATAGGACATATAACAAAAGTGACAGGTTGAAGTGTTATGTTAGCTCCCAGAGCAACATCAATTGTGTAGTTGTGGGGGAAACCAATTTATCAAAACTATAATTTTCCATATGAGTATTTGGGTAATTAGCTATAACAATGACAAGACCTTGCCAAGAAAAATGAATCAAGCCTGCCAGCAAGATCCTATTTGTAGTTATGCATATTGCAACCCAAAATGATTTTATTTTATTATATATATATATATATATATTTTTTCGGGGGGGGGGGGGAATTATGAATGACATATCACTGGAAAATTAGAAGGCTAGGACATTAACACCAGTGCATAGAAGATAGATGAACTTTTGGATGCTAAAACCAATAAGCAAATTCACATCATTACCCTTCTGTACAGAACAAGCAAAATTAGCAAAAAAATAGATTTAAGTAATAAACAAAAGAACAGTTCAAGGGCAAGCACAACAAGAACCGTGAGTATTAATGTGTTTTGTAAGAGAGCATGAATGGCCACATTCACTGCTAAAAACATAATAATCAGAAACATCCATCGCCATCTAACAAAGTATGTCTATCCTTAAAATAAACAGTGACCTTTGAAATATTTCTTTCTAATACGTTTTGCAAAGCACATCTAACAAAGCACATCTAATATGTTTTGCAAGAGGGCATGAACAAGCACATTCACAGCTAAAAGCAACAATCACCAGAAACATCCATTACCATACAGCAAAGCACGTCTATCCTTAAAATAAACAATGACTTTGAAATATTGCTCCTGAGATTTTATTTTATTTTTCAATAGCAAACATCAACTGCATTTGTTACAATATTTACCTTAACAGAAACCATTAGCAGCATAATAGCTGATTGAAGCGCAGCCTCATTCTTACGTTGATACACCTACATGATATTAGAAGATGAAATGACAATGAGCATTACAAGTAAATAAAGGAACAAACTCAGAAAAGCAATGAAAAAGTATTGAAGCTGTTAGCTTCCATGCATGGCAGGAGATGGGATGCTGATGTTCTAGCATTGAAACATTATCATCAAACTCAACATTTGTGTTAAGAGTGTGTGCATGTGTGTTTAATTTTATTTCGGTGCTCCCTCGGGACACCATAAGATCATATTAATCCTATATGTTATCAGAGATCAGGTTTCATAAATCCTAGATCTAATTACCTCTCTCTCTCTCTCTCAAATAATGATAAAAGAAGTACTTGATAGAAGAATTACCTGTTTTATTACTGGAGGTAAGTCATGTACTACCAGAGGAATCTCATTGTGCGCAACCGCATAATCAATACCTCTGTATTCATTCAAAGCAAACCTTGTCAAACACAGTACTAAGGATAAAAACGATAAATATGGTGAATAATTAGTTCCAATAACTAGGGCAGAATGTTTTCTTTTTCATTCTTTCCTTTTTCTAATTTTTTCTTTTCCTTATATTTTCTTGAGACAAATAAAACTAGCGCAAGAAGTAACATGCAAATACTGTATCAGTATCTGCATGTTTCTAAAAGAAAAGAAACAAAAAGTAAGACCCTGAAAGAACCAAATCCTATCTCCTAAGTGTGAAAAGTCAAAATAGCACCTCCAAGATAAGGATACTATGGTAAGAAATGCATAAGAAACCAACATAGCAAATTAAAGTTAGTACTGAAAGTGAGAAATAGAACACGAAATCAAGCAAATACATACTAAAATTATGCAGGCGATAGTGTCAACAGAATATACATGCATGCATGTCTTGTGTATGTATAGAATTCTCACATGCAACTAGTGATGAGAAAATCATGCAATTAGTTGGTTGTGGGGCCCACCATGGGTTAGTATTGTGTGCCCTAGAAAGCCAATGCTCTTCATTAAACCTTGTTTAGGATTATATGGAATGTAATTTATTTTTGCCTCATTAATTGTATGTGGAACTGCAACTACATGTGCCCTCACCCTACCCCATATTTGAGTGTGAGTGTTCATTTTGTTTGTGGGTTCCTACGCTTTAGACTGGACTGAACACTTGCATTGGTGGATTGCATCAAGTCTCAGGTTCAGAAGGCCCATCATGGTTGAACTTTGATCGACTTGATCATGTACTAGCTTCGGCTAATTCTTATACTTGAGGTCATGTCGGAACTTCATGGTCTTAGTGTTTTATACTTTAGCTCACCTTGCGAGGTTACATTAATGACTGACATACAGGTGTGGTTAAGCACATACATGAGGATGTAGTTAAAGCCCACATGCTCCAACATGGGATCCACTTGTTTAATCAAGATGCATATTGTGGACTAATCTTAATGATTGGACTGTCCATCAAATGTTTTAAAGCTGGCCAGCACTTACTAATGTTTTCAAAAGGTTGATCGTGCTTGATGGGACAACCAATGGTTGAGATATGTTGATCCATCTCTTAGGCTTGCATGGGATTTATGGGCCAAATTTGGGTGCATGGATAGGCAGGAATATAGGTTTTTGATAATGTAGGGCACACCAAAGCCTGAAGGGTGAGGAACGCCATAATAGGTATATACCTTTGAAACCCTAATTCCTTATAAATAAATCCTATCCCAAGGAGAAAAAGAGAAGAGAGAGAGAGAGAGCAGTGTTTCAAATAGCGCCCGTAGCGTACGCTACATAGCGTAGCGTGGCCGTAGCGCTACGTAGCGTCCCAAATAGTGTAAATCCCCTGTAGCGTACGCTACACGCTACAGCTACGTAGCGCGTAGCGTCCGTAGCGTAAGCTACAATGTATTTTTTTACTATTTTAGTTTTTTATTATTTTTTAAGGTTTTTTTTTTGTTTCTAATGTTGAGAAATGTGACACTTGTATTGTACTTGATACTTTTTAACCTATGGGATTTTTATTTCTTTTCATAATTATGACTTGTGGTTTCAATTAGACATTATTAATTAAAGTGGTTTGCTTAGAAAGTTGTTGATGTGATAATTATTTGATTTGGCATATATATGTGGATTGTCTTTTGATAAATGATAACTAATAACTTTTTTGAACATGCTTATAATTGATAAAATGAATCATCTTTTAGGCATTTTTATATTTTTTCCTTTTTTTTCACTATTTATTATATGTCCTATTTTTAAATTAAAAAATAGAAGTATCGTGTAGCTTACATTATGTTACACGCTATAGAGGGTTGAGCGCTACGCATCACGCTACTTTTATTTAAAACACTGAGAGAGAGAGAGAGAGAGAGAGAGAGAGAGAGAGAGAGAGAGAGAGAGAGAGAGAGTCCCCAACCCTCTGCTTCTCTTCCTTCTCATGACACGTGTGTCTAGTTTGACCTTGAATGGTTCTCATTTGTCCACACCCCTAGGCCTGTTGTGGGGCCGTGAGCAAGCCCTCTCTTCCTTCCCTTTGTTGGGATAGATAGAGATCTCCTACATTGGAGGATCGACAATGGACTTCTTCAATGGTCAAGGGATAAAAATCTGAGGTAAAATCTCAACCCTTGATTTATATACTTGTGAATTTGATTGCATCTACATCAGAACCCATGCTAGCATTCTAAAACATGATTTTTTAAAAAACTTTTAGGCTTCCATGTCTTTCGAAAACAACTAACACTATGGTGTGCACATGCATCCAACCCATCCAACATGTTCACCCAATCATGAAAAGGAATGTCGCAAAAATCAAGTTGGTCCAATCATCAAATCGGCCAAACCATAGAAACAATTAAAAAATCACCCAAAAACCTTCAAATTAATGTGGGACCACCTGATGGTTGGAGCAACCTGATTTCTACGTGTCCCATCATCATGGTGTAGCAATTCTATATGACAAGTTGTATGTACAAACACACGATGGGCCCCTCATGCAACTAATTGCAGAATTTTCTCATCCACTGCTTTTGTCTAAGAAGTTCTCATATGCATACATAGAAACATGTGTATATGTGTGGGTGTGGCTGCCGTACACACATCTTGGTGGGCCAACACAGCTCGAATGTAATGAGGACATCCAACCGTTTAAAGTTTATTGTCAATGGAAGCGGGCCCCACAAGCATCACCATGGATAGGATGAGATTTTAGATCAAGAGAAGCTTGTTGTAGAAATCATTTATTTTTAGTTTATTAGTCTTACGTTAATTTCCTATTGCAGAAATTTCTATTTTAGATATTTCTATTTTAGTTAATTTCCTGATTTTCAAAAAATTCTAGTCTTAAGAAATTTCTACTTTTGTTAGTTTCCTACTTAGGTTGTTTCTAAATTAAGACTTTTATTAGTTTCTTGTTTAGGTTGTTTCTAATCTAAGTAACTAAGGGTATTTTGGTATTTTCCTTTTATTTGCAAATTCTATTTAAAGGGAGTTAAGCCCTAAACATTGGAGTTATTTTTTTTAATTTTTTTTAGAAAAGAATAAAGCTACGGAGCTTTTCCACAGCCGGGCGTGAGACCTTCCTCTTCCTCCTTTTACTCCTTTCACTTTCTTTCTCTGGTTAATCATTATAATCTTCTTCTTACTTCTTCTTTCTTCCATCTAGTTTATTTGCAAAAATCTGGAATTCTATTTGTGAATTTCCTACTTTTTGTATTTATTCAAACGTCCCCAATTGATAATACTATTTGATCTAATAATTTGTTAAAGGATTAGATCATCACGTTGGATGGTTGAATTGACCATTGTGAGACATGAAAGTCATATCTTTCATAGGACCCACTTTTCAGATTTGAATCTCTAGTACTACATGATTGTAATGGATGGCCATGATCATTGATGAGTTTTCTTTCAGATAATTCTTATTTATGATGAATAACCACGCTGAAAATTGATTGTTTATTTTGTGTTTTATCTTAAATTCTAATTCCACACATATAGGGTAGATGAGATCATGCCGCCATTGTTTGTTATCAAAGATAAATCATCTAATGCCTTAACAAATGGCTATTCTCTCTCTCTCTCTCTCTCTCTCTCTCTCTCTCTCTCTCTCTCTCTCTCTCTTTGTGTGTGTGTGTAGTCAAATCCCCACTTGCTCTAAAAGCTCGATCCGCTAGAGGATGGTGTATCGAGGGACTTTAACACTCCCCCGCACACCTAGGTGGAGGGACACTCACAACTCACACCATAAACAGCCCCCGTACCTTCCGCTCTAATACCATGTCATAAAACCAATTACTCTAAAAGCTCAAGCCATTAGAGGATGGCATATAAATGTATATCAAGGGATTTTAACACAACCCCACACAGGAACATACTGGGACGGGTGGAGACACTCATAACTCACACCATAAAATGACCCCCTGTGGGATACCTTCTCTCTGATACCATGTCAGATCACCACTTGCTCTAAATGCTCGAGCCACTAGAGGCTTTAGATCACCACTTGCTCTAAATGTTCGAGCCGCTAGAGGATCGTTTATTAATGTATATTAAGGGACTTTCACACACACACACATGTTGTCATAATTGTCATCGTATTGTAAATCGTTATCGTATCATAAATCGTAAAGAGGTCTAAATCGTAAGAATTTTTCAGATTTTCATCAAACATGTCATAAAAAAATATATAAATTGTATATAATTTTTTTTAAAAAAAAACATGTTAATAATCCATTTTGTCATGAATATGCAAAAAACAATATATATATATATATATATATATATCATTGATTCATTGTCAATGTGTTATGCTTGTATCATCATGTCATAATCAAGTTAAAAAAATAACTCCTTTTCCCATCCCTTGTACATGTAAGTTTTCTATATGATTCAAAAAATAACATTTTCCCCATCCCCATTTACATAGAAGAAAACAAAAAACTATTGAGGCCCCACATAAGCATAGAAGATTATAAATTGATTAAAAATGAGAAAACTAGTGAAATTTTGAAATAAATGAGAAAACTCGTGAAAAAAAAAAAAAAACTAGTCATGCCTACATAAACTCCAAATCTCACCGCTTTCTCTCAAAAGAAAGAAAAAAACAGTGATATTATAATGTATGTGAAGCATAAATAGCTTTCAAACATAAAGGCCCTAAAAAAGAATTCAAAAAACTGAAAAAAAAAAAAAAAAAAAATTGAAATATTCTATTTTTCTTTTCCGAAAAACCCATATTTTCAACAATATCTGAAATAAATAAAATAGGAATGAATAATTGAATATTTTACATGTATTCTTACCTATTTTAACGTAGAAATCAAATGCAACAAGCGGTGTTCGATTCTGTTGAGCGATGAAAAAGATACGTTGATTTCTTTCTCTAGGTTTCCCATGGCCCACAAGCTCCAAATGTCCCCAAAATCTCTCAAAAGTTGCAAAATATATGTTATTTTAACGAGGGCGAGGCCTAAATACATTTTAAAAAAGAGCCATAAAATTTGCAAAAAAGAAAAGAAAAAAAGCCAGATTTTCTACCGGATGCTGCTGGTTTTCTGCGCAGAAAATTGAATCGTACGAATCATACAATTCACGAGATAATCGTATTGAATCGTACGATTCATCTTGATTTGTGATTCAGTCATACGATTTGTATCGTACAATGGTACGATACGATACAAATTGTATGATTTTGACAACATTGATATATAACTAGAGAACCCACTCCCTTTGATACAAATGGACCCGACTAAGGACCCCATTGGCAGACCACCCAACATTCTAGAAGCATTAACTATTTCTCTTGCTCTAAAGGGACCAAAGGACAACCATCAGCGCTACTTTCCACCTAGATTTGCCCAAGCCGCCGCCACCTTCAGCATTCTACGGCGGAACAAACCTTCGATTAAGCCGGGCATCACACAAATCACACCAAAACATATCAAGATTCCAAACCAAATGATCCTGGAGAAAGAGCAATGGATCTCCTCAGCTTTAAAACAAAGCAGATAGACATTTGGTAAAACCATCAATCTCTTTTGGAGATTAGCGATAGTAAGGACCTTATTCTCTTTCTACCAATGAGCCAAGCAAACGTGGGACACTTTGGGAGGAGCTTTCTAAGACCACACATGAGTTATATGGCTTCTTATGCTCCCGCCATCAACCCAGATCAGAATAGTGAACAAGGAACGAACCAAGAACTCCCCTGATTTGCTGCAGCACCAAGTAAGAGAATCTATGGCACTCGGAGAAGGGGACAGACCATACAAACGAGCCAATAACGAAAGCAAGTCACCAAATTCGGCATAAAAAAGATCATGCCGACAAGGGGGGACCCAATCCCCCCAAAGGCAAGAGAACTAAAGCAATCCGCTACAAATATACTAGGAATAGGGCACAAATGGGCTAGACTCGGGAAAACATTTGAAGGGGGGAAACGCCACACCACACATCCTCCCAAAATCTAACCCAAGACTCTGACCCAGTAACACAATTGAAGCCACCGCAAACAATCGGAGCCATTTTAGAAATGCCTTTCCAAATAAAAGAGGACCTTTTTGTCTACCAACCCATTGGAGCTTGCCCATACTTAGTCGCCATGATCTCCCTCGAAAGACTAGAATTCTCTACACCAAAGCACCACACCCACTTACTAAGTAGTGCAACATTAAAGGCATCCAAATGCCTAATACCTGCAACTCCTTCAACAATAGGGTGGCAAACCTCACTCCAATTCAAAAGATGAAACTTACTAGAGGAAGTTCCCCCTCGCCACTGAAAATTTCTTCTCAATTAATTAATGCTGACGCCCACCGGACACTTGAACAGGGACATAAAATAGAGTGGGAGATTTAGAGAGGGGGGATTTAATAAGACTGATTCTTCCACCTAAGGGGAGCAACCTGCTCTTCTAAACTTTCCCTTCCATTCTCTCAATAACTTTATACCAGAGATAGGAAGGCAAAGGAGGAGACCTAAATAGGATGAAGGGAAGGAACCAGTGTGGCATCCAAAAACTTCTGCCAAATGGGCCAACTTATCAAGAGGGACAGAGATAACCCAAAATTTCACTTTTAGATAAATTAACCTAAAGACTGGATACTACTTCAAACCAAGAACTAGCCAACCACAAAAGAGCCATCATAAAATCTTCAGCCTTGCTAAACAAAATAATATCGTCAGCAAACTGCAAATGAGAAATCGGGACAAAGAAGTTCTCGATATGAAAACCCTTAAGGAGGCTCTCATCTTAGCCTCTAGATAGCATCTTGCTGAGAGCTTCAGAAACTATCACAAAAAGAAAAGGAGATAAAGGATCACCCTGACAAAGGCCACAATAAGATTTGAAAAATCCAAACAGATACACACACACACGTTTCAGAAACTTTACTTTATATTTGGTTACAAGTCATCTAATGTGAAAGCTGAAGATTACTTTTAACCCAATAAAAAACAGTGTTTGGGGAGATCTTGAAAATTGTTAATTCGGGCTTCAATTTAGAATGCATGATTGTTCCATATTTTGTTGAGTATAGCTTACATATACAAAGAAGAGTATCCTAAAATTGTGGCTACAAGAGCAACTGGAGTGAGAAATGCAACTAAAATGGAAAACCATGAAAATTGCTTCACAAAACATAGACATTTCTGGCAGCAAGCTTCAATGGCAACCGCATGAAGAATGGGTTTCCAACACCTGGAGATGATTGTAAAGGATAAGTCTGAGCAGCAACAGGCAGCAAGGCAGTTTAGTCGGCAAGGATGGATGTGCTGAGAAAGATGAGGAAGATGCAGATACAATCTTGGCAGCAGGTGATGTGGTTCTGGATCTGCCAGTTGACTAGAGTCATGCTGGAGAAATAGGGGTGGTTATTTGAGGAGATGCAGATTAGATCTGGTGTGGTGATGAATTGAGCTGACAATAGAGATGCAAATCCTTAGAGCGACAGATTACGAAAGGTGTGGTAATTGTTAGAGATGGGTTTTATCCGATTACAGCACCAATGCAGAGATGATTTTTAGTGGTCATTTACAGAGGCGAGGGGAGGCATCGGAAAGAAATCTGCCAATGCACCGGATTTGTTTTCAGATAGCAATAAACTAGATCCACTGCTGCAGAGATCATTTCAGGGATTTTCCAGTCTTCAGGGAAGAAGCACCCAATTAATAGGGACAATAAATAGAGATGGGCTTGATCAGTGATTACGACGAGAAATTGAGGATAAGATCAAAGTCGTGCAGGAACGATGCTGTCAGATTGGATCAAAGATGGGAGATGCAGATCAATAACTGGAAATGATGAAGATGGGAATTGACGGTCGAAGAAGAAGTAATGGATGATTTGGCTCGAGATCAAGGGTATAACAGACATCAAAGGCCAGGAATGGCCCAAATAACTGACTCGCTCGAAATCTTGGCGAGTCATTGGCGACTCGGGTGAGTTGTTAGTATGGCAGATCCTAAGTAAGGAATGTCCCAAATCTTGCACGCATTTGCCTTGTTGGTACCCAAGCCATGAAACCTGCACAAGTAGGTGCATATAAGGCAGCATTTCTCACTCTAGCTGTATGGGTTTCTTTTTCTTGATAAGCTTGAAGAGCTGCATGAGGGAATCTATTTTGGTACCAGAATACAACACATTTGTCAAAAGAGCGTGCAACACCAAACTTTTTGTGGGCCCATCATGATGTTTGTGTGAAATCCAATCTGTTCATCAGTTGTGACACCTCATGTTATTACCTAAATCAAATAATCAGGTCGATCCAAAACTTAGGTTGATCACACAACATGGAACAAGTGGGGATGGGGACACCCAACATAGAAACCTTCCAAGGGCCCACCATGTTTCTCATATGCCATCCAACCTATTCATCATGTGATCCCACCAAGATGAAGACACATCCCAAAATCAGCATGATCCAAAGTTTAGGACTGTGTGAATTAGAGGTTTTAGGCATGCTTACATTGTTCCAATGGTGTGGCCCACCTGAGTCTTGGATCAGGCCAATTTTTGTTATGTGGAAAAAGTGGGTCCGGTGAACATGAGATGACTCAACTAAAGGACAAAGTGGATGTGACACACTCATCACACTGGCATGAGAGCTCAAGTGTTGCATGACCTTTACTACAAGTGTTTTAGAGGATTTAGTATCCTATTTTTGGGGGTAGAGGGAGAAGGTGAACTTAGGTATCTATTTTGGGTTAGAGAGAGAGAGAAAGAGAGAGAGAGAGAGAGAGAGAGAGAGAGAGAGAGAGCATGTGTGTGTCAGGCCAAGTTGGATAGTCCGATCTTCATGAAAAATTGGCCACTTTGTCAAATTATTTGGCAGAGTAAATTGAGTCAATAAGTGATCCAAAGTGCGTGAGTTTTTGAGTGATCCAACAAGGGATTTGGCCGATCTTGAGTGGAACAACTAATCCCTAAGTCGGATAACAAGTTTTTAAACAATGAATTCAAGTGAGAGTGTCAAGCTACAAGCAAGGATTGATAAAAGTGTTAGATTATGCGTGGCCTATCAGACCTATTGGAGACATACACATGTTTTTACACATTAGACTTTATTGATGATTATCTGATGTGGATGGATACGCGTGAATGTGATTGTATTATGCACTTTTCATGGTGATGCATACACATTATTCTAGGTGTGGTCAATGCAATGAGTGTTACCATTGTGATGCAGGACATGAAATTAACCATGGAGTGCAAGAAATCAAGTTTGTGATTATGCCATTATTAAACAATCATAAAATTCCGCATCCTACATATTATCAAACGTTCAAGAAGGGGAATCTATGGGGGTCCAAGCCTACACAACCATTAGGGCCGAATCAAATAAAATTATAAGCCAAACAAGCCCAAAGGAGTGTAAGAATCACCCATTCTTGCATAGGATTGTTCCCGACTCAAGAGTTCACTAAGTTTCAATTTGGGGAAAAATTTAGGGTTTGAAAATTGGGGAAAATTGAGATTCGGGACCCTTTTGGGTTATGGATTTCGGATTATGGGGTTTTCTAGATGACGGTTAGGGATCGGTCAAGGTGTTCGAAGGTAAAGGGACTGATTTAGCAATTTTCAGATTTAACAATTCCGTTGTACCACATGTTGATCATGTTTACGAGTGAATATTAGGGGTAGATCTAAAGGGGTTTAGGTAGAGGATTAATGGGGGCTTCTATGGGGAGGTTTTAAGCCAAAAAAAGGAGAGAAACAGATGGGAAAAGAGGACTTGGGATGGACCATGCACGCTGAATAGCAGGTTGGCCTGGATGCACATGTGTGATTGGACGTCCATATATGTGTGGGGCCCACAAAATTGGGAAAGGACTCCTAGGCTAGGATCGGCTAGGGATGGGTTGTTTCCATACTGAAAATCACTTCGATCCGGCACATGATTTGTGTGTAGTACTCCGCTGAAGTTTCAGCCCCGTAGATGCGCCGGAATCTAAAAACCTTCTTGTGCACCGCTGTAGGAGAGGATTTTGATGCAAAAATTGGTAAATCTGATGGTGGATGTGGTGTTGAGGATGATGGATAAGATGCGGAAGAAGATGGTGTTCATTTGGATTGGGTGTGACTTCGCATTACAGTAGTTAAGCCTTCGAAGAAGGGAGGGCTTCGCACCCAATTTGATCATTCAACTCAATGTGAGAGAGAGGAAGAAACGCAAAAATTTTTTTATTTATAATATCACGAGAGTCCATACATGAGATTGCTTTATTTATAAGAAAACCCTAAATCCAAAAGACAAAACTACCCTTGCGCCATGTGCACGCACTAATACCAAAGCTAAAATAAATAAAATAATTAATCTACGCAATCAAAGTCATTCATGATGTTTCTAATAATAAAAGTAATCAAAACTCAAAATTCTAAATCATCTAAAGTAGTGGGCCACGATCATTAGATCCGATGGTAGGATCTATGTGATGATCGGGTCTACTCTAATACTCCATAACGTAGCCCCCTAATAACAGGGTCCTCGAAAAATGTCGTCGTCGATCCAAATCAAAAGTGGGGCCTGCCTCCTCGAATACGTGCGTAGAGGGGGTGTGTGCATGATGTCTCCATCACATTATCAATTATCGTCAGTATAAAGGCTTGATCTACCATTTGCACCACATAGACATTTTGTGGATGTGCACAACAAGAGTAGGGCATGATAAGGTGCGCGTACATTTGAGATGTACCTCTATCTTCATCCATGAGGAGATTAGGATAAGGTCTCACCGAGACCAACATGAGCAGCTTCATACCTCGCCTTATCGCGCAAGCCTATTAAGAGCACGGATAGGTCATAACGTTATCAAGAAGATCTTGCATGATGATCACATGCACAACGAGCATTAAATCAAACACGACGTGCGGATTGAGTCACACGTAATGTGAGACCACTTATATATGACCAATGAATCAATTTCATCCACTTCAATGTGCAAGCATACTGGTCCTATAGGTGACCCTAGTGTCCTTTGTACACTCCACTATGAGGTTGGAATATAATGAGGTGGCAAAACTTTATTGTACGTTCTAAAGTTCATGATTAATGGAATCGACTAGGATGGATGTACATAGGGAAAGCGGTTGAGTTCAGTTGGAACACATAAGTGAGTTAGAGGAAGACCATGAATGTGATCACATAGTTTTGGAGGGAAGTGGACTGCGTCCTGCCCTCACCTGGACTGGCTCTATGGGGCCCACCGTGATGTATGGTTTTTATCTATGCCGTCCATCCATTTTTCCAAATCATTTTAGGATATGAACCCAAAAAATGAGGCAGATCCAAGGCTCAAGTGGACCACACATTGGGGATTGAACTCCCACCATTAAAAACTTCTTGTGAGTGGCAAAAGTTTTGGATCAATCTGATAATTGTGTTTTCCCTTCATCCAGGTCTAAATGACCTTATGAACAAGTTGGATGGAAAATAAACATCACGGTGGCCCCTAGGAAGGTTTCGACAGTGAGTTTCATTATCGCCGTCGCTTCCTGTGGTGCGGTCCACTTGAGCATTGGACCTGCCTAATTTTTAGACTTGTAACCTAAAATGATCTGAAAAAATGGATGGACGGCGTGGATAAAACCCATACATCACGGTGGGCCCCACAGAGCCCCTACCTGGATACATTAAGCATTTAATGCGTCCAAGCGAGGGCAGGATGCAATTTGCTTCCGTTTTGGAGATAGTTAATTTTCCTATGGGCATTGGGCATGGATCAAATGGACAATTAGATTTTCACTGTGAATGTTTTTGGTAAAATATTGATATATAAGATATTAAATACTTTTTTAAATGGTTTTGATCAATCAAGTTTGTAAAAGAAAATCCATTAAATCTCAAAAGTAGATAAATGCATATCTAGACTGGTGCATTGGGAATTGTGCGTGAGCACAAATGTTATTAATCAAGCATGATCAAAAGTGATCAAAGCAAGAGTCTAGGATGAATACTTGGAGATGAGACGTGTCACTAGCGGTCGACTCTTGGATTTGGTGAGATGTCATCCCCTTGAGAGGATTACAAGTCCTAGAGGTCTCTCACACTGGACAATGGATAGAAAGATGGATATATATATATATATATATATATATAGAGAGAGAGAGAGAGAGAGAGAGAGAGAGAGAGAGAGAAATGATGCAACCAAATGGCCACACGTACCGATTGATCAAGATTTGAAGAAAAGGTCCGCATCTCACATGAGCACGCTTCGCATGTGTGTACAAGAAAAGGACTGCCTTCCTTTTTTAGCCCTTTTTCTTTCAAATCTCTAGATTAGGAAATTTCATCTTTCTTTCATATCTTTATTTTAGGCAGGGAATAATTTTAAATATTTTCTTATATAAGTATCTTCTTATTTTAGGCATTTTCTTAATTATAATGCTTTGTTATTTAGGTGTTTACCCATTTTTGCAGTTTTTTATATTCCATAGTCTTTATTATATGTTGTAAGGTTTGATTATAAATAGGGCTTATGGCCTATGGAATAAGACAAGCTAATTAATATTCTCATTATAAAATTCTCTTATTTTCCCTATAGTGGCTGTTGAAGGGAGGGAGAAAGTGATCTCTAGTTCAAGATTAGAGGACTGTTGAGATTGCTCACAGTCTTGCATTAGTGATCTCTAGCATTTTGCTAGAGGATTGTTAGGTCTTTTTCTGCAATCTCTTTCTTTTCTAATTGATTTATTTGCTTTCCCTTTCGGGTCCGCATCAAGAAAGTATGAGAATTGATAAAGCAATGGGAGAGATAAGTATTTCTTATATCTGGGAGTGGACTTACTTATCAGTTGTACCAAAAAGTCCAATTTCCCAATGATAGAAATCTAGTCCATTGCTCTAAAAGTTGTAAAGTGTATCAAGTATTCTCATCCCATTTTCTGGTTGAGTCTCAGCATCTCTAGCAGGCTTTCCTTCATCTCCTTGGTAATCGAACTGGCCAGTATTTGTAGTTCTACATCTGAGGTAATATCGATCCAAATTTTATTCTTGAGCATTGTTGCTTCCGCTTTTTGTTTCAAAAAGGTAATATGGCTTCCTCTTCTGCTTCTTCTTCTTTTTAATTCAACAAGGGAAGGTGAAATTGGCTCTTATTTTAAGCTAAACAACCATTGACGTTGGAATTTACTGCAGTAAGTAAACAATGGAGTTGGAAACCTGAAATCATAATCATAAATTGAACAACGTTTCAACCCAAAATGATACCAGGATTTTTATTTATATTTTCTTCTTAAAGGCATGACCCAAGCGCTCAAAAAATAATAATAATAAAATAAAATGCAACGACTCAGTGTAGTTGAAAAAAAGAAAAGAAAGAAAGAAAAAGTAAAAAAGGAAGTAAGCAAGAGAAGGGAAGTCGAGAGGCATTGGAAAGAAGGTCAGAGAATGGGGAGCAATAAAAAGAAGAAGAAGAAGAAGAAGAAGAAGAAGAATAGAGAGAAGTTAGAAATGGGAGAATGAAGAGATGCAATGGAATAGACATACTTGGCTAAGTGGAGGCAGGCGTTGAAGAGATCACCGATTTGGGTGTGGAGACCCAACCTTTGTATCACCGCCCCTATGCGTAGCGAGTTCATTGCCGACGCTGTCACCTCTCCTCCTCCTCCTCCTCCTCTGGGATCCACCCCTGCCTTCAGCGGGGGATGAATATCCATTGCTTCGTTCGCCATTCTCGAAGCCACGTCAAGGTTTTGTTGCGCCTTCAACCTTGTACGGAAAATATGCCCTTCGTTTTTCTTTTATTTACGAAAATACCGTTGACTGATGCCAGTAAATATCGCAACAGAAGAGGTCCAAGGAAAACAAAAAAAAGACCTCGGTGCATGACAGCCCTGCTATTTTTGTTAGGCCATAGGACCCGTTTTAACGTTCCGAAGGCTATTTTTGTTAGGCTGGAGGCCCCGTTTTAGAACTCCCGCGGTTTCCCTTCCCCTACAATTTTTATTTATTTATTTAAATTTTTTTTTTTTTGGGGAAAACGATAGGAGACGGAGACGGAGACGGAGACGCAGAGGTATTATCCATCGAGCGGAATCCTCTGCAACACCAATTTTACACCGCGCCTACACCCAAGATCTGTGGGTCCCGCCGGTTGTATTTGTAAAATCCATTCCGTCCATCAGGTTCTATCCTTGAATCTAAGACCTAGAGAACAAAATCCTTCCGATTCACGGCTCAGGTGGGCTACAGGACAGGGAACAATACCGAGCATGAGTTTGTGCGTGGGGCCAGCATTGCATATTTCTTTCAAGTTAATGAGGCAGGATGAATTGAAGATGCAGATATCAGCCTGATCTAAACTCACCCGGACCACACCACCTGAGCTTACCGGTTTTAGGAGTAATTGTACATTGTTTCCACTGGTGGGTCCACCGAAATTTTTATATCCCGCTAATCTTTTGTACGTACTTTTCAAATAAGGGTTCAAACGCGATGGATAGAAGTGGCTTTACAGGTATCATCTTCTAAATAAATCGTTAAGAAATCGGATTAAGTACAATTCTCTGCTTTTGAGCCTACTTAAAAGTGGGTCAAGTCGGGTCCAGTTAATTTATTTTTTTAAATTTTTTAAATTTTTAATTTTTTTTTTTTTTGGCTCCTTGTTGCACCGGTTCAATTGGAAGCTCAATACAACCATTTGAACACATTTCATAAGGTGACACACAAAAATCATATTAATTGGATGATCCGGTCCAATCTTGTTTTCTTTTTTAAAGCCTTGTATACGATGTTTACAAATTGCCTAATAAATGTACATGTTAAAGAATAATCAGCAATCCATGATGTGTCTTAAAGAATTAGATAGATCAAATTGCTGGCTGAACCTAATTTTGTGTTAATGATCTAGACCATCCACATTAATGACCACCAATCAAATAGTTCATGTATCCCAAATTATTGCGCCATTCGCATGGTTACTCGTAATGTGTAAGTAAACTTAATAACCAACTTAGATGGAGGGATTGGATAGTCAATGTGTCCCCATACAATTATGAGCATTGTAACTAATAGTCTTCCGCGGGCACGGGGAACATCTCCACGTTTCTATAATCTTAACAAAATGAAACTTTTTGAGTCACACACATGTTGTTGTATAATATTGTAACGCTCTGAAAATCGGAGGTCGAGTATAAGCTCTACTCTCGAGTTCCAACGCATCACTTATGCAACATAAATGATGATGATTGAATGTTGTCCATATTAGTGCATTAAACATGAGTGAGATTATACCAAAAAAACGTATCATACTCCAGAGACAGTTAAATAAGCAAGCGGAAGATTATGATAGATATATAAAATATATAAACTGTTGTAAGTCTCCAGAGTGTGAACATGTTACTAGGTTAAATACATGTATTTATACTTCCCAAAATTGACCAAAAATGAATATACATGTGTATTTCAAAAAGACAAAATAGCAAGTGTAAGGGCATCTAGTCAACATCCCAGAAGTCCCCGTCGATCAGGCCACGGCTCACATGAACCCGCCTGAAAACTGCATGAAAGAGAATGCCTCCTCATCATCCTCATAGTCCGGCTCCGCCTCGTAGGCATCGCCTCCACCTGCAACTAAGACAGGGTCTGGTTGGTGTGTACAACACCGTCCCGTAATGTGGGATTGAGTAATCAACTCAGTGGAACAATAAAGTAAAGATTAACATGTTATAAAGTCAGTCAAGCAGTAATAATAACACAATACAATTAAACATCCCTAAGTACTTTGATTAATGCAAGAATGGTATGTATAAATGATGCATGCCCTTGCCTGCACTCCCTCTGCAATCTTCATCTAACGGTCGCGCATGTCAATCACTTCCTCAGTGTTCTCTACTCAACACCAAACAACACATGCAGTGCTGCGCATGAGTGTAATTGCCAAATTCTTATTAGTCATTTTCATACAACAGGATTGAGAAGTTAAGGTACCTCCCTTTTATCAATTCCCAAACAATGATCCATTCTATGGTCGTCAGTCCTGACAAATCTCGTACGATATTGTGGTTTTAGGTTACTACAAATGGCTCGTCACCTGATCAGTGTAGGCCTAGCTTATACTCTAGTTGATACGGAGAGACTCGTCGCCTCTACGCAGTTCTAGAGTATACTCGAGGTTACTACCACCGACGCCATACCAACTGACAGTATATTTTCAAAGGCTCATCGCCAACCCGATTGGGGACCACAGCCAGGCTGCACCGGGGTAAGCCTATTTCATATTCGAGGTCACTACAAAGGCTTGTCACCGATCAGTGTAGGCCGACAGCTTGAATACAGTGTCTCATACCACCATATTCGGTTCACGAGTTTGGGTTACTCACTGGTCACTAAAGGGAGGTTCGTCGCCCCAGCGTAGGCCAACAGCTCGACCACGATGTCCCATATCACCATGTTCGGCTCATGAGTCTTAGTGGATTGAGGACTTTCCACTGGTGAGTTTGGTACCTTATATTCAAGCGGTAGCGTCCATACATGGTGAACATACATCGGGCTAATCGGATTACTTGACAAGTTCGACTAGTACGAGCGTACGCTGAATTAGTCGACAAGGTACCACTGTCGACGATCATCGTACACCTCAGATTCATCGAACGTATCCAATTTGGTAAGATTAGTTCAACCACTTAACCAGGAATTGTTATCGATTGTCTGGACTACGTAATAGTCCTAATCACACTTCAAACAATAGCATTTACAAGTGATAATCAATGACAGCATGTGACAACCAAATCTAAATATAAATTTCATTTGAGCATTTCCACATACACATGCTACACATGTAACCACATATAGGCATTTCATCCATAAATCGCAGAATAGTAAGATAGATCACATAAAGGAAATTGTACCATAGATAAGGGAATTGAGAATCTCATCTCAACACCCTCATTACATACATTTACACAAGCACTTCCTCATTCAGGCATTTTATCAAACACATACGCTACACATTTCAACATACACAGATTAGACTAGATATAACATATATCCTGGCAAGCTCTTTTACAAAAGAGTTGTCATGTACTCAACAAGCATATATTCATCGTTAATAATCATGATAAGCACAAATCCAAATTCTATACTCATTCAATCATTTCAACAAACACTTAGACTACACACTATAACATACGTAATGTATGTTGGCGATAATAAGAATTAGGACAAATCCTTTCACCAAGGAGTTGTCACACATATAACGGCCATATACTCACGACGAATAATCATGGCAACCACGAATCCAAAAAACATACGTATTCAATTATTTCAACAAATACATAGAATACGCTATACTTGACATAATTCATATGTATTCGTAAAGCGAAACAAACATCACGTTTTGTATATGAAATGACACCCACGTCAGTAATAAATCATTAACCGACATTGAAAGTCTTGAAAACCATAACCTAAACGTATATAGTCCGCACCTTTCGCCGGTAGACTCGGAATGAACTCAGTTTAAACACTAAGCCTTTGTCTACGGCACAACGGTCACCTATAGCATGAAATAGGTTAGCTACTTCATCACTTACACTATTGGAAACCATAAAACAGATTAGGGCTAGGTTTTCTTACCTACGAACGGAGTCGAAATCGCCAGAATAGCGATGTAGAAGCGGTAGCTAAGCCCGTGGAGCGATGAGATTGAATCCCAGGAACTCTCTCCCACTTTCTCTCTCTTCCCTCTCTCTTTGCTCTCTTCTCTCTTCTAACTTTTTAAAATTCGTATGGAATGAGAGAGTGGGTTTAAAGCCCTTATATAGGCCCAAAACTGACCGGAATAGCCCCAGGGTCATTGTATACTTAGGTTATAGCCAAATGGGGGTTGTTTCGATCTAAAGGAGCACTTCTGGAGGCCCCTTTTCTGCGCGCAGTCGGACTTAAGCTCCCTGGCATTATATCTAGGTCGAGTTAAGTTTTCGGTCCTATCGGATTTACAGATCGACCGTGGCGGACCAGTTTCAGTTCAACGATCACCGGTACTCGATCAGGGCCACAAGTGTACTGACATGTGTGGAAAATTTCTCCTAATCCGAGGGTATATTTGGGTCAGATTCTGACGGTCTGAATCCTTATTTAGCCCGCAAGCGACACGTCACAGTTTACTTAAGTTTGGATTTTATTTCCAAAAATATTCACGTTTTTCACACACTTCTCTCCGGACTCAAGTTATCCATTTCTGGACACAGTTAGGACTTGATTTTCGAGATGGTTGTCAAGCCCAGTAAGGCGGTCATAATTGTTTAGTTTCGCAGTAATCGGACTTTCGATGTGCTGTCCAGGTCCGATATGGAGCTTCGTGATGCTCCCTAGAGCAACTGGATAATGAGATTGATCCTAGATTATAGAGTAATGTAGCGTCGATGATTCTGCAAGTTTTGGGTCTTGCAGTTCGTATTTAAAGTGATTAGTGTCAATTTCATAGCTAATCTAGTTTAACACTTAGTTAATTTCGTCTAATTTCTAAAGGATTTGGTCCTGGGTGATTTCTGCCTGAGGTGGTACTCCGGTTTTTGTACGAATTTTTTCGAGACGTTACAATCTCCCCCCCTTAAAGAACAATTTCATCCCCGAAATTACCTAAGGGTAATACGTAAAGATTTACATACGTGTTAGGGTATATAATAACTACATCAGCCTAGCCCATATTAGTCTACCCCCCTTAAAAGTTTCTACCTTTGAGGTTTGAAAACAAATGTCCAAATCAGTTTACCTAAGGGTGGTATGTTCTACCCTTTATGATTGGGCTAATACGAAAAATCAGTTGTGGTAGGCTCGAACCCATACGTCGATTGTCCGCTTGACCAGGGTAGACAACTCGTTGTATCCCTTCCTAATCCTGATAGATCCTGGTCTTCTGCTCGGTCAAAGCAGTGAGTCCTTTGGTAATCACCCAGGATTGAGAATTGAGTTAAGCCGCGAATATCTCGTAGGGATATGGTTCTGAAATTTTGAAATCTAATCATCCTAAGTATTTAAGGAGTATTATAATTTGCTAGGAGGTTCAAGCCTTATGTTTATAAGGTTGTCCATTGGGTCTTGTTCAACAAGAGTTCTTGTTTAACTTATGTTTAACTTAGTGGATAATAAATTCTTTTATGATGCTCATAGTCAAATGGCTATGCTAAAGGGGTTTTCAATCTCCTAAAAGTAGATTTGTATGTCACCATTTCGATTATACGGCTAGGGAGTTAGGGGCAAAATTGTACTTCGATTTTATTAACTTCGGGAGGGACGGACGAGTTAAGAGTTCCACAAAATTCAGAAGTTTGGAATGTTAGCAACATAAGGCCGTGGGAAAGGAAAGGAGAGGGACATCTCCTCAACGCGGTATGAACCTTGAGTTCACAAGGGAATAAGAAACTTGTAATATTTTACTGTAGTCCACCTCTAACATAAGCCTACGGAGTATTAAACTATGAAACTCAATCCTACCTGAGGGTTCTAATTTAATTGTATAAAAACAACTATATATATATATATATATATATCTTTATGTATAATCAAATTTAATCACAGGATAATTCCTAGTATGATTATAAATAATTCCTAAATAGACACCACATACTAAACTTTAATATGAAAAGATATTACCAGCCTATTGACATATTTTATTTTTTTTTATAATGTGTATAGTACTCCTCTATTAGGCCTATTCTTTCATATACTGTTAGGCCTTTTCGACGACTTCAATACTGATCTTCTAAGAAAGATCCAGCTCCTATTTAGTGACCTAACCTGACGTATAACCTGGATCAATTTCTTTCGACCATGGGCCAGTGGGCTATTAGTCCACCAGCTTCCATCGCGCCTATGAGCGGGTAGACTATCCAGTCAATACGCACCGCTCTGCTGCCTAAGCCTATCAGGCAATCCTTACAAAGTTTAGTAGTATCAGAGAAGGTCATTGTCGCGATAAGGACTCTCAACACGCCCATAGGGGTAGTGTTCAATCCCAAACGCTTGACTGTGGAGCATGACACTATTAAAATAGTGGACCTAATGTCTACCAATGGGAATACAGGTGTACCTTGACCGTGGGCAGAGAGCTCAAAGGTCAAAGGCGCTGCAGTTGTTGACTCAAGTGCTTCAGCTGCAAGTGCATGCACACGGCCTTGTTGAGGATAGTTTGGTTGCACTGCTATAGGTCGTTGAGGCGGCCTATTCTGAGATATAGGTGGTCGGTAAAGTGGCTGCGCTGGTGGTGCAAATCGTAGGGGTGGAGTCGTTATACCATGTGGTGGCCGATAGTTGATCTTCTGAGGTGGCGTGATACCATTGTCTTTCATCTTGGTAAAACAGAAGGGGTCACTATGTCCCCCTTTGTTGCAATATGTACACCAACGCTTTGTTCGCCCCTGCCGGGTCGGCGGAGTTATGGGCCTGGGAGGCAAGTCTACATGTGGCCTCTTACCTAGGACTGGTCGGTGCTGCAATTTAGGTCCAGGCCTCGGGTCCATTGGTATACGTGTCTGAGAAACTCTGTCTCCATCTTGTTCGGCTCGTAGAGACATGTTGACTAGATCGGCGTAATTGAGAATGCTAGTGCAACACGTTTTAGTGCGGATATCGGGCCGCAACCCATCTGAAAAATGCCGCATTTTCATCGGTTCATTTGTTAGTACCAAAGGAGTGTATTTGGCTAGCTCCGTAAATTTGTTCTCGTATTCTGTCACAGTCATTCCTCCTTGTCGGAGGCGGAGAAACTCACCCTCCTTTTCATTACGGTAAGTGAGAGGGAAGTACTTCTCATGGAAGTGTGTCTCAAATATACCCCAAGTCCACACATGTCCTGTGGGAACCGTTCGTAGGATGTTGTCCCACCATAAACTATCCTCCTTCTCGAACATATAGGTGGCTAGCTCAACTTGTTCTACCTCAGTGCAGTGTAGCGGCTTCAACATCTTAGAGATGAGATCTATCCAGTACTCAGCCTCCTCAGGTCTATGAGTACCCGAAAAAGTGGGAGGACGGAAACACTGAAAGCACTCAAAAAGTCCGCTGATATTTCTGTTCCCAGCAGGGTGAGTAGGTGATGTATGCGGAACTACACTCATCTTTTGGGCAAGGGCCTCTGCTATGGTGGCGAAAAACTGTTGCTGCTGCTGTTGCTGTTGTTGCATCAAGAACATCATTTGCTCCAACCTATCGGTAGGAGGAGTCGACTGAGGTATGTGTGACGTCGAGGTAGACACGCGATTCTGCTTTAGAACAGGTGGTGCAATTGGTGCAGGCCCATTAGTGGGGCTAGTGGCCGATTGTGAACCCGGCATAGTATTGTGAGTCGGGCCCAAACTACTAAACACAAACACACTATTTACCTACTACACCACTAGATCCATCAACATTAAAACACAGATATCCTAAACAGCAACAAAACAAGTTATAGGGCGACGTCATGGATGACTAAGCATCTAAGTCTGGCGACGGAGGAGGGGCACCCTTTTCCTGTAGGCTGCACAGGATAGTTTTCAAGGTGCGAGTCACCTTCTTAAACTTGAGTTTCACGAGAGCCCGGACATCAATAATCTCCTGTCGCAGGGCAGCCTAGCCTTCCTCAAGTCGAGCTAAGCGGGCTTCCCTAGCAGCCCAATCAGTGTCATGCTCCAGTACCGTAGGAGGGGAGCTCTCATCCGTGTCCTGAGCCTCCTCTTCTTCTTCCTGTTCCTCCTCTATCTCTTCCCTGCTTTCCTCCTCGCTCCCATCCTCCTCATTAGCCGTCTCATCTTCACTCTCATCAAGTTGGGCTTGCCGCTGCCGTGGCCCAATTTCCATGCTGTTGAGAGTAACGTTGTTGATGAAATGGATCTGCGCGGGAAGTTCTGCACCAAGTCAGTAGGCGAATTCACGCGCAAGCCTGCATATGAGTCGGCCGGATGGGAGCGAATCAGACGCCCTAGTAGAGCGTGCGGTCAGAACTATCTACTGTAGTACATGCGTAGGCACTCACAGCTTCTCTCCTTACCCAGTTTAGTATAGAAAGTCTACATCAGGCGCGTGCACTCACTGCGGTTGCTCCACCTGGGGTACATGTTGTACGTGAAGATGTCGTGTAGCAGGCGAAAGTCGTTAGTCATATTGGTTGCTAGGAGGCTGTTGTTTGGCTGTCAATGAACCAGTCGGCCACAAAGGAAACGCGTGTGGCGATCCCTTTCACGTGCACTCTTCAAATTCTTCTCGCTTGCATGGACCTCGCCAAGCGGCATTTTTATAACTCGAGCTATCAACCCAATATTAATTGTGGCCTCCTGATCTCTACCCATTGGGATCTTGAACTGCAAGGGCTCCAGCGTAGGCTCTCGAATGTAGGCATAGAAGGCTCGGACAGTGCCAACATTTGCTTGAGACTTTCCCTCAAATATGGGACCCCACCCGGCTTCCACCAGGCGATCCATCACCAGGTATTCTCCAAAGAGCTTCTCGTCCACGTATGCTTCAAAAAGGACCCTACGGCCTTGGAATCTTCCATGAGACAACTCCGCTAATAGAGTCCTCTCGAGGGGGGCTTGGGGATTGAGATCTCGTTTTGTTCTTATCTCTCTATCAACACTGACACTTGTTGCGGCGGCCCTCGGTCTCCTTGAACGAGTAGGGCGACTAGGCCCGACTTCATCCGTAGGAGCCCGCTTCTTTCCCATGAGCAAAAGAAAGGCGGAAAGGGAGAAGATTGTTGTCACAAGCTCAAAAAGAGCCATGGAAAAAGCAAGAAAATAGGGAAATGAGATGGTTTCTTGGGTTCCCACGGATTTGAGAAACAAAGTGGGATTTGAGTGCTCAAATGAAAGGGAAAGAAGGAGAGCAACAGCTGTAGAAGAAGGTTTTGAAGGGGTGGTATAGGTGGTGCACGAAAATGGAAGAAGAAGTACTTGGAGGGGGGTTTGAGTGGAGATTTAGGTGATTTCTTGAGAAAAAGAGAGCTTGGAGGGGTAGGTTATGAAGAGGGGGAGTATCGGGAAGGGTTTAAACTAACACAACACATATCAGTGGGCCACACAACGCCCTAGAGGCGTTGGCCCAAACCGGCCGGCTCTGCAGGCAGCCAGGCCTCGCGGAACCTGTGAGGGCCTCGCCGACATCTGGACAAACCGGTGATGGCTCGCCGGTGCGGCGAGGTCTTCCTGTACCCTGGACCCTAGAAACATGTGAGACCCACTCCGGGCGACCTTGGTTATGCTCCGTTAGGTCCCCGACTCCATTTTGAGTCGTTTCGGGTCACTTCAAGTATTTTCTGATGCATATTCACATTTATCGATTGTTGAAGGCTAGGATGGGGTAAATCGTGGTCTAAACCCATCGATTGATGGTCTAGGGGTGATCCGGGGTCGTCTCAAGCGATCACGGATGTGCACAGACTCGATCTCGGCGGCCGATTTCGGTGAATTTCGCTGTTTGGCGAAATTTAAAATCCCAAGTCTGTTTCTACATTTCTCGCACCCTCCTACGTCAGAATGCATCAGCGTACGTCGTGTGACCATAACCCATGTCCAGTTTAATCCAAATCATGCTTTGATACCAACTTGTAACACCCTGAAAATCGGGGGTCGAGCATAAGCTCTACTCCCAAGTTCCAACGCATCACATATGCAACATAGATGATGATGATTGAATGTTGTCCATATTAGTGCATTAAACATGAGTGAGATTATACCAAAACAACATATCATACTCCAGAGACAATTAAATAAGCAAGCGGAAGACTGTGATAATATATAAAGTATATAAATTGTTGTAAGTCTCCAGAGTGTGAACATGTTATCAGGTTAAATACATGCATGTATACTTCCCAAAATAGACCAAAAATGAATATACATGTGTGTTTTAAAAAGATAAAATAGTAAGTGTAAGGGCATCTAGACAACATCCCAGAAGTCTCTGTCGATCAGGCCACGACTCACATGAACCCATCTAAAAACTACATGAAAGAGAATGCCTCCTCGTCATCCTCATAGTCTGGCTCCACCTCGTAGGCATCGCCTCCACCTGCAACTAAGACAGAGTCTGGTTGGTGTGTACAACACCGTCCCATAACATGGGAGTGAGTGATCAACTCAGTGGAACAATAAAGCAAATGTTAACATGTTATCAAGTCAGTCAAACAGTAATGATAACATAATACAATCAAACATCCCTAAGTACTCTGATTAATGTAAGAATGGTATGTATAAATGATGCATGCCCTCGCTTGCACTCCCTCTGCGATCTTCATCTAACGGTCGCGCATGTCAGTCACTTCCTTAGTGCTCTCTACTCAACGCCAAACGGCACATGCAGTACGGTGCATGAGTGTGATTACCAAGTTCTTATTAGTCATTTTCATATAGTAGGATTTAGAAGCTAAGGTACCTCCCTTATATCAATTCCCAAACAATGATCCATTCTAGGGTCGTCAGTCCTGGCAAATCTTGTACGATGTTGTGGTTCTAGGTCCTACAAAGGGCTCGTCACCTGATCAGTGTAGGACTAACTTATACTCTAGTTACTACGGAGAAACTCGTCGCCTCAACGCAGTCCTAGAGTATACTCGAAGTCACTACCACAGACGCCCTACCAACTGGCAGTCTATTTTTGAAGGCTCGTCGCCAATCCGACTGGGGACCACAACCAGGCTGCACCGAGGTAGGCCTATTTCATACTCGAGGTCACTACAAAGGGCTCGTCACCTGATCAGTGTAGGCCGACAGCTTGAATACAGTGTCCTATACCACCGTATTCGGTTCACGAGTTTGGGTTGCTCACTGGTCACTACGGGGAGGCTTATCGCCCCAGCGTAGGCCGACAGCTCGACCACGGTGTCTCATATCACCAGTCTGGCTCATGAGTCTTAGCGGATCGAGGTACCAAGGTTAAACGGGCTTTCCACTGGTGAGTTTGGTACCTTATATTCAAGCAGTAGTGTCCATACATGGTGAACATACATCGGGCCAATTGGGTTGCTTGACAAGTTTGATTAGTACGAGCGTACGCTGAATTAGCCGACAAGGTACCACTGTCAACGATTATCGTACACCTCGGATTCATCGAACGTATCCAATGTGGTGAGACTAGTTCAACCACTTAACCAAGAATTGTTACCGATTGCTTAGACTACGTAGTAGTCCCAATCACACTTCAAATAATAGCATTCATAAGTGATAATCAATGACAGCATGTGACAACCAAATCTAAATATAAATTTCATTTGAGCATTTCCACATACACATGCTACACATGTAACCACATATAGGCATTTCATCCATAAATCGCAGAATAGTAAGATAGATCACATAAAGGAAATTGTACCATAGATAAGGGAATTGAGAATCTCATCTCAACACCCTCATTACATACATTTACACAAGCACTTCCTCATTCAGGCATTTTATCAAACACATAGGCTACACATTTCAACATACACAGATTAGACTAGATATAACATATATCCTGGCAAGCTCTTTTACAAAAGAGTTGCCACGTACTCAACAAGCATATATTCGTCGTTAATAATCATGGCAAGTACAAATCCGAATTCCATACTCATTCAGTCATTTCAACAAACACTTCGACTACACACTATAACATACATAATGTATGTTGGCGATAACAGGAATTAAGACAAATTCTTTTACCAAGGAGTTGTCACACGCATAACAGCCATATATTCACAACGAATTATCATGGCAACCATGAATCCCAAAAACATATGTATTCAATTATTTCAACAAATACATAGAATACGCTATACTTGGCATAGTTCATATGTATTCGTAAAGCGAAACAAACATCACATTTTGCATGTGAAATAGCACCCATGACAGTAATAAATCATTAACCGACATTAAAAGTCTTGAAAACCATAACCTAAACGTATATAGTCTGCACCTTTCGCCAGTAGACTCGGAACGAACTCAGTTTAAACACTAAGCATTTGTCTACGGCACAACGGTTACCTATAACATGAAATAGGCTAGTTACTTCATCACTTACACTATTGAAAACCCTAAAATAGATTAGGGTTAGGTTTTCTTACCTACGAATGGAGTCGAAATCGTCGGAATAACGATGCAGAAGAGGTAGCTAAGTCCGTGGAGCGATGGGATTGAATCCTATGAATTCTCTCCCACTTTCTCTCTTTGCTTTCTTCTCTCTCCTAAGTTTTCAAAATTCGTATGAAATGAGAGAGAGAGGGTTTAAAGCCCTTATATAGGCCAGAACTGACCGGAATGACCCCAGGGTCATTGTATACTTAGGTTATAGCCAAATGGGGGCTGTTTCGATCCAACGGAGCACTTCTGGAGGCTCCTTTTTTGCGTGCGGTCGGACTTAATCTCTTTGACATTGGATCTAGGTAGAGTTAAGTTTTCGGTCCGATCGAATTTACAGATTGACCGTGGCGGACCAGTTTCAGTTCAACGGTCACCGGTACTCGATCAGGGCTACAAGTGTACTGACATGTGTGGGAAATTTCTCCTAATCCGAGGGTGTATTTGGGTTAGATTCTGACGGTCTGAATCCTTATATTTGGCCTGCAAGCGACACGTCTCAGTTTACTTAAGTTTGGATTTTATTTCAAAAAATATTCACGTTTCTCACACAATTCACTCCGGGCTCAAGTTGTCCATTTCTGGAGACAGTCAAGACTTGATTTCTGAGATGGTTGTCAAGCCTAGTAAGACAGTCATAATCGTTTAGTTTCGCGGTAATCGGACTTTCGACGTGCGGTCTAGGTCCGATACGGAGCTTCGTGATGCTCCTGAGAGCAACTGGATAATGAGATTGATCCTAGATTATAGGGTATGTAGCGTCAATGATTCTGCAAGTTTTGAGTCTTGCAGTTCGTATTTAAAGTGATTAGTGTTAATTTCGTAGCTAATCTAGTTTAGCACTTAGTTAATTTCGTCTAATTTCTAAAGGATTTGGTCCTGGGTGATTTCTGCCTGAGGTGGTACTCGGGTCTTTGTACAGATTTTTCCGGGACGTTACAAATATCTTAAATTTGTTTGTAATAGAGTTATCGATGTCATCAATATATCACTCGATTTTATCAAGTAGTTGTTGATGTCATCAACAAATACTCGATTCCATTGAAAAAATTTGGAAAAAAAAAATCATTATTTATTGTTAGACAAGTTTGGAGGTTGATACTCGATGGCATCGGAGGTTCTTCGATGTCATCAACTAGTCCTCGATGACGTCGATGCCATTGAAGGTCCCACCAAAAGCAGTGCAGAATTTCACAATTGTACGATTTGTTTTTATTCTGATTGTAGTAGTATATATATTGGGTGTTTTTGAGATTATGACAATGATTAGGGCTTCTTTGGATGGCAATAAGTTTTTGAAGTTGTAAGTAAGTTACGGTTAACTTACTTATAAGTGAAAGAAAGTTACAGATAATTCTATTTAGATGTAAGTTGTAATTTAAGGTAACTTGCTTTTTTGTGTTTGAATAGTCAATAATTTAGTAATAAGTTGTATATTTACATTAATTAGAGCTTGAAGTATGGAATTGTTAATAAATCAAATTTGCATATAACCAAACTTGGATAAAAGTGTTCCATTTTATTAAGCTAGTGTAAATGAATAGTTTAGCCGATTCTCAAGCTAAATTAATCAACAAGTGTGCCATAAAAGTGGGCCTACAGTTTTTTTAATGCTTGTCACGTGGGAAAAAAAAACTTAAAGGTAGCATATCAAAGAAAAAAGTTTCCATTTTCTTTCTAAAATAGGTAGGTTTTTTCTGTTTTTCTCTACTTCCCATGCACATATGACAAACAAACACTAGTTGGATACATGCGCATATCAAAAGCACTCAATCTTATAATACTATATAAGCACAAAAAACCAATGGCTTCATATAACCAAGCCAACAAAGGATCTCCTTCTAAAGCAATGGCTTGGGAATATGTTAAGGCTGGGAATAGGGGTTGTTTCTTAGCTTTGCACCAATTATAGGTCTCACAAGGTACTTGAATAAAACAGATCTGGGATCTATTTGGGGACAACTTGCACTAAACAACAAGCCCCACTTGTACAAATGAACACTGGAATGGCCCATGCCTGTAATATGTGATTTGCTGTCGATAGCCCATGCACCGAAAATCACTAGATGAGAAGTTACTAGCCATAGAAAATTTGGCCTTTTATTGGTTGGATGGAAATATTGCTGTATTTTCCCTTTGAACCCTTGACTTCTCATCAGCTTGTTAAAAGGTTTACAATTTTTCCATCTGGGACATTTTTGGTGCAAGAGCCAACCATAGTCAAGTCCATGATATTAATGGTTTGGATCACTGAACAATGCCCCATTTGTACAAACTAGAGACAACAAATGCAGTACTATGTGATAGCTTCGTCAAGCATTGGACATCTTAACTGTTCAACACGTGAAGTATCCTGCTAGGACAATCTTGACCATTGAAAAAATTTCATGCCTATCTGGCAACTTTGATGGTGAACTTTCAATTATTACTATTTTCCTGTGGTGTGGTCCACCTAAGATTTAGGTCTGCCTCATTTATGGAATCAAGCCCGAAAATGATCTGAAAAAATGAATGTACAGCATGGATAAAATACATACAAGATGGTGGGTCCAACATACCACCAACCATTACCCATGCTTCATAGCCAAACCGCATCCGTCAACCTCGACGCAAAAAAAAAAAGAGGAAAAAAATGAATTTTCTTAGGTCAACATTACTAGATCTCAATGAGAGAGGGAGATGGAGACGTTGGAGGGGGAGAAGTTGTTTATATGATAAAGAGGCCACCAACTAGCTTAAATGCAGCTGTGATTCTCTCCAATGGCAGCCTCGTAGCCTTCATTGCATCTAAATGTAGCCTCATAACCTTCAATGGCCGCTCAGCCTTCATTCCATTTGAATGTGGGTAGGCCTCTTCAATGCGAGTTGTGATTCTTCCCAAAAATTTTGATTTCAAAAATTCCAACCATTACCTACATTAAAGATACATGTAATGTTCACTCCCCAAGTGCAGGGTTGTGATGTAGTAATAAACTCGGTGAGACTGAGGTCGAATCCCAAGGGACTTATACTTGTACGTTATCTGAAACTACGTAGAATTAGAACTAGACTAAGATGTAATCTAAATCAGATAGAATTGAAGGAATAATGGTGCAATGTTAAATTAAAACTTAAGGAATTCGGAGGAGAGAAACTAGGGATTCAGAGGATCCACTTGTAGAGATCAGGGAGATCTTACGCCTGCTTCATGGAAATTAACTGAACTGTCGTTGATATAGTTTTCAAGAGATGAAAGGTATATCAATTAGAATGGATTCCATCACCAAACCATGCCCAAGAGGCAAAGCAAACAACAAAATTAAACTAATTACCAACCAATCAACATGCTATGAGGGCTAGGAAGGGTACCGCCATCCGACCATGCCCAGGAGACGATGAGCTTCTTGATGCCATAAACATAAAAAGGAGAAAGAAATATTCAAAGCCATCGCAGATCTATTATAATTTCAGTCACAACAAACCATTAAAAACTAGAAATATTCCCTTTAATCAAAACTAGAATCAACATAGTTCATAGCATGAATCCAAGCAATAGAGATCTCCCATCACGCCACAAGCTTTACCTCTTAACCCTAGCTAAGAGGTTCAGCCCAACATGAATGGGCTGGTTCTCTTAAACAAAAACAAAAGAAAAAAATAAAAAGAAAACAAAACAAAACAAAACTACGATCTCTCTCTCACATCCAAGCTGTGGATCCCGGATGCCTTCCCATGTTCTTTGTCTCTCCTTCTTATAGGTAGTGGGATTGGCGCAAGGTTGGTGGAAAATTTCCGCAGCATAGGTTGGTGCTTCTTACGCAGCAGCGTGCGTATACTTTTACAACTTTTACGCTGATGTTTGGTGGCCCCCACAAACGAGCTCTGATGGAAAATCTACTCCGTTCACTGAGATAAGCACGGAAAACCAGTCAGAGATGTTGATTTTGGCTCGGATTTGGTGTGGCCCTCGAATTCTTTCTCGGCGCCGTCTACCTGGCGTTTGAACGGTGAAAAACTGATCATTCATTGTATTATGCAATTCCAACACCTAGGATTTGATGAGAGGGACCGTAGGCTCCTGATGGATGGTCCGAATTAGGCCGTTGGTGTACGGTGGGGGCCTATAACGGAGAACCGCAACCTCTGTTGTGAAACAGAGGCTATGCCGCAGCTCTGTGATGGTCGGTGGACCACTGATTGATGCCAAGTGTGAAATCCACTCCATCCATTGGCTTCAGGACGAAAAACTGTCCAAAAGTTCTTGGTTTTGGATCCCAATTGTGTTGGACCATTAGATCCTCATTCCGCCGTCCATCTCAAGTTTAAACTCATATTTCTTGTGATCAGGTGCATGGGACCAAAGGGTTACCATGATTGTGGTCGCCCCCTCAGTACGAACACAATGGACGGTCCAGATCATACATATGTATGATTTGTGGGCCCCACTACTGCAAAACAGAGGGACAACGTCCGTCTGCTGCCTCTCGCGTGAGTGGGATCGAGTCGGCGCCCGCTGCCCAGGTCCTCTGGATCTTGTGCACCTTGAGTGCACTTATGCAGGGTGCACAAACACGGCTGGTGGGGTCCACAATGGATGTTTATGAAAAATTCTCACCGTCCATCTGTTTTGTCGCCTCTTGTAAGGCGTTGAGAAGAAAATTTAAGCATATCCAGATAGTAGGTGGGCCCCAAATCACTAATTTATGGGCTGATCTATCTGTTACACTGCTTTCACAAGGATCCACGGCTGAATCTTGACATGTATGGTTAATATATGGTCTTCAAGTTCTGTATGAAGTTTAGAGCTGAACGGATGGTTGGAACCCTGTGATCTTGTATTCTGAACGATTTTCAGGCCCGTTTATCGTGAATGGCGTGATTTTCTCGGATCTCTAGCGTGTTAATCTGTTGATCTTAGTCCCTAGAGTCTGTCCCTTGACTTTGGTGTCATCAGAGCATTAAATCCACGTTTTAGTATCCTTTTCAGTCCTGTGCTCTCAATTACACCCTGCATCACAAACACAGTTAAAGTCTGGCGTTAAACAGCATCCTGCTCGCAAATCCAGGTAATAAATGGGGTCTTTTATGCAATATTTGACCCTCAACATGTAACTTGAAAAACAACTCTAATCTCTATATTTTTCTGTAAGAAAGTCAGAGGTTGGGAGAAAGTTACCAGTAACTTTCTTCCCCAAAACACCAACCACAACATTCTTACATGTAACTTTGTTACATTTTAGAAATGTTACAGACATCCAAACAGGCTTAGGGTTCTCTAAACGTGTTTATAGGTTTGAGAGAGTTTTGAATGGCAAAGGTTATGACTTTTACTCTTGGAACATTGATCAGTAAAGTTTAATCTTTTATGACTTTGTTTTTCATAGTGCATTCTCTTTGCAGCATAGTTTTTTTTTTCTACAAGAAAATTTTCACATAAATTTGGTGAATATAATTATCTTGTTTGATTTCTCTGTGTGCTTCTACAAGTCCCGACACATGTATAAGAGCACCAGTTTACATCCCGTTTCAAAGTAACACATGTGTGTGATCTAATCTCTTGGGATGGGATGTCCCAACTCCTTTTACTATTGGACGTTCCATTCAATCGGTATGTCAGCAGGTTGAAGTATTGATGGCCTGACCTAAGAATCTACGTTCCACCAAATGCGAGGCTCGTCAAATTAGTACCCAAGTTCTCGAGACATTTTATGACGAATTATCCCGCCGGAGGATGTCCACATTATGCTTGGATTCTCGAAGAAGAGTAAATGGTTCGATGATCCAGAACATTGGGTATGTTGGGCCTGTTAGGGATGGAACGTTCCATATAGACCTTTCAGCTTGCAGCATCCTCGTTCAACTAAAAACGCACGAGAATAGTGGCTAGGATTTTTCCATATGAGCAACAAACAGATAACTCCATTGTTGGGGGCCGCTTAAAAGGTTGGGTTTTCAGCTAACGCAAGTTGGGCCCATTGGGACCCACCAAATTAGAGTTGTACATGAACCGAGTTAGCTCGGTTAACTCGCTCGACTTGACTCGGAAAAGCTTGACTCGACTCGGCTCGAACTCAGTTTTGAGCCGAGTCGAACTGATTTTTTAATTAAAAAAAAAAATTCGAGCCAAGTCCAAACTAGACCAAACTTGACTCAAACTCAGCTCGGAACTTGACTCGAACTTGATTGATTCGACTCCAATCGGTTTCACTTAGTATAAATATTTTGTATATATTTATATATTTAAATAAATTATAAATTATATATGATTTATTAATTATATTATATATTATATATATATTAAAAACTATAAAATTTAAACTCGAACTCAGCCAGAGCTGTACATGAGTCAATCTGATTCGAGCTTGGTACAACTCGGCTCAGCTCAACCAGTAGCTAACCCTAGCTCGAACTCGGCTCGGCTCAGTCCTCGAGCCTGTTTGCCCAGCTCGGCTCGGTTCGATCAACAGCTTGGGCCAGTTCGAGCCAAGTTTGAACCCGTGTGGCATTTTATCAAACACCTAAAATACATCTTAAATTTCTCATATAATGCAAAGCAGTAGCGACACTTTACAAGTATTTCATCAAACATCGGCGTGCAGCATCAAAATCAAACAAAATCTAACACCCGGTGTGCAACATTAAAATCAAACACCCAACAAGTAGCATCAAAATCAAACACCCACGGTATCCATTCTTTCCTCGCCAACACTTCGTTGAGTCATTTCATCAAACACTTGGCAAGAAACATCCATATCAAAATAATCGAGTCACCGATTCGATCCGAGTTGGTTTGAGTTGAGGTTTCATCCAAGTCGAGTTGAGCGCGGGCCGGCTCGAATTTGGGTCGAAATTTTTTCGAGCTCTAAAAACCAGCTCAACTCGGTCCGAATCCAACTTTAAGCTAAGGCGAGTCGAGCCTTTTTGAGTCGAATAGAGCGAGTTGACCGAGCTAACTCAACTCATGTACAACTCTAAACTTAGCTAATATGCTCAAACTCGAACTAAGCTCGGCTCAAACTTGGCTCGAGTTGCTGACCAAGCCGAGCCATAAGCTGCCCAGTCAAGTTCGAGGACCGAGCCAAGCCGAGCTTAGTTTGAGCGGAGGTATCATGCTAGCCGAGCCAAGCTAAGCCGGGCCAAGGTCAACTCGATTTAACTCATGTACAGCAGTGCCATCATGAATGCACCATGTCCGCATAATCTGCCCACATGGAACAGATGGACGGTCCAGTTTTAAGTAATTAGATAGAGAAGGTTCGCCCGCGCTGCTGTGGAATTGAAGGATGCACCACCTGTGATTGGGAGCTCGGTGCACCATCAAGAATCTTGAGATTGGGAGCTCGGTTCACCATCAATCTACACCATAGAAAGCCATGGGAATTCAACACCTACCATTAAAAGATTCTTCAGAGCACAAAAGTTTTAGATCAAGTTGATATTTGTATTTTTTATTCACCTATGTCACGTTGACCTTATGAATAAGTTGGATGCCAAATAAACATCATGGTAAGCCCTAAGAAGGTTTCAATGGTGGGTGCTATTATTCCCCTGCCTTTTGTGGTGTGGTCTGCTTGAGGTTTGGATTTGCCTCATTTTTGGATTCATGCCCTAAAATAATCTGGCAAAAAAGATGGATGATGTGGATATAAACATCATAGTGGGCCCGCAAAACTTTGCCACATCAACACACCATCAAGGCTAGTGGGCACATCCCACCTAAGGGGAACAGATTCCGTGAGGCCCTTGGTAAGTTCCTAACATGGCGACATTCGATTGTTCAAGTTCTTATGATGTCCACTTTCAAATGAAAGGGGATAGTGTCCTTGCACAACTTGAATGGATTCAATCCAAGTGGGGGATCCGTGTGTTGGGGGCCGTTGTACAAAACCTTAGGATCTAGCCTCTCAAAAACACCAAAATTATGGGATAATAAAGCAATGAAATAAATCAAAGCACGAACCACATAACATAAGAGATTTTTACGTGGAAAACCCTCGAAGAGGTAAAAACCATGGGACCTCGTCCAGAGCAACAATCCACTATGAAGTAGAACGTTACAACCGATCACAAGCACACCTCGTATTGGCTTGACCGCATCTCTAAGATGCTGAAGGTTTGATCACAACTGATCATAGACCCGAGGAGGCCAAGTATTGTCTTGACCGCATCTCTAGAGTTGATCACCTATATGTTTGAGAAGGAGGCTAGTCTCTGGTGGGACAGCGTCCTTAGGACCATGACAGCTGGTCACATATGGACATGGGAAGCTTTTGAGAACGCTTTCATGGAAAGTATTTTTCTCTCACCTACCGTAATGAGAAGGAGGGAGAGTTCCTTCGCCTCCGATGAGGAGGGATGATTGTGGCCGAGTATGAGAATCGGTTCATGGAGCCAACCAGATATGCTCTCCTAATATTAGCAAATGAGCCAATGAAGATGCGACAATTTTCTGAGGGTCTGCGACTCGAGATACGCACGAAGATGTGTTGCACTAGCATACCCAACTATGCTGAACTAGTGAACATGTCTTTGCGTGCTGAGCAGGACGGGGACAGATTATCCCGTATGCGTATGCCCATGGCTCTAAGGCCTCGACCGAAGTTGTCGAGCAGACCGTTTCTCGGCAAGAGGCCCCGTGCAGACTCGCCTCCCCAACTTGTGGCTCCACCAGCCCAGATGAGGCGATCAGACTTGTGGTGCACCTACTGCAAGAGGTCGGGTCATACAGATACCTACTGCTTCACTAAGATGAGGGATAACGGCTTCTCGTCACCTCAGAAGATCAATCGTCAGCTTCCTCAAGTCATATCAGCTCTACCTTTGTGATCAGTACTGCCAGCACAACCTTTCTATAGGCCTAATGTACCATGTGGTAGGCCGCCTCAACAGCCTATGACACCGTAACCGAACCGTTCTCAACAGGCTCGGGTGCACTCACTTGTAGTTGAGGCATTCAAGACAACAACTACAACACCATTGGCCTTTGAAGTTACAACGCATATCCAAGGTACTCCGGTCTTCTTATTGGTGGACACCGGGTCCATTATCTCTATAATATTATGCGCAGCGGTCAATCGACTGGGGTTGGAAACTAGTCCTATGGTTGGGATGAGACTTCTTACTGCCACGGAGACTTTCTCAGACATGACCAAGATGTGTAAGGGTTGTTCGATAGACTTAGGGAGCAGAACAGTATTCATCGACATGATTATTGCCCCGCCATGTCATTACGATGTGATCCTCGGTATGGATTGGCTCACTGAGATGAAGACCGAGATCGATTGTGACACTAGGGTGGTGACAACCTATGGACCTGAGGGCACGACCTTTACTTTCCCAGTTCAGGTCAGTTGGTACTACCGCATTATTTGTTATGCTACCTTACTAGAGAATGTTGATGGTCCGACACTTGGGAACACATTAGTAGTTCATGATTTTGCGGACGTCTTCAGAAAGATACCTGGATTACCTCCTCAACGCGAGATTGATTTCACCATTGATTTAGTGCCTGGTGCAACACCTATATCTCTTCTGATGTATCACATGCCTCCATGTGAGATGGAGGAACTAAGGAGACAGATCGATGATCTGTTGGGTGCTGACTTTATACGATCGAGTGTGTCACCTTGAGGAGCACCTATATTGTTTGTGAAGAAGAAGGAAGGATGGATGATCGCAGGTTAAACCAAGTGACGGTGAAGAACAAGTATCCTTTGCCCAGGATAGATGATCTGTTTGACCAATTGAAGGGGGCACAATATTTCTCGAAGATAAACTTACAGTCAGGGTATCACCAGTTACGTGTCAGGGATGAGGATGTGCAGAAGACAGCGTTCAGAACTAGCTTTGGGCACTACGAGTTCCTTGTGATGTCGTTTGGACTCACAAACGCACCAGCCGTGTTCATGGACCTGATGAACATGGTGTTTCGACCGTATCTATACCGGTTCGTCATCGTATTTATAGATGACATTTTGATATACTCCAAGAGCCAAGAGGATCACGAGGAGCACCTGAGAGCAGTCTTTGATACTCTCAGGAAGAACCAGTTGTTCGCTCAGTACAAGAAGTGCGACTTCTGGAAAGAAGAAGTCAAGTTCCTAGGACTGTGGTGTTCAAGGAAGGGATAGCGGTGAACCTTACTAAGGTGACTGCAGTTCAGGACTGGGAGCAGATCGGTTCGGTTACATAAGTGAGGAGTTTCCTTAGCCTGGCAGCTACTACCGTCGATTCATCAGGGACTTTTCCAAGATAGCCAGACCATTGTCTCAACTGACTCGGAAGGATCTTAAGTTTGCCTGGAATGAGAAGGCAGAAGCAGCTTTTCAGGAACTGAAGGACAAGTTAACGTCTGCCCCTGTGCTAGTATTGCCAGAGCAAGGGGTCAAGTATACCATATACACTGATGCTTCTCGTGTTGGCTTGAGTTGTGTTCTGATGCAGAAGGATAAGGTCATTGCCTATGCATCACGACAGTTGAGGAAACATGAGAAAAACTACCCTACGCACGACTTGGAGTTAGCGGCCGTCATCTTTGCATTAAGGCTCTGGAGACATTACCTCTATGGAGAGGAGTTCGAGCTCTTTTGCGACCATAAGAGCCTTAGATACCTATTCACACAAAGAGATTTGAATATGAGGCAACGACGATGGATGAAAACCTTGAAAGACTTTAAGTTCGACGTCTCCTACCATCTTGGCTAGGCAAACCTTGTGGCAGACACGTTGAGCCGCAAGAAGGCGATAACATTTACAGCTCTGCTGATGATACAAGAATGAAATATGGTCAAATTTGTGTGAGATTTTGAGCAGAAGCTTACGGTAGAGGAGTCGTTCGAGAGCGTCGCACACGTTCATGTGCAGCTACTCATTGATGACAAGATTATTGCGGCTCAGAAAGATGATGAACTATTGACAAGGATGAGAAAGCAGGTGAGCGACAGTGAAGACTTGAAATGGAGAGTTGGTATGGATGAGGGTTTATGTTATCGTAACCATCTATGCGTCCTAAACCTTCATGACTTGAGAAGGGAAGTTCTTGAAGCTGCTCACAATTCGAAGATGCCGATGCATCTTGGTAGTATAAAGATGTATCAAGATATGAAGCGCTCGTACTGGTGGGATAACATGAAGGCCCACATAGCAGACTATGTATTCCGTTGTCTCACGTGCCAGCAGGTCAAAGCCACCGCCGACCTCCTGGACTGCTTCAGCCCATGTCCATAATTTAATGGAAATGAGATTTCATCTCTATGGACTTTATTTTAGGATTGCCGAAGACGAGGAAGGGGCATGACTCCATTTGGATGATTGTGGACCGATTGACGAAATCGGCTCATTTCCTCCCGATTAGAGTCTCAAACTCAGCAGACGAGTTGGTCAGGTTGTACATCAAGGAGATTGTACGTCTGCATGGAGTGCCTATGGAGATCGTGTCGGACCGAGACACACGATTCACATCTATCTTCTGGACTCGTATCCAGGAAGCAATGGGTGTGAAACTGAAGTTCAGTACCGCGTTCCACCCATAGACGGATGGGCAGACGGGACGGGTGAATCAGGTGTTAGAGGATATGATGCGAGCTTGGGTGCTTGATTTCAAGGATAGTTGAGATCTTCCTTATGCTGAGTTCGCCTATAACAACAGCTTTCAGGCGAGTATTGGTATGGCCCCTTATGAGGCCTTGTATGGGCGCCCCTGTCGAGCACTGTATTGTTGGGCAGAGGTTGGCGAGAAGAGTTTGATTCGCATAGAGTTAGTACAGGCGACCTCAGAGAAGATCTACATTATCAGGCGTCAACTTCTTACAGCATAAAGCAGACAGAAGAGCTACGCCGATACGAGGTGGCGACCGCTAGAGTTCGAGGTTGGGGACTATGTATTCCTGAAAGTTTTCCCCATGAAGGGAGTCCTCCGGTTTGGAAAGAAGGGGAAGCTCACGCCCAGATTCATTGGCCCATTCCAGATACTGGATCGAGTGGGTGTAGTAGCGTACCGCCTTGCTTTGCCGACACCACTCGTAGGCATGCACAATATATTTCATGTATCGATGCTGAAGAAATACGTTCCTGACCCTTCCCACATTATCAAATAGGAGCAGGTACAGCTGAGTGAAGACATTACTTATGTACTACAACCGACGCGGATTTTAGATAGGAAGGAGCAGGTGCTGTGCAGTAAGGTTATCCCGCTTGTGAAGGTACTGTGGACACACCACACTGAGGAAGAGGCTACTTGGGAAACAGAAGTCGAGGTTCGTAAGAACTACCCTCAGATTCAAAGAGTATGAAAAGGTATTAATTTCGATGATGAAATTTTTCTTTAAGGGGGGTAGATTGTAACGTCTCGAAAAAATTCGTACAAAGACCCAAGTACCACCTCAGGCAGAAATCACTAAGGACTGCATCCTTTAGAAATTAGACAAAAATTAATTAAATACTAAACTGAATTAATTGGTAGATTAGCTTGAACCACTTTTTATACGAACTACAAGACCCAAAACTAGTAGAATCGCTAACTCTACATTACCTAAAAACCTAGGATCAATCTCAAAACCGTGTGTCGAAAGTCCGATTACCGCAAAACTATACGATTACGACCGCCTTACTGGGCTTAACAACCACCTCGAAAATTAAGTCCAAATAGTATCTCAAAACGTACAACTTGAGCCCGGATCGAAGTGTGTGAAAAACGCGAATATCTTTAGAAAATGAACTCAGATTTAAGTGAATTGGGCCGTTCGCTTGCAGGCCAAATTTAAGGTTTCTGACCGTCAGAATCTGGCCCAACTACACCCTTTGATCATAGAAATTTTCCTACACAGGTCAGTGTACTTGTGGCCCTGATCGAGTGACAATGACCGTTGAACTGAAACTATTCATCCACGGTCAATCCACTAATCCGATTGGACCAAAATCTTAACCTGACGTAGATCCATTGTCAAAGAATTTTTCTCAGACCGTATGCAGGAAATGGACTTCCGGATGAGCTCTGTTGGCCTGAAACAGATGACTTTTGGTTTTAACCTAAGTATACCATGGCCCTGAGGCCATTGACATCAGTTCTAGGCCTATATAAGAGCCTTAATCCACCCCTCTCATTCCATACGAATTTTAAAACCCTAAGAGAGAGAAAAGAGAAAAGAGAAGGAGAAAGTGAGGAGAAGAGTGAGAGAGTGAGAGATAGTTACTGGGATTCGATCCCACCGCTCCACGTGCCAAATCATCCTACCTGTATTGCTATACTGGTGATTTTGATTCCATTTTTAGGTAAGAAATCCTAAACCTAATCTGTTTTAGAGATTTAAATAGAAGAATCGACGAAATAGCTAACTTATTTCGTGATTCAGGTAGTCGTTATGCCGTAAATAAAGACGAAGTGTTCAAACTGAGTTCGATACGAGTTTATTGACAAAATGTGTGGTATAAACGTTTAGGTTATGATTTTCAAGGCTTTTAATGTCAGTTAATGATTTATGACTGACTTGATTGCTGTCACATGTGCCTAGATGCGATGTTTTCCGTGTATTACATATATATATGAACTATGTTGAATAGTGCATTTCATGTGTTTGTTGAAATGTCTGAAAGAAAAATAGAATTATGATTTGTGCTTGTCATGATTATTGATTGAGAATATATGATTGTTATATGTGTGGCAACTCCTTTGTGAAAGGATTTGCTATAATATAGGTTATAACTAGTTTATTACCTGTATGTTGATATGTGTAGTCTAAGTGTTTGATAAAATGCCTAAAATAGAAATGTTTGTTGAAATGTACATTTAATGAGGGTGTTGAGATAAGATTCTCAATTACCTTACCTATAGTTACAGTTTCCTTCATGTAACCTATCTTACTACTACATACTTTATAGATGAAATGCCTATGTATGACAATATGTGTATTATGTGTTTGTTAAAATGCTCAAATGAGATTTATACTGAAATTGGTTGTCACATGTGTTTAGCTATTACATATGAATGCCTATTGTGTTTGAATATGATTGGGACTACTGCGTAGTCCAGGCAATCGATAATGATTCCCGAATTGGTGGCCGAGGTCGTTTCGCTACACAAGACACGTTTAATGAATCCGAGTCGTACGCTGTTTGTCGATAGTGGTTAGGCTACGCGGAGTGTTTACGCGCTCCATGTTGATTAATTCAATGTGCGCTCGTACCAGTCAAGCTTATCAGGTAACCCGATTGACATAACGTATATTCACCATGTATGGATGCTACTGCTTAAATCTAAGGTACCACTTACCAATGTAAAGCCCGTTATAACCTTGGTACCACGATCCGCTAAACCTCATGAGCCGGGTATGGTGGTATGGACACCGTGGTCGAGCAGTCGGCCTATGCTGGGGTGACGAGCCTCCCCGTAATGTCCAGTGAGTAACCCAAACTCGTGAGCTGAATACGGTGGTATGAGACACTGTATTCGAGCTGTCGGCTTACGCTAAGGTGACGAGCCTTCCCGTAGTGACCTTGAGTATAAACTAAGGCTTACGCCGAGGTGACAAGCCTCTTCGTAGTGACCTGAACTTGCCTGTCCACTGTTTCTAAATCAGGGGTGACGTTGCCCTATAACGTACCTATCGTCTGTGATTAACTAGGATTGACGACTCTAAATGGATCATTGTTTGGGTAAATGATATAAAGGGAGGTACCTTAGCTTCCCGAACCTGCTGTATGAATGAGTCTAATTAAGGACTAGGCTAACATAATCATGCACCGCATTGCATGTGCCTTTGGCGTAGGAGTTGAGCACAGTGGAAGGGTTGTATGCGCGATCGTAAGATGATGTCGCAGAGGAAGTGCAGGCGAGGGCATGCATCGTTAACACATATCATCCTTGTATTAACTAGAGTACTTAGGAATACTTGCTGTATTGCTTTATCATTACTGCTTGACTGAATTGATAACATGTTAACCTTTGCCTTATAACTCTACTGAGTTGATTACTCACTCCCACTCTGGGACGGTGTTTTAAAACACCAACCAGACTCTGTTGTAGTTTCAGGTGATGATGAGGCTTACGAGATGGAGCCTGTCTTCTATGATGATGAGGAGGAGTTCTCCTACATGCAACTCTCTGGCGAGTCTATGTAGACCTGGAGTTGCGTATCGAGGCTATAGGGATATGGATAGATGACATTACACTTTATCAATTTGTATAATTTGGAACTATACATGTAATTATTTAACCTGGTAACGTTCATACTCTGGGGACTTACAACCACTTATATGCTCTATATACTTATCACAGTCTTCCACTTGCGTAATTTAACTATCTCTGGAGTATGATATGCTGATTTGGTATAATCTCACTCATGTTTAATGCACTAATACGGATAATATTTAATCATCATCATCTATGTTGCATAAGTGATGGATTAAAACTCGAGAGTTGAGCTTCTGCTCGACCTTACAATAGTATAGGCTCAACCTGGATGAGCCTCTTAGATACCGCAGTATCCATTTCACCATATCATAGGTGTAGTTCTTATGTAAGGATCTCATATCCTCTTGCATAACTTTCAACCATTCTCCCTTATGCTCATCGGCCAGGGCCTTAGAATAATCTTCCGGCTCTCTCTCATCAGTGAGCATACTTTACTCATGCGGCAAGTACCTCTTAGACGGTTGTCTGTCCTAGATGACCTCCTCACCTGTGGCTCAACAGGTCGATCAAGTGGGGACTGCTTCCTCAGTCCATCTTCTATAGGAATTCCCTCTTCCTTTGCACCTTGCTGTACTCCCCCGTCATCAGGCACCATGGGAGGAATAACTGGATCTATATCCTCTAGCTCTCCTAAACTGGACTGCGTCTTTTCTGGCTTACAAATGTCTTAAATACATTGGTCTTCAAAGAAAACCACATCTCTACTCCTGATGAGTTTCTTCTCGGTTGGATCCCACAATCTGTAACCGAACTTTTCATCACCGTACCTCAAGAACATACACTGCTTGATCTTCATATCGAGCTTGGACCTCTCGTCCTTTGGTACGTGAACGGATGCCCTGCATCCAAACATCCTGAGATGACTGTACGATGGATCTTATCCAGTCCACATCTTCTCAGGGTACTTCTCCATTCAACGGGGCTAATGGAGACCTGTTTATCAAATATACTGCCATGTGTATTGCTTCTCCCCAAAATGTCTTGGGCAACTTCGCGTGGGATAATATGCATCTGATTCTCTCAACAATGGTGCGATTCATTCGCTTAGCTGCACCATTATGCTGGGGAGTCTTGGGAACCGTTTGTTCATGCTGTATACCCAGGGACTTGCAATACTCATGAAAGTCACTGATGTATTCACTACCATTGTCAATGCGGATGCACTTCAATGATCTACTTATCTCTCTCTCTCTCTCGACCATAGCATGAAATAATTTAAACACACCAATGACCTCGTCCTTGGATTTCAAAGCATAAACATAAACCCTCCTAGATGCATCATCTATAAAAGTGATAAAATACAATGCCCCACCCAAGGTTTTTGTCCTCATAGGCCTACAAACATCAGAATAAACCAAATCTAATGCATACACTTTATTAACATGAGAAACAGATTTAACAAATGAAACTCTATGTTATTTTCCTGATAAACAATCAATATAGGTTTTGAGAGGTATACATGTCACGTCTGGAAGGAGCCGCTTCCTCGCCAGTAGCTGAAGCCTTTTTACACTCATGTGGCCTAGACGTCTGTGCCACATGTCAATAGCTAAATCTTCCGCTGCGTTCAACCTACCCTTGTATATACTGACACTTGCCTTGTAAAGGGTGTAACACTTCTTTCATCTGGCCGAGATCAATGAACCTTTGATGAGCTTTCAGCGCCCACCAACAAATTAGCTTTCATAACCATCATCATCCAACCTTTCCATTGACATCGAGTTGATGTGAAGGTCTAAGATATGCCTCACATCCCTGAGAACCAATGTGTAGCCCACATCGGTCTTCACACAAATATCACCGACCTTACGATCTTTGATACGCTAGAATTTTTCATCTTCACGGTTCCAAAATCACCTGACTTGTAGCTTGTGAAGAAGTCCCTGAGTGGAGTCGCATGAAATGAAGTTCCCGAGTTTATCACCCAGTCGGTGTCCTGACTCGTAGCCGTGAGACAAACATCATGATCTGCTGAAAGAATAACTACAACGTCGCTATCTAAAGTGACTGCAGTGGAATCTGATTCATTTTCCTTCTCATTTCCTTTTCCTTTCTTGTCGTTCTTCTTATTACGACATTCATGCTTGTAATGGCCCTTTTTGCCACAATTCCAGCATTTAACATCCTTCTTAGTACTCGACTTGCTTCTTGATTTATCTCAGGCCTTCCCGCCCTTTCTGTTCTTTCCTCTCCCTCAATCTTGTATCACAAGGGCCTCTTGCTGAGTAGACCCCTGAGACTTCCTCCTTGTCTCCTCATTGAAGAGATAGATAGTTACCTCTTCCATGGACACCTTTCCGTCTGGCGTAGAGTTACTTAGAGACATTACTAATGTCTCCCAGCTATTAAGCAATGAGCTAAGCAATAGTAAGGCCTATAGTTCATCGTCCAGGAACATCTTCATGGCGGAGAGCTGGTTCAATATATTGTTGACTTCATTCATGTGCTCAGCCACAGAACCACCATCTTTGAACTTGAGATTCACAAGTCGTCTTATCAGAAAAATCTTATTGCCACCTGTCTTCCTCTCATACAACCCTTGCAATTTCAGCTATAGGCTAGTGGCTGAGGTCTCCATAGACACATAATGGAATACGGAATCGTCCAGCCATTGTCTAATAAACCCCGCAGCATTCCGGTCCATCTTCTTCCAATCATCATTTGACATATCCTTTGACTTTGCTGATATGCCTTGAATTGGAGAATACAAGTCCTTGCAATAAAGTAAGTCCTCCATCTTAGCCTTTCATATGGTCCAGTTAAAACCATTGAGACTAATCATTCTTGATTAACCACATTCCATAATTCAGAATTGATCCCACCCTGTTCAACCAACCTGAATGCTCTGATACCACTTTGTTGGGGGCGTTGCACAAGAGATTTTTACGTGGAAAATGCCTGAAGAGGTAAAAACCATGGGACCTCGTCCAGAGCAACAATCCACTATGAAGTAGAATGTTACAACCAATCATAAGCACGCCTCGCTTGGATCAAACCTTCTTCACTCACACATGAGCGGATGAACAATAAGAGAATAAAAGAAAAAAGGAGAGATCTCACCGATCATGAGAACGTATAAGCGCTGAGATGTCGAGTGCACAGTAGATCACCTCTACGAGCAGAACCTCCCTTCCACAAGCTTCCTCTCTCTCTCTCTCTCTCTCTCTCTCACACACACACACACACACACACCTTTGATAGCCCTAAACCCTTTAGGAAACCCTTGCAAAGCTTTAAGAAACTCTCTTGCATTACCTAGAACAACCTTAGGTACCCCTATTTATAGTTTAGACAACTTGCTTCAACACCTTTTTAAAAATCGCCTCAAATTTACGCAGTCTGCACAAAATCTGGATATGAATCTGCGTAACCTCGACTAGTCGAGCAGGGTCCTCGACCGGTCAAGCCGCCGACTCGACCGGTCAAACACCTCCCTCGACTGGTCGAGCACTACGGAGTTCCAAATCAATTTGCTCGCTGGACTTTGAGTCGAGCACCACTCGACCGGTTGAGTGCCCACTCGACCGGTCGAGCAATGCTCTCGACTGGTCGAGTAATGCAGTGATTCCACTGTTTGTGGCATCCAAACCACACCACATGCATCTTCTCTGACCTGAGGAGGAAAACCCCATCACCGTGGGGCCCACCATGATGTATGGGTTGTATCCTCGGAATCTATCTATTTTTCTAGACAGGGTATGATCCCAAAATTGAGGCAGATCCCAGGCTCAAGTGGACCACATGAGAGAAAGTGGCGGTGATAATGACACCCACAGTTGAAACCTTACTACGGCACCCAATGATCGATGTTTATTTGCCATCTATGCTGTTTATAAGATCATGATATAGACTTGAATGAAGGGAAAACACAATTACCGTATTGATCCAAAACTTACGTAGCTCTCAAGAAGTTTTTAAAGGTGGGCATTCAATCCCCACTGTGTGGTCCATTTGAGCCTTCATTCTCTTTATTTTGAGGATCTACCCTGAAATGATATTAAAAATAAATAAAAATAAAGAGCTTGGATAAAACCCATACATAATGGTGGACCCTGCTAAGCCCTCGCCTAGGAGTCCATAAGCAGGCCGGAGGCAGTTGGCTTACCTTTCAAACATGCCCATAAGCAGGCCGGAGGCAGCTGGCTTACCTTTCAAACATGCTTTGAATTGGTTCATCTTTGACACTGGCACATGGCAAACTCTTGGTTCATCTTTGACACTGGCACATGGCGAACTCAAATGTGTGGCCATATCTTCTTCTTTTTACTGTGTGGTGTTGCTTTCCAATATGTTTTGTGTGGGCAATCTTAGAAATGACACATATCCTAATCCAATGTAGCCGTGTTGGTAGGACAATATAAAATAAGCATGGATTCTATCCTCACTGTCTATTCATTTTTCAGATTAATCCAAGGCATGAGCCCAAAACTGAAACGTATATCCAACACTTATATAAAATAATAGAGATAATGAGGTCCATATTCTTTAAATGGTCCAGAGTAATGTTTATTTGTCATCAAACATGTTCGTGCGGTTTCACTGACCTAGATGCATGAACCGCAGACACAAATTAGCTCCGTCCAAAACTTTTGTGGCCGAAGAAGTTTTCTAACATAGCTGCGGCTTTTAATTTTCAATGTTTAATGTGGTGTGGTTGGCTTGAGATTTGGATATGATTCCCCTAAAATAAATTGGAAAAATAGATAGAGGGCATAGATGAAACACATGCATCACGATGCTCCCACATAAAAGTCGATTTGGATATGATTCCCCTAAAATATATTGGAAAAATAGAGAGAGGGCATAGATGAAACACATGCATCACGATGCTCCCACATAAAAGTCAAACTATAATGCTTTTGGCGTCGTGATCCCTCCTCAATGAACGTCCTCTCCCCTTCCTAACATCGCTCGTCCTGATGAGCATGCAAGCGTACCACGTGTGGGGTTGACGTGGGGAGGTATATGATGTGGACTTCAATATGGGGAGCACACCTGTCTCAAGCAAGGGACAGATGTTTTTAGAGGAGTTTTGAGAGTCTCTATACCATATACTAGGGAATCCAGATCCTCTTTGGCTCCCTCCATCTCTCAATATATTTGGAGGAAAGACGGATCACAGTTGCAAAGCATAGCAGAGAATAGCAAAAAGGTAGGATCCATGGCTCAGTTGATAGATAAGGCAAAGAACTTCGTGGCAGAGAAGGTGGCTCACATAAAGAAACCAGAGGGGAACCTGACGGATGTATCAGTTAAGAAAGTTAGCAAAGACTCGGCCACCTTCAATGGACAGGTCTCTGTAGCCAACCCATATAGCCACGATCTCCCCATCTGCGAGATCACCTACTCTTTGAAGAGCGCAGAGAGGTGAGGAACGTAAAAAACTTGATTATATTTTCTTCTTCATATTAATTAAATCTTATAGATGTGGATGTTGTGATTGTTAAAGAGTAATAGCATCAGGGACGATGGTGGATCCAGGGTCAATCAAGGCCAAGGAGACAACAGCGCTCGACATCCCTCTCAAAGTCCCTTATGACTTCCTATTGAGTCTTGCCAAGGACGTAGGCAAAGACTGGGACATCGACTATGAATTCCAAGTAGGACTCTGCATGCAAATCCCTGTCATTGGCAAGTTCACGCTCCCCCTCTCTAAGAAGGGGGAGATGAAGCTCCCAACCCTTGCTGACGTTTTCTAATTCATTCTTCTACTTTAATTAATTTATTTTTATTTATCGGTCATTGTTTCTAATTAATAATGAATAAAAGTTTCCCGTGGCGACCTATCTACTGCATGCCACCACTGCACAACGGAATTCTTTTAAGGCTCCTTTGTGAAATCTTGGATTTTTTGTTTATTATTTATTTTTTATTATCATTTTGTTATGTGGCAGCATGGGTTTTCAAAATCCTGATTTTAGAAATTATCTTTGGAGCATTTGATTTTGACTCTTGGATTCCTAAAATTATTTCATGGTACATTCACGTGACAATGAAAGTGATGAATTAAATACTCTAAAAGAAAATAAACCTGACATAATTAAGTGTGTAACAGAGGATGACTTTGTGCAATCTAAGATGAACATAAGATGATCATTAAGTTGGCTAATAAATAAAGTAATTCCAAACTTCTAATAACTTAGAAAAAGTAATAGTCTCACTAATTTTATAATTGAAACAAAATTGTATATTTCTTTGTAATTAGTTGTCAAATTTATTTAATAGTTTATTCTTTAAAATAACTATGTGAATGTAAGCGAATGCAAATGAAAATGTTAATGAATGTGAATAGTTAAAAGAAGAGATGGTAATTATGATGGTTGGAAATGATTCTAACATTTTAGATTTTGAATCTTATGAAAATGAAATTTAGAATTTTCAGAATCTAACATTTTGGTGTGGCAACAACTGCCTTTATTGGTAGGAGAGGGTAAAATTTGATAAAGAAAATTAAATGCGCATTGGCTGATGGATGGATGAGTGTTTTGTCTTATGTAAGGCAGTGTTTGTGTTTGGATGTAGGCAAATTAAGCTGGTTAGTGCATGTGCTAATATGGATCCTTCTTTACTCACATGTAAACATGGTTCTGCACAATGAGTCAAAATGAGAAAATGTACATCAAATTCGATCCTTCTTTACTCAACTACTCTTTTATGTTTTATACTCAGGCCTCACTCGTAGATTCACCCATTGTGTGGGTGTGAGTGCGTGTGTGAAAATAAAAATAAAAAATAAATAAATTTGTTGCTCAAATATACCTGCACGCTAAAAGCCTTTTATGTGGTACATGCATCACACGTGTCTGTGGTGTGCAATCGTTCATTTTTGGAGCAGCCACGTGTAGCGCCTCACATCAATAGTGTACACATGTAATAAATGTTAAAAATGTGTAAACAGCTATCTTAAGCTTTGTTAGCAAACTGGATCATCCTGCTGTCTGGAGTGGTGTATTTGTCCAACCTCTAAGCTCGGTTTGTTTGTTTGTTTTTTTTTTGTTTTTTTTTTTTAATTATAATTTTTATTGGACATATGCTAGGAATAACCAACTTGGCTCTTTGGTGCAAGTGGTCTAATAAGAGTAATGTAAATGACCCGATTTATATATATATATATATATATATATATATATATATATATATATATATATATATATATATATATATATGTTATGGGAAGATTTGAGTCTGCATGAGAGCCGAGGACAAAGAATCGAGCCAAATCGACTAGCGGGATCAGCATCCGAGGCCTAACCCGTCAGTCCTGATATGAGAATTCCGGAGAGACATGGCATTCAGAATACCTTCACCACGGTCGCAGGCCTGAGCGGTATCCGAGCGGACATAAAAACCGCGTACTAAACACTGCGCAAGAACTACTCATTCGCCAACTTCACCTACGGCAAAACCTTCACCTCGGAGATCCATTCGATATATCGGCTCGAACCTACGTATCGTCCGAATTTAACAAAATACGCATCAAGACAACTACACGGGTAAATGACTTTTGGCTAAGCCGAGCCGAATAGATATTAAAGTCCCGTTTGCCGAATGAGGAAACTGCCATAACCGGACGTGGCCGAAAACTTCGTTCGGTTTTACGCATTATGCGCTTAACGCGCTACACGATCTGCAGATCACGAGCAACATCTCCACGATTCAGGAATCCCCCTGATCGTGCCTAGATTATCGGACCCGGACCGCTCAACCATCAGGTATAAGTAGTCCATCACCCCATCGCCACAAGTACGCAACATCTGACACTCTCCCTCTATCCTTCCAACTTAGACCCCAATTCCTTTGGCCTGATTTAGGCATCGAAGGGTCCCCCGGTCTAGGCAGGGTCTCCTTTGCTCACATTTTGTGCAGGACTAGAGTCCATCCAAGGAGCGGAGGGTGTTTAAGATTTTGACCTCAACAATATATATATATATATATATATATATATATATATATATATATATATATATATATAGACTTGTTGGCGCTCACTCAGTCTGCTAAGTATGTCCAGCGAATCTTGTATCATCAAATCAAATACTTTAGCACGTTAAAAGTGTATGTGGCAGAATAATTATGAATATGTGGCAGGACTACGTTATTGGGCCTTCGTTCCTGGTCAAGCCCTTTTCAACCAAAATCTAGCTTACGAACCAAGTGGGAAGTTGGCCACAACCATATTAGCGTATGACTGATCAAGCAAAAGAAAAGCAATTTTGGGAAGTTACCCAGTTCGTTCTACTCATTTGTGTGAGCAAAAGATTCCCACTTTATCTGGTCCACCAACTAAGTGACCCACCCAGATTAGTCTACTGATTAAACAAATGAATCGCAAATTTTATTGATTGATGTGGGAAGTTACCTGAACCGTAGTTTGACACGTGCCTGAATTTGCACTTTTGACTGATTCATATGAAAATTTGCCCAGATTAGTCGACTGAAATATATTTTTTTAGAAGATTATCAAAATTTTATTACTTCCTACGGGGTAGAAGTCTAAGAATCACAGGGGAAGAGCATAAGGAAGGGCCCACACTTCGGGCTAAGGAGACAGACGGAAGTATTCAGACCTCTGCCAAAAAGGCAAAACAGAAAAGCCCATGCCTCGGATTATCTGATTTGTGAGCTGCTGATTTGCTCACCTGCTCCTGTGAATACCAAGTTAGACCGATTCACATGCTAAGTTAACCACATCAAGTGCCTGATTCACATGCTAATTTAACCATATCAAGTGCCCTGATTCACATGCTACGTTAACCACATCAAGTGCCCTGGGCAGATTTGTTGGGTAATTGTATAAGCAAATTCCAAGTTGAATCAAATAAGTAAGAAACAAACGCAAATAAATTATGCATAGGAACACACCTTATAAGAGAAAAAATTACAGCACAAAGCAGCACAAAGTAACAAATGATCCACAATTTACATGTGCAAATTAATCCTATTTTCCTTATTTAAAAATTCTAAAAATGACTTTGCTCTCCTTGCATGTTCTCTTTCCTAATCTCGTATTATATACACACACAGAGAGAGAGAGAGAGAGAGAGAGTTACACTCAGGATAGAAAACAAATCGTGCAATTATGCAAAATTGCACTTGTCGTCGATATAAGCATCAATCAATCGAGCATTGCTCGATCCATTGAGCCTACCATGTTTGATCAATTGAACATGTTCAAAAGTGTCCATGAATTTTTCAAGTTTTGTTGATTGCTCGAACTTCTGAGGTCGGCCGATCGAACCTGTCCAAAACTATCCAGAGACCAATCTTTTGTCTAATCTAGGGTTCACTCGATCGATCAAGAAGTCTCTTCAATCGTTTGACCTCTCCTATTTCTTCACCTATTGAAGACATCCAGACAATAATCTCTACAATGACTTCAATCATCATGAACTACAACTCCAAGCTCCATCTCTAATCGTCTCTATCATAGCTTTACCATTGTTGCTTCTCATGCACACTCCGTCTTCATCAAACCTTTGCCAGACCTAGAGAAGTAAAACAAAATTTTAACTTCTTAGTGAGAACTACATTTGTAAGCATATCTGTCGAATTCATACTCGCGTGGATCTTTTTAGGAGTAACATTGTTTTTCTCAAGCACCCGTCAGATAAAATGATGATGAACATTAATATACTTAGTACGAGAATAATATACCGAATTCTTTGCCAAATTAATTACACTTTTGTTATCACAATTAACCGGCACGACCTCCTACTGAAGCATAAGTTCATTCATCATTTTTCTCAACAAAACACTTCTTTGAATACCTCCTTCACTACTATATATTTAGCTTCGGTTGTGGAAAGAGCAACCACAAATCGAAGCTTTGACATCCAATTGATCGTCACACCTATCTAATGCAATGCAATGAATGCTTGTGTTAGCCAAGTGAATTAATTAAGTCCGTTCATCTATCAAGATTGGGAAAGCTGGAACATCTCTAGACCTGATCTAGATTGTTAGGCCCAGGGCGGCCGTAGCGGCTCTGTGCCTGCGATTCATGATCCATATTAGGGTTTATTACCCAGACAATAACTCCCCAATCAATGTGAGGCTGATACTGGCTCGACAGATCACTCAAGACCCGGATGACATAGCCTGGACGCTCAAGGTTAGGCCATCCATCGATGGGTAGAGGGTGCCTACAAATGATGTAAGGGTCGTTACCCAAACGTAATTGTGGAACGGTTGCGACATCATTATGGTTTGATGTACTAGGCTCATAGCCTTATTGGTTGCTCATTGGTCACTACAGGGAGGCTCGTCACTCTAGCGTAGGCCGACAACACGGACACAGTATCCCATACCACCATGCCCAGCTCCTGAGACTTGGGGATCGTATCACAAACGGTTATCAGTAGGCCTCTCCAGGGTATGTGAGTGCTCCAGATTCAAGCAGACGTGAACATACATGGTGGGCACACATGGTTGGTCAGCTAGTAACTAGTTCGGTAGACTCGACGAACCTCGGCATAATCGGCATTGGGCGCAAGCATCCCGTGTAGTCCGACTATTGTCGGTTATCCGCGTTCGGGACGGATTAATCAGACTAATTTAGGGTGATCAACTCAAATAGGACTGCCCTCATAAATTTATGGTTTGTCGACCAATCCGATTAACTAAATAGTCACAATCAATCGATATACTTAATAAATTAATTATTGCAACTACAAGAAAGAGTACAAAACAACAAATCAGGAAAATTCTACTTGATTTAGGCATTTTATCGAACATGCGGGCATACTACCCAAATCATCATAATTTACATGTGATCATGTAAAATTAGGCACATATGTAGGAGAATGATATGAAGCATGAACATGAAATTTCAGCAATTTTCACCCTATTCTAGCATGCAATTAAATGTTCAGGCTACATTACACAAAATTCAAAATTTATGAAGGGTAATCAATTGAACGAGTACATACTGGTTAGCATGCGATCATCCATTCACTACATAAATCATTAATTGTGACATGGGCTTAATAATCGGCAATGTAAGGGTAATGGTCCACACCTAGAAGTGATTCGTCGATTTTCTAGCGTCGCTCTTAAGATTTGGGTCCATATATCAATGTGTTGGTGTCTATGCGAGTGAGGTAAGCTTGTAAGTGCGCATGCAATCAGCCTCTAAGGCTCAAATCATAAGGAGGGTCCGATATTTATCTTTTTTTTGCCGTCGGGTTGTTTCCTATGGCGTAACGCGATCGGGAGCTATGTTGTGGCAAGTGGAGGCAGAGAAATCTCCCAAATTACCTTCCCCAAAATTTCATTCTCCTCCTCTCCTCACTCTCTCTCCCTATTTGCAATTAAAATTTCGTAGGGGAGTAAGGGGGGGTGAGAAATAGGGCCCTTTATAATGCCGAGGGTTTGCACAAATAGCCCCAGGACCCCCTTTTCTCTTAGATTGCCTTGGGGGAGGGTGTTTTTTACTTATAGGGCCTCAACGGAGGCCCACAGGCTCATCCGCCCTAGAGGATAGGTGTCCCACCATGGGATCTATATTACATTACAATTTGGCGGCAAACGAACGCTTCGATAAACTGTGGGGACCCCACTTGCGATATATGGTCGTCGATGATCGATCGGGGCCGTGACTATACAGATATGAGCAGAGAAATATCTTTAACTCATACCTTGAGTTTGGTTGCGATTTAATGATTGGAAAGCCACAACTTCGCGAAAGAGTGGAATGTTTATTTCATTTAAGTTTCAGGCTTCAGTTTAGGGTATTTGCGCATTTCAAGCACTCGGCCTTTGGCCCAAGTTGTGCAGTTCTGGGTATTATTTTGATTCGCTACCAGCGATGCCTAGTGAGACAGACATTATTTTATAATTTCAGAACTAGTGGCCCACTAATGAGCGGTCTAGAGCTTGTTCGGATAATCGGGGCATTTTTGGAATGAATTAGGTATTGTGATTTATTGTGCTTAATTATTAGGGTTTAGATTAACTATGTTCACAGTGTGGCTTATTCGTAATTAGCAAAAATGACGATTTGGTCATAATTACTCTAAACTGTTGGTTCGTAGGCTAAATGAGTAACTGAGTTGATTTGGTTTATTAATTAAGATACGAACCATAGTTGTCTCGGCTTTAAGTAGGTCTTTATTTGGTTATAGTTGTCTCGATTGGTCAGTGATAGGTTGGGGTAGATTTAGGTCCTATGTGAACAAATCACGGGGCTAAACTCGATGTTTAAGAGATCGGTCGGATTCGTTGGCTTTCTACGGTTAATTAATCTTATTTGTGCAGTTCTTTATCGGTACTACCCGCGTATAGGCTCACTTTGAGTATCAAAGGTCAGTAAGTGACGATGTAAGCTAGTTATATATAAAAAATAATTAAAAAAATTTAAGAATTTTTGGCAATCCAAAATAGTGAAAACTCAGCACGTTACAATTCTACTATGAAAAAAAGCCTATTTACCTTCCTAATCCATATAGTTCAGTAGTCCATATCCCTTCACTATTTGTGGTCATAATTATTGGACAATTCCCATGTGGCCCCAAATACTAGATCATTAAATCTTAACCATTGGATCTCCATTAGGAATAATTAAAACAAATCAATATTTAAAATTCAATGTCAATGATTGAAAATCTATGATTAACTAATTAGAAATAATAAAAATGCTAGCCACTCTTTAAAACACTTGATGGATGATCCAAACCTAGGATTAATGACATACTAATGCTCCGATTGAGCAAATAAAGTGGATCTCATGTTGGATCATGTGGTTCTCGATGAACCAGATGAAAGCACTCAACATTACCCACTTTTTGTGGCCGTGCAATAGTCTTGTACAATGAACTAGCCAAATCACTATCAATCAAGCATCTCGACTTATACATCCTTAGGCTTAAAGATTTAATGATGTTAGTACAATTGTAAGCATCATTCTAGTTTAGACATGATAGGTCTTCCAATCTAAAACCTTATAGGCGATCGATGCCAAACGTGAGTGACCAAATGTTCCATTTAAGGCACTATCTATGGCATGTTTACATACTCATCTATAGTAGGGCGAAGGTACATGAACACTAAGTTGGACATGATGGTGGAGGCTATCCATCTTGACATCAAGTCAATCTCCTCTCATAAGATTACTATCTATATGTAATATGACACGCTTATCCTAGGAACTAACTATATATGATTTATAGACCATTGACTCTCCCCTAGCCGTCCGCCATTGTGTCTAATATCAATGTGCTTAAAGACAAAAGAGGCAAACCTCCCGAACCCATAATGAATCAAACATGTTCCAAATATATTAACTTGATTAAATAAATGAATGAACAATCTATACATAACTAGGTCCAAAGCAACCAAAAATTGGTTTTGTTGGACACAACCCCAACATCATGGCCCTGGTGTGATAATTGCCACCCTTAGTTTTAATGCATCCATCATCAAGAATATTTCATAGTTATAAATGTAGAACATGTCTTGTGTGGTTTTACCTAACCAAAATTTCAGTTTGGGCTAGTTGTGTTCAGGTTGAGCCTGACCCTAGCGCAGCCAGCCCATTGCCACCCTTACTTTGGCATCTATTGATCAAAAATATTTTGTAGTTGCAAATTAATGTAGATTAATTGAACAAAATTTTGGGTTGGGGTAGATGCGTTCAGGTTCAGGTTCAACCCAACCAAAGTCATACCCATGCATGTTGTTTTGTAGTTAGTTAAAGCAATATAAACAACATAAAAGAAGGTAGGGATGCTATTTTTATAGGTACCTTCTCATTTTTAAAGTCTCCCTGCACCATCTATTGACACCATTGTCTTTTCGTAACCGTCGTCTTTTTATTTTATTTTATTTTACAATAGACAACTTAGTTGTAGATTTGTGAGCTCATTGTAGTGCGTGTATGTCATCTAACTCATTTAGCATGGTCACTCTATCATGAAAATGTGACACTTAAAAGGTCAGGTTGATCCAACCATCAGGTGGCCCGTCACTTGAAATTGAAGGTCTTGGGGTGGTTATCCATCGTTTTGGATGGCGTGAACAACTCAACGATTGGATTAGGCTGATTTTTTGGGCGTTTAGTTTTATGATTGTGTGATCCTAGTAGACAAGGTGGATGTCATACAATTGTGAGACCTGTTATGGGAAGATCCGAACCCTCTATATAATTCCAAGGGCTGAGACCATACTAAATTAGTCGGGTGAGCAAGTAGCCATCATGATGCACAATTGAAAATCCTCAGCAAGTTACAAAGGGCACTTCTACTCCGAGGCTTGTAGTCGGATCGGCGAGCTATATTTTGGGAGAGGACGGTCGTGCCGAGCTCTCGTTCTCGTCCTCTTCCTCATCTTCATCCAAAGGAAGCCGAGCTCTCGCCCTCATCCTCATCCCTATCTCCTTCCGAAGGAGGATGTTCCGGGCTAAGGTCGGAGAAAGATACGAATACATTAAACACCAAGCTAAACTTAAAAACTACTATAAGAAGACGTGGCCGATTACTTTGGGCGCAGATACGCACAATGCGCATAATACAACACATGATCTTTGGATTGCGTGTAGTATCCCCACAATCCGAGAATATCCTTGATTAAGTAAATCATGTCGTGATTAACGGACCCAGATAATTCAATAGTCAGGTATAAATACACGAGGACTCCATGGCTACAGGTACGCAACATCTTGCACTCTCTCTACCTTTCAACTTAGACCCCGATTCCCTTGACCTGACTTAGGCATCGGAGGGTCTCCCGGTTTAGCCAGGGTCTCCTTTGCTCACCCTTTGTGCAGGACCAGGGTCTATTTGAGGAGTGGAGAGCGATCCAAATTTTGTCCTCAACATTTTTGGCGTCGTCTGTGGGAACCGGTACAAAAAGTCAGGTTCTTATTTTCGAGTCTAATGCTAGAGGAAAGAAGAAAGCAGTAGCTACGGAACCAGAGTCAAACGAACAAACTCGTTCTTCCTCGTTACTCCATGCAAAATCAGCCCCAGGGCCTTCCCAACGTTTTCACAATCGGGTGAGTAAGTATCTGGCCATGCAGAGCGAGATACAAGCTTTACGTGATGAAGTGAATAGGATGAAGTAACAACATGAGCTGCAATTACATCCGGCTCAAGAGAATCCTGCCTCCGACCTGGCCGATCCGGTTGTAGAAGCTCACTCTGGGCCGAGGAGTGTTAGGCCCGAGTCACCCCAACATCTTCAGGTGCCCGTGTCTAGCCAACATCCTCCTCCGACTCAGAACCGACCCTCGGCTCGGAACACAGTAACACGAGCTCCGACCAATGCCTTGGTTACTTCAGCCTTGGCACCGACGGATCTCCATCATCGGCTGGAACGACAGAGGGAAAGGAGAGCCCCGGAGATAGAAAATACCCAAGAAATCGTAGCAGAAAACAGAGACCCATGAGAGAAGCGGTTTGAGGAGCTCAACAATAAGTTTTTAGCTTTGAAAAAGAAACAGCAACCGACATCAGTTCCCGCTGCCGTTCAGGCGATGATAGAAGAGACCGAACCTCTCTTCACCTCTGAAATCATGACCGAGGTGATGCCTCAGAGGTTCCGGGTACCTCCCGTCATCTAATACTCTGGGTCTGGAGACCCGTCTGAGCACGTGAAAGCCTACCGTTCCTGAATGTAGATCTAGACGGCGACAGATGCTATGATGTACCAGGGGTTCTCGATCACGTTTACAAGATCCGCTCGGAGCTGGTACCGACAACTCAAGCCAAACTCCATCAGCTCCTTTACAGAGTTAAGCTGACTATTCCTTACCCAGTTCATCAGCGGTAAGAGAAGTCGAAAGCCCAACACTCACTTGCTTACTATCAAGAAAGGGCCGAAAGAGTCGTTGAAGGACTACATCACTCGCTTCAACGAGGAAGCATTACTGATAGAAGACTATGATGACAAAATGGCACTTGCTACTGTGTTCAGTGGCCTAAAAGAGGGGAAGTTCACCTTTTCAATAGGGAAGAAGCCGCTCAAGACACTGGCTGAAATTGTGGCCAGAGCTCAAAAGTATACCAACGTGGAGGAATTCACCAATGCCTGAAAAAGTGTCCAGGTGACTGAGCCGAATGACAAAGGGAAGAGGCCCAGGAACGAGGAATCTCAGATGCCTAACAAAGAGACCTACGATCGCGAGGAGCGCGATCGTCGTCCGAGTAGAAGGCCGGAAGGAAGGTTTCGTTCCTACGCCCCCCTTAACACATCCGCCGAATAAATCCTACTAGACATCCGGGGAGAAAAATTACTGAACTGGCCTGTCTGCATGAGAGCCAATCCGGACCATCGAGACAAGTGCAAGTACTGCCGCTTCCATCAAGACTACGGCCATAATACGGATGACTGTGTTAACCTTAAAGATGAGATCGAAGCCCTTATTTGAAAAGGACGCCTGCGTCGATACACAAAGGAAGGAAAAGCCGCTCAGAGGGAAGAAATGGAACGAAAGCAGCAAAATAACGCCGTGGAGGAGCCCGTCGAAATCCGTACCATCTTAAGGGGCTCGTCTGGCGGAGGAGATTCAAATAGAGCGCGAAAGGTTCACTCCGGGAAGTCTGAACTGGAGCACTATGTTCACTTAATTGAACGGTCCAGTAAAGAACTTCGGGTCAGTCCATGCACTCTGACGTTCACGGAAGAAGATGCGCGTGGGATTCAGCACCCGCATGATGACGCTCTAGTAGTTACCATGACTATAGCGAATCGCAAAGTATACCGCATTTTGGTCGACACCAGGAGCTCGGCCAACGTACTCTACTCTGAAGCTTTTGAAAGAATGGAGATTCCACGGTCTCATCTCATACCTATGAAGACCCCTCTGCACGGCTTTGCCGGGGAAAGAGTGAATTTTGAAGGAGCCATTTCCATCCCCGTGACTGTGGGAGAAGGACAACATCAAGTCACATTTATGGTGGACTTCTTAGTTGTCAATGTGTCATCTGTACACAACGTTATCCTGGGCAGACTGTCTCTAAACGCAATGAGAGCAGTTATCTCTACTTATCACTTGATGATGAAACTCCCCGTCGAGGGTGGGATAGGCTACCTCCGAGGCGATCAATAAGAGGCTCGGATATGTTATGTAGCGGCAGTAAGGAAGGGGTTGGTTAAGCAGGTGCTCACTATCAATGTTTTAGACCCCCGAGGGCCGGCGGACGGCTCATTCGTGGAGGACCTGGAGAAAGTGCCGCTCGATGAAACCGATCTGAGCAGAACAGTTCAGCTCGGGACGTCACTGAATCCTGAGCAACGGCTTGAAGTTCTAACATTTCTGCAATGACATAAGGATGTCTTTGTATGGTTCCACCACGATATGCCCGGAATTTCTCCAGAAGTCGTGGTCCACAGGGTAAATATGGATCCAGATCACAAATCTGTCAAGCAGAAGAGAAGGCCATTCGATGCCGAACGGTATGAAGCAATAGCCGACGAGGTCTCTATCCTGCTCGATGAAGGTTTATAGAAGAAGTGCATTATCCCGATTGGATCACAAATGTGGTCCTCATAAAGAAAGCTAACGGGAAGTGGCGGGTCTGCGTAGACTACTCAAATCTAAACAGAGCTTACCCAAAAGACAGTTTCCCGCTGCCTCGGATCAATCAGCTGGTGGACAACACAGCGGGACATGAGTTGCTCTCTTTCCCGGACGCATATTCTGGTTATAATCAGATCGCAATGCACCCCCCAAATAGGCAGAAGACTACCTTTGTCATAAATAAGGGACTCTACTGTTACCGGGTCATGCCATTTGGCCTGAAAAACGCTGGGGCCACGTATCAAAGACTAGTGAATCAGATGTTCTCCAAACATATCGGATGCACCATGGAAGTATATGTCGATGACATGTTAGTAAAAAGTATCAAAGCATCCGATCACCTGACGGATCTCGGAGAAACGTTCGCCGTCCTCCGAGAATACCAGATGAAGCTGAATCCGACGAAGTGCGCCTTCGGAGTCGGTTCGGAAAAATTCCTTGATTTTCAAGTCAGTCAGAGGGAAATCGAGGCGAATCCCGACAAGATCAAAGCACTGCTTGACACGAGATCACCTCGGACTGTTAAAGAAATACAATGCCTGACGGGCGAGTGGCGACACTCGGACGTTTCATATCCAGAGCAACGGATAAATGCCTCCCATTCTTCCAACAGTCGAAGGGTCATAAGAAGGCAGAATGAACATCGGAGTGCGAGCAAGCCTTCCAACAACTAAAATAATACCTAGGTTCGCCCCCTCTGCTCTCCAAACCCGAACAAGGTGAGTCCCTATTCCTTTACCTCGCGGTCTCAGCCTCTGTAGTCAGTTCAGCTCTGATCAGGGAGGTCGAAGGTAAACAACATCCCGTTTATTACATAAGCAATGTCATGGTATCAATGGAAACGAGATACCCGCCCCTGGAGAAACTAGCGCTCAGCCTCGTTGTTTCAGCTCGGAGGTTACACCCGTATTTTCAAGCCCATTCAATAATCATGTTAACAGACTCCCCTATTAGGCAAGTTCTTTAGAGACCCAAGGTGTTAGGTCGGATAACCAAGTGGGCCATTGAATTAAGTGAATTCGACATTCAGTTTCGTCCGAAAACAGCAATCAAAGGACAAACCGCAGTCGACTTCATCGCCGAATTCACTACTCCAAGGACCGAAGAGACCAACACCGAGATCGAAACAAACCCACCCACTCCTCCGGATGACCAAAAAGCAGCGCTAGACCTGGGATGGGTTCTCTATGTGGACGGGTCGTCCAATGTCAAAGAAGCAGGGGTCGGGATCGCCTTGATCGCGCCAGATTCCACGATAGTTCAATATGCAATCAGATTGGGGTTCAAAGCCTCAAACAATGAGGTGAAATATGAAGCTTTGTTAGCCGGACTCAGATTGGCAGCGAGTATGGGCGTCCAGTCTCTTCAGGTCCGATGCGATTCTCAGCTGGTGGTAAATCACATCTCTACTGAATACAAGGCAAAGGAAACAAGGATGATCACTTATCTGGACGAAGCAAGGAAATTGATCGAAAAATTCGGAAATTGCACTATCCATCAAATCTCGAGAGCGAAAAATTCTTGGGCTGACGCTCTAGCATGGCTCGCCTCAGCCGCAGAAGGGAAGATCCCGCGAGTCATCCCCATCGAATTCATAGAGCATCCAAGTATCGATAACGTGGAGAAAAAGGAAGTCAATCCGATTCACGCTAGTCCGAGCTGGTTAGACCCGATCTTTAATTATCTCACGACAGCTGAGATCCCTGCGAACAGGCTGGAGGTTAGGAGACTTAGAGTCCGGGCAGCTCGGTATATTGTCCTAGATGGTATCTTATACAAGAAGGGATATTTCCAACCTATCTCAGGTATCTCCGGCCCGAAGAGGCAGAATATGTCATCCGAGAGATCCATGAAGGAATATGCGAAAACCATTCTGGCAGTCGAGCCTTGGCCCTGAAGATACTCCGACAAGGGTATTTCTGGCTGATTATCAAGGAGGATTCCAAGAACTATATTCGGAAATGCGATAAGTGTCAGTGCTTCACGACCGTGCCGAGGTAGCCCGCTGAAGAAATGACCCTTATGAGCGGCTCCTGGCCATTTGCTCAGTGGGGAATCGATATTATCGACCCTCTGCCTACAGGAAAAGGGCAAGTCAAGTTCGCTATTGTTGTTATCGACTACTTCACCAAATGGGCTGAGGCTGAACCTGTTGCCAAAATTACAGAGTAGAAGGTGATTGACTTCGTCTGAAAAAATATCATCTGCCAGTTCGGGATTCTACGCACCATCATGTCAGACAATGGTCGGCAGTTCGACAATGACAAATTCCGAAGCATGTGTCAAGGGCTCGGTATCACAAACGCCTATTCTTCTCCTCAACATCCTCAATCCAACGGACAAGTGGAAGCAGTTAATAAAGTTATCAAGCACCATCTCAAGACAAAGTTGAAAAAAGCAAAAGGCGGCTGGGCTGAAGAACTTCCGTTCATTCTCTGGGCCTATAGGACCACAGCTCAATATTCAACAGGAGAGACTCCTTTCTCACTCTCCTATGGCTCGGAGGCAATAGTGCCAGTGGAGATTGGTCTCCCTACAGCTCGAGTCGAGAGCTACCAAGAAAGTCACAATTTCGAGCAGATTGCAGCTAACCTAGATTTGCTCAAAGAAGTTAGGGACATCTCGAAGCTGCTAGTCGCTGCTCGGCATCAACAAGTGGCTCGGTTCTATAATTTGAAGGTCAAGACTAGGCGATTCCGACCAGGGAATTTAGTCCTTCGCAGGGTGTTTCAGAATACCGCTGAGTCGGGGGCTGGTACACTCAAACCGAATTGGGAAGGACCTTATCGGGTCGTCCAGTCAACCAAGCCAGGCTCCTACCACCTAGAAGACCTCGAGGGTCATCAGCTCCCCCACCCCTGGAACGCTGAACATCTGAAAGTTTATTACCCATGACGGAATTGCCGTTAAGGCTCTCAATAAATGTACATCTCCGAGCTACAGGCTTTTAGACCCTCAACGAAACATACGCCTCTAAGCGACAAGCCTTCAAGGCTCTGAATAAAATTTACCTCTTCTCATCCACATGAACGAATTATCTACTAAGGAAAAGTTGCCCCTCATATGCACGGGCGGACTCAATGGATTAATCCCTTAAAGAAGGGGTTAGTACATTATCCCACAAAAACTCTACACGGCATCCCCTCTGAGTCAAGGGACAAGCCAAAAGATGACCCGACTTCCCTAACACATGAGTCAGCTCACCAATTAACGGATAAAGCGGATGCTCCTTGCCAATTGTGGGATAAGCCGACCCTCCGGACTCAATGAACGAGCAATAAAGGCTTCTAATGTCCTACAAGATGGCATCAGAGAGAACTGACCCATCGAAGGGTCGGTTCGGCCATGCCTTAAAGAAAATCAACCTATCAATCAAATGGTCTATAATCAACAATCGACGAGCAGCAGTAGTGAAAGTGCAAAACAATGCGGAAGAAATCATCATCCATATGCCCTCGTCAGAGGGCCAAAACTTATCATTTACATTTCTCGCCCCAAAAAAAAAAACAAAAAAAGAGGGGGAAAATATACAATAACTAGTCCTTTCGAGAAGATGGGCCAGTTATATAGCCAAGGTGTGGATCAACTGTGGCCTCAGCAGGGAGGGTGACCTCAGGCACGCCTATAGCAGGCTCATCGTGACCGGCAAGGTCCATTGTAACACCCCAGAAAATCGGGGGTCGTGCATACGCTCCACTCCCGAGTCCTCGAGTGTCACTTATCATCAATTTTATGGTTTTATGATTTATCAAGTTTAAATGTGCAGCATGGAATTAATTGAAACATGAGGCACATCCACAACTAGTCAACTGAACTGAAAGAAATCAATATATATAGGTTCATAAGAATATAAATGGGCCACATAAGGCGATGCCCAACAAAATCGCAAAGAAAAACATATGCCCAAAAAAATGGTGCGCTGAGCCCACGACTCAACGCTCTAGAATCCAGTCTCCTAAACCGATGGAGAACCGCCCATCAACTAGAAGTATGACAGCTCCTCCTCCTCGTCGAGAGTAACATCGCCACGCTCCATCTGCTCTATATCCCCTGCATCTATGAGAGAGTCTGGTTGGTGTTTTAAAACACTACCCCAAAGTGGGAGTGAGTGATCACCTCAGTGTGAACTATTAGTCTCAAGTTTTAACAGGCATCAATTATAATATGAACTTAATGAAAAGCAGACAATCATCAACACCTAGTGACTCTTATTTAAATGCATGCATGCGGGATGATATGATGCATGCCCTCGCTACAATGCTCTCTCAAGCGACTCCATCAAACGATCGCATATGACAACACTCCCTCAGAGCGACCTCAACAGCCGAGTCGCCACCCTAACTAATGTGATGCAATGCGATTGTGTTAGCCGAGTTATTAGTTAAGTCCATTCATCCAGCAAGTTGAGGATTCTGATTCACCCTATGTATCACTGCCCTAAGCTGGTTGCAAGGCTAAGACCCCAACAATGTGTGAGGCCGAGGCCCCACGGTCCTTGATCCCGTCGGGTTCCTCATCCCCGACACCAAGCATATGAGGAGTACCGAAAGGAAGGGATCGCTCGCGGTCACTACGGAGAGGCGCGGTACCCCAGCATAGGTCGACAGCTCGAACACAATGTCCCATTCCACCATGCCCGGCTCACGAGGCTGTGGACCAGTTTCAAGTGGATTATCGTTGGGCTACAATAGTTACAGGATGGTTCAGGTTCCATACATATGTGAGCACGCAGGGTTAACAAACAGGGTTGGTCAAGCCGTAGGCTAGACCGCACAAGTCAAACGAGTGTGAGACGAGTGACCTCGGGCACAAGAGACCCATGTAGTCGAACTACAGCCACCCGAACACACCCGCCCAAACCCACAGGTATAGCCGTAGCATAGTCCTACCGATAAGACTACCATCTCTCATCATGTTCCTGACCAATCTAAGGGAGTGGAGGAAATCTACAACATGCCCACTATCCATATTATCAACTAGTACATCAATATCATATTCTCATATATCTCAAGCATACAAAGTGAATACTTCTATCAAGCAAGCAAATGTTATCACAAAAACAAAGTGCATGTGAGTGTGTGGGTCGTGTGAGGAAGTTAAACACTTCCTCTATCTTAAGAAATCATGAGTATAAGTGTAAATAATCATACACACAATGAAACACCACATATAAGGGAAAGGAATCAAACAATCATGAGCATATTATCATCCAAACATAATATTACGTGAAAGGCAAGATCTATATCACATTTGAGAGCTAAGCATGTACATCCAAACAATTCCAACAAACATGTAATCCCTAGGGTTTCTCTAGAATTTCTAATATGACATCCAAGCATTCAAAATTATTAAACCCACACTAAAATTGGTGCTAGGCCACCTAAGAATAATAGTCTGCACCTATGGATCGTTGGAGATTGGAAAAACGTCCTAGGAGAGAGAGCTTGAGGTCAATCGGCCGAAATCCCTAAAAACAAACTCTTGCATATGAGAAATCCAAGCCAATCTCTTCTCAATACGTGGATTCCAAGAAGAAGAAGTGAAGGATCTTACCTAGACGGCTAATGGATGATTGTAGAGGTTATGAAGGAGAGCTTCTCCCTTGAGGAGAAGTAGGAAGTTGAAATGGTTGATTTCCTTGGGCCCCACCTTGATCTAAGGTCCACCTAGCTCTTCTTCACCCACACCTTCTTCTCTCCTTTCTCTCTTGCTCTCTCTTTTTCTCTCTTCTCTCTTTCCTTCTCTAGGGCAAAATCGTATGGGGAGAGGGGGTGCCCAAATGAGGCCCTTTTATAATATCAGGTTTGGTGTAAATGGCCCCAAGGGCTAGGTTTTTACTATACTAGACTTATGAGAGGGTCTTTCTAGGATTTAGGGCCTATCACCCCTCTGGCCACCAAATTTGGCGTGTTAGTGCCTTATGGCCCGACTATGGTCCATGTAAAAATTGAGGACAAACGGATGAGCGGATATATGATCTGAGAAAGCGTTTCCGACCCTTAAATGACCCTGTGGGGGCCGATCTGGTGATTTGAGCAGTTCTGGCGGCCCTCTGGCCATGAAATTTATAGGGTTGGTGCTTTATGGCCCGATGAAGGGCCACACAAAATTTGGGAACGATCGGATATGGGGTTTGGACGTACGGGCCTGATTCACAATCAATAGTCACCGTGCCACGATCGGGTCCCAGATTTGGTGGACGGGTGTAGAAAAATATATTAAATCATCACCGTAAATTTGGAAGAAAACCGACGGCTGGAACACCTGGTATCTCAGTTTCATTTATAAGTGCCAGATTCCAATTCTGGCATTGGTGGGGTGCATTCGGCTAGTGCCAGATCCCAGTTATGGGTGTCCACTGATCCGTAGTCCAGATGGACCACAAGTCTAGTGAGATCTATGATTTTTTAAAGTTTTAGATTTTTCTGACCTTCCTCAGTCACTGGGCAGCCCACACGGGCTGTTGTTAAGTGTAAACAAGCCATCTGGTTTGGTGGCCCGCACTTGGTCCGATCATGAACCGACTGATCTAGTTTAATGGGCTAATCTTAGATTTAATTTTCTTATGATACCTCACCCTGAGTAATTTAAACAGATGGTCCTGCGGCAAATCCGACATGGACGCCCCAGGATACTGTGCTGGTTGGACGGGACATTACAATCACCCATGTATAAGCTAGCATTGAGTGTCAATAGTCAGTAAGTGATAATATAAGTTAATTACATAAAAAAATAATTTAAGGATTTTTGGAAATCCAAAACAGTAAAAATCTGGGATGTTACATCCGTTGAAAGGGCGTCAAAGTTCAGAACTGGGTAAAGCTTTTTGACCTCGGCTAGACAAGCATCAAAACCTGTGTCATAACCGAAGTCGTATAGTTTGTCCAGCTGCTGAGCTCTTTCGGCAAAATTTTTATACTCTGTCACCGCCGCATCCGCTCGTAAGACCGCTTGAGCCTCCATTTCCTCACTTCAGAGAAGCTCTCTCGGCGGAGATCGATGACTCGAGGACCATCGTTCTTGCCGGACGAGGTGCCCGGCCGCAAAGTGAAGACTTTCCGAATCCAAAATCTTTTTCGCTGCCTTAATTCTCGACTCAGCTTCTATGGCCCTGAACTCTAAGTCTTGTTTCGCTTGACGCAAACTCTCAAGTTCAGGTTCAACCGCAACCAAGCAAGTCTGAAGTCGGGTGACTTCCCCTTGGAGTTAAAGCTCTGTTGCTCGAGCCTCTATCACGGTCTTCTTGAGTTCCACTAGCTCCGCAATTGAGGCCCTAAGTTTCCCCTCAAGCTCAACCCATCGTGTGTCCTGCTCTGCCCTCTCTTCTTCGAACCTGGCCCGATCCGCCTCTTACTTCGCCTTCTCGGCCATGAATTCAGCCCGCTCCGCTTCAATCCGTTCCATCTCTTTCAGTCTCTCCTTCACCTCAACCATCATCGGCAATGACTGATACATCACAGCCGCATAATCGTTCATAAAGTTAACATGACGATGAGAGAGGGTCTCAGCGATCTGAGCCTCTGGAGCATGCTTAGTAGCCCAAGGAACTAGTTGGACCATATGGAAACCGGGGGGCAGGTCCACGGATGGAGGCACAGAAGTCCTCGGAGAGGGGGAAATGGGAGAAGATCCTCTGACCCCGCTCGCAGCATATATCTGAGCACCCTCTTCAGGTGTGCTCATACGTCCGGTCATGACTTCAGGATGGCCCAGCTAGGGCTCAGTGTCATCCACAGGGACTGCGAGTCGCGTCGAGGCTGCCTCACCGAGTGTTTCCTCTACTACCTCCCTCCTGAGTTCGAAAGGTCCCGCTTGGGGGGCTTGCCCCGCAGAGGGCGACGAGATGGTAATGGCCTCAACTTGGGCAGGAGCCCCAACCTCCGGAACTCCAACACGGGCAGGAGCTCCAACCTCGGCTCGGGCAAGAGCTCCAACCTCGGCTCGGGCAGGAGCTCTAACTTCAGCTTGGGTAGGAGCCTCGGTCTTCAAGACTCCAACACGGGCAGGAGCCCCAACCTCCTTAGAAGCAAGGGTATGAGCCTCAACATTAGCCTCAGAGGTTCTCCTCTTCTTTGACGTCACCTGAGTTTTCAGTTCAGACAAAAGAACAACGTCCATAGGAGGATGCGGTAGCCTTCTCCTCTTCGAACCGCCAACCTCCATTCCTGTAAAAAGGATAAGAGAATGAGAAACGACCCTAGGCGACAAGCCAATCGATCTTCAAAACTACTAACCCCACTTACCTAGGGCAAAGAGTGTGGGTTGGACTCTGCAGAAACCAGATGACACCAGACTCTCAGGATTGATGAGCCCGAACCAAGTACGCTAATTAGCAGGGACAACTCGGATCCGATCCACCTGAAGCTTGTAGAAAGGAGAGAGTTCTGGAGCCCCCCTTGGTTGAACTGCAAGAAGTAAGCAGTAAGATTTTGGCACAAAAGAAATGAGTATGTAATTCGATTAAAAGAAAGTTCAACAACCTGGATTGGCAAACTGGGGACTCACGTTTTCAACTGATCCAGTTCAGAGGCCGAAGCTTCCCATTCTCCTGAAGCCCAGAACCATTTTCCTTTCCAATCTTTATTGAAAGAAGGAAGCTGTGTTATCAGACCTGGGACACACGGAGGCCTAGCTAAGAAGTACCACTAGGCTTTATCCGTGTTATCAAATTTGGACATATACAAAAAAGAAAATTTCCTTGGTGTTAGCCTCTGGTTCCCCGCCCGATGCCAAAGACCGAATGTAGAGGCCAGAATTCTCCAAGAGTTAGGGACAAATTGCCCTGGTGCAATCTTCAGTTGCGTTGTCAGCTTGCAAAGGAAAGGATGGATGGAGAATTATAACCCACACTGGAGCACACACATGAATATGGCGATCTCTCCTTCAGCTGGAGACCCCACTTGGTCTGTAGGGTCGGGAGCTCAGATATGAACTGAGTTGGGGATTTTATAATCTCCTCGAATTTGACTCATCTGAGACTCGACCACAACCGATCCCCCAGGGACTAGTGGTTTAGGTCGACCTCCCCTGGGGCCCGATTTCGACCGTCCTGCAGGGTCGCGGAGAGTCCTCTTTACTCATTTGCTACGACTTTTACCCTTTTTATTACCAGACCTCTAGGCCGAGGTTGAATCACGAAGGGGTATAGCCCCAACGGCCCCAAAGGGGCCTTCGGACTCTCCAGATCCTGAAGTGAAGGTTTCTTGTTCATCTTCGATGGACACCCAATATGAAAGGAAAATACACTTAAGTGGAGGAAGACTCACAGCAGTGCAATCAGCGCCTCAGCGAAGATTGTTGTGACTCGGCCGCTTATGAGAATATGCTGAACCCTCTCTCTGGTGAAAAAGACGATTTCTGGTGAGGGCGATTTCCGATGGGGGACGATTTTCAGCGAAAGCAATCTCCAAAGAAAGCGATTTCTAACGAGGGCGATTTCCAGTAGAAATTCACAACACAAATGGAAAGAATGATTTCAGAGGGGGTTTATATAAGCCAGACAGAATCTTCGCATTAATGGTGAGGAATTATGGCTGTAGCGGGACTGATGCGAGTCGACTTCCGAGTAAACGTGGCTGTTTACTACTGGCTCAACCCCTGTCAGACAGTACGATTCTGACATTGGGCGGCACATTCTGGATAGATGAAACTACTGCTAAGAAGGAGCGTCGCTTGGATGCTTCATAGTATATACGTGGCGGACCGCAATTGGCGAATGACGATTCGAAATCCCAACTGCCATCACACGTAGAACAATCAGCGAGCGAGAAACCCCGAAAAGGCGACGCTTCAAATATTCATGATAATAGTGAAAAGGAGTGGGGCTAAGGAAGTGGATGATTTTCCAAATATCATTACTCTCCAAGTTGAAGTCCGACCTCGAAGAGTAGGGGGCTTCTGTTATGGGAAGATCCAAACTCTCTATATAATTCCAAGGGCCGAGACCATACTAACTCAGTCGGGCGAGCAAGTAGCCATCATGATGCACAATTGAAAATCCTCAGCAAGTTACAAAGGGGGCTTCTACTCTGAGGCTTGTAGTCGGATCAGTGAGCTATATTCTGGGAGAGGACGGCTGAGCCGAGCTCTCGTTTTCGTCCTCATCCTCATCTTCATCCAAAGGAAGCTGAGCTCTCGCCCTCGTCCTCATCCCTATCTCCTTCCGAAGGAGGATGTCTCGGGCTGAGGTCGGGGAAAGATACGAGTACATTATGCGCCAAGCTAAACTTGGAAACTACTATAAGAAGACGTGGCCGATTACTTCGGGCGCAAATATGCACGATGCGCATAATACAACACATGATCCTTGGATTGCGCGTAGTATCCCCACGATCCGAGAATATCCTTGATTGAGTAAATCATACCGTGATTAACGGACCCAGATAATTTAATAGTCAGGTATAAATACACGAGGACTCCATGGCTACAGGTACGCAACATCTGACACTCTCCCTCTACCTTTCAACTTAGACCCCGATTCCCTTGACCTGACTTAGGCATCGGAGGGTCCCCCGGTTTAGCCAGGGTCTCCTTTGTTCACCCTTTGTGCAGGACCAGGGTCTATTCGAGGAGTGGAGAGCGATCCAGATTTTGTCCTTGACAAGACCCACAAGCAGATAAAACAAACTCCTCATGGAGGCTTTTAGTTTTTCCATACATATTCTTCTACAAAAATTAAATAGAGGGGTACCTTGAAGGTGGACCCACCTTGGATGTGGACGGTCCATCAGGTGGGGCCCACTTGATATGGACGTTCCATCATGTGGCCCACACTATGATGTGGGCCATCCATCACGTGGGGCCCATCTTCTATCCCCACCATCCATCATGTGGGGCCCATCTTCTATCCCCACCATCCATCATTGGTCCCATCTTTTGATGTGGACCGTCCATTAGGTGGGGCCCACTTGATGTGGATGATTAGTCATACGGATCACACTTTGATGTGGACCATTCAACATGTGGGGTCCCATCTTCAATATGGTCATTCATCATGTGGGCCCACCTTCAATGCCCGCCATCCATCACGTGGGTCTCACTTTTGATGTGGACCGCCATATGGCGGGCTCACTTGATTTGGATGATCCACCATGTGAGGACAGGCTTTGATGTGAATTACGCATTATGTGGGCCCACTCTATATATGTAGACTATTCATCATGTGGGGCCCCACCTTTAATATGGACTGTTCATTATGTGGGCTCACCTTGGATGTCAATCTTCCATCACATAGGCCTACCTTCAATGCCCACCATTCATTACGTGGGTCCATCTTTATGTAGACTAGTAATCATGTGGGGCTCAACTTCAATATGGGTCGTTCATAATGTGGACCCACTCGAGAGAGGGAGAGATTGTACAAAGAATAAAAAAAGGATAAGATGGAAATTACTTTAAAAGTTTATGGATAAATTTGTTTCAAACTTAATTAAAAAAATATGTATCTGTATTAGCAAAATAAGTCCCGGAAAAAAAAAAAAAAAAGAGTAAAATTTTCTTACTTAAAAATGAAAAAGAGGTGAGTCTTTTATTTCTTAATTCTGTAGATGTAAAATTAAATTTTATTGGGTAATTTATTAAAAAAGATTTTTTAAAAAATAAGTGAATAAGGCCTCTAAGCTTCAGCTGTTATTAAATTAGATATGGAGCCCACATTTCCTAATAACAAATAAAAATCAAAGGTCCTGTAAGCACATACATGCATGCTGATTTGTGTGCGCGTGCATGTAGCCTACCGTAGCGACAGACATGCTGACACCGCTAGGGTGAGAAATAGGAGGCCAGGTCACCAAATTGAAGTCATGCCTAGCTTACCTACCACTGAAAAAGATGTGAAATGGTTCACAGCAAAGCCGTGGAATTTCATTTTTTTTTTCCTCACAAGCGAAGTCATTGATTCTGAATTAATGGTTGAACAGTGACTGAGGTGGACGTTGCATTGCAAATGGGGCATTGTGACAAATACCAGCTCTTGACATGACATAATTCCTTGGTGGGAATGTATGTGGCCTTTGTATCAACAATGTATTTCATGAGATTGGATATAAAAAGTCAGGAAGAAGAAGAAGAAGAAGAAGAAGGTGTAGTCCTGACAAAAATGCAAATGAATGGAGATGCTGGTGATGACTCCATCAACACAAATATACTACTAGCTAGGCAACCTTTTTTATATTTCTCAAGTAAAGCTCATATTAAAATATTAATTTGATGAACATGTCTTTGGTTTTGTCCCGATGGATCATGATGTCATTCCTGTGGAGATTGATGATCTTATGTATTGGGGCCTTGAAATGGATGATCAAGGTGAAAATAGATTCAATAGAAGAAACCGTTGGATGAATTATGCATTTGGTGTAGTTTTCCACAAAGAACCATTACAGGCATGACCCACTATAATGATTGCCCGCTTCTACTTCCGCACCTGCCAACTGTTAGTTATTATTGGATAGCATAGCAGATAGGCGAGCACGACTTGACCCCGGAACCATTGATGTGGATGGACCCTAACCGTAGAGTCTACCTCCATTTTATATCCATGCCGTACATCTGTTTTGCTAGTTTATTTTAAGGCATGGTCCGAAAAAATAAAGAAGATAAAAATTTCAGGTGGACCACAACACAGGAAATGATAGTTACTTATTATTAAAAACATTTTATGGGCCACAAAAGTCTTGGATCAAGCTGATATTTGTTTTTTTTTTTTTTTTTTCTCATTTCATCCAGGTCTGCGTGGCCTTATCAACAGGTTAGATGGTCAAGACACATTACTCGGACCATAGAAAATATTTAATGGTAAACATTCAACTACAGTTGTTTCCTGTGACGTGGTCCACCTGAAATTTATATTTTCTTTACTTTTTCTATAATATTCTTAAAATAATATGTAAAAACAGATGGATGGCGTGGATATAAAATGCATAAATAGAGGTGGGCCCTATGGTCATGGCCACATCCATACGGCAGGTTCCTGGTCTCAGCCAAGTGTGGCTCCAAATGAGGTACGTAATTGTCAGGAGGAAAAGAAGAAAAAAAAAAGAGACAGCAAGTAATGAAAAGACAGATGATGGACGATTTTTTGTTTAAAAAGAAAAATGGAGAAGGAGAATTTGACTGCATTTTGGCCGTTGCATCAATTTGAGCTTACCTACTTCGCTTCTTCTAGAAGGCCTAACTTGTCACGATGCACCCCCCTTCTCAATCTCATTTCCAGCATTTTGCATGCCATGGACAAGCGCAATAGGATTTGGTAAGAATAACTGCCCCATTAACATTTATTATTTGCTGCTGTTGCATTGGAAGGCCACTGCCCAAATCAATGTAATCGGCTCATCTTTAAAAATATTTCCCAGTACATCAAATGTCCCAATTGATGCATTGATCTGCCACATGTATGGCAGAGCGGTAGCTCATTCATATATATTTGGGTTCCTACAACTCTACCGTATCATCATTCTCACATATTTAAAATACGAATCAATTAAATATTTTATTTATCAAAATCATTGGTGATTCCAACATTAAAAAAAAATAAAGTTCCTCAATATAATTTCAAACGTAGGTGCATTTGGACACAATTATTGAAAGTCCATTCGCAACGCTAGAAGCTTTCCCTTAACCATTACTTGTAATCCACGTGAAAAACTTAAATTCACCGTTAACCATTACTTGTAATTCACAGGTATCATAGCAATCAGGTTCACTACACTTGTCCAAGTAAGCTAACTTGTCCATTTAATGTTCCCAATTAACTTCTCTTTACCTATAATTATGACATCATCTTTATCGCTATGAAAATTTAATATATCATATATTCAACTTCTTAGGTATTGTTTGGAGATTTTGATGGTTTTTTTAATTAAAAACCATTTCGATTGGATATTCAAACCTTCCAATCAATGGTTAGGGAGATTGATTGTCCTTGAAGTGATATTAACCAAGGTCCAAGCCTTCATTTGGACCATTCATAATTTGTGATTCATCACTTTGAATGGATGATCTTGACCTTTTAGGTAAAGTAATTGTCCATATTAATTATGATGGAGCAGGTCCCATCATTGGTTTGGATTTTCTATTGTTGTCATCGTGTTTATGGAAGAAAATGGAAGGGAAATTATCTGGTTGGAAGACAAAATGATGAGGAAGGTGGTGAGAAAGTTTATGTCCCCACTTTCAAAGAAACTCATTCCCAATTCCTTCCCAAACAGGTGAAAATGGCATATCTTGAAAAAATATTTTCCCTACTTCCAAAATAGGCTTTCACAAAGCCAATAATTGGGGTTTTTTTTGGCTATGTTAACCAATTAGTCAAATATTGGAACAAGTTGATCCGAAGACCCCACATACCTAATTTAGTTAAAAACTAATAAATAACAAAAAGAATAAGAAAATTAACTTTGACAAGATAAACAATCAAGCCTTATTATAATATTATTTTAAGATAGAGATAGTAGCAATTGATATTTTGTAAAATCTTAATAAATGATATGTTGCACAAAAAAGAATGAATAATTGCTCTAGAAATTATAGTTCATCAGGAATTAGGACATATATAGTTACCAGGCATGCCCTTTTTGTTGAAATGGATTCCATAATTCATGGATCTACACTACTAATTTGACACTAATGCCATAAATAGATTTGTGTGTGTGTGTTTTTTTTTTTTTTTTTTCAAAAAACCTTCCAAAATGAAATATCCTACCCATCCTTGGTCTCTTCCCTAAATCTTTTATTTTTCATAATTTCTCCAAGGTAATTTATTTTTTAGGCCACTTATTTAAGGATTAGCACCTTTCAACTGGAGAACAATTGTAACATTGTCAATTCATGATGGGGCTAATTTGAATAGTAATCTGATGTTGAATATTGACTAAACATCACAATGAAATAATAAGTAAGTTCACTCATATAATTACAACAGCCGTAACAATCTCATGAGTCTCTCAATCAAGTAACCAGGATTGACTTGATTATGTGAAACAGTTCCTTAATTTTCTCCATAACAGTTGCGGCAGTTAATGCTTCTCCATAACAACTGTAGCAGTTACATGTTTCCCTTTCTTTTGAATTTTGTAATTTAAAATTTTGAAAATCTAAAATATGTAAATTATATAAAGATATGTACACATGAATGAAAATACAAGAGAAAATCAACTTATTTCATGGTATCAGACACACTCTATTAACGACACGTCTTCTCAATTTTTTTCTCTTTTTCCAATGACATCTGGATCTCCCTCATTCCTTACAATCAGACTTGATTGAACCAACTGTGTGTTGTGGTTGGCCCAAATTCTTCCATATCTCAAATGGAACAAGTTAATCAACTATATTGATGGAACAAAGCCATGTCCTGCGCAATTTTCTGGTTATAGATGACAAAACTAGTATTATATTTGATCCCAACTTTCTTGAATGGTAGGAGCAGAATCAATGTTTGCTCAGTTGGATTAATGCTACACTTACCCCAGTGTGTTATCCATAGTATCTCGTCCGAAGTTTGAGTGTCTATTGAAAAACTCTATGCGTCACAATCCCGAACTCGCATTATGCAACTGAAAAATCAGTTACAAACCACAAAATGAGGTAATTCGTCGATCTCTTCGTCGATCTCGAATTACGTGATAAAATGAACAATATTGTAGATAACTCAACTCTTGCCGGCAAACCAGTCAATGATGATGATTTCATCACCTTGATGATGAATGAAGTTGGACCTACTTTTGAATAAATAATTAACTCTACTCAAGCACGGGGATAATCCAATATCTCTTGATGATATCATAGGACTGTTACTCAATGCTGAAATGAGACTTGAAGAATAGAGTCCTCTTTTAACATATCATACTATGACAGCTCCTTACATGAATAAAAACAAGTCCTCTCGACATCAGAAATGTGTGCGTTTTACGAATCAGCTATTGAATTTTCGGTCTTCTTCAACTCATAAATGGTCTTCGCGAAAATTTTCATATGCTTTCATAGCAATCTGCCAATCAATCTATCCAAAATGCCAAATTTGTGGATGCATGGGGTATTTTGCCATTAATTGTTACCACCAAATGGATCATTCATATGAGGGTCGAGTTCCTATAAAGAAATTAGCAGCCATGGTTCCATCAACAAATACTTGATCAAATGATCAAATGTGGATTGTAGATAGTGGTGCTTCTATACACATTACATCGGATCTTGAAAACTTGTCTATGAATATTGCGGTACGAACCAAGTTGTTGTTAAAAATGGTGCAAGTTTGCTAATCAATCATGTTGACTCTACTATTTTTTGCTATAAATTCTTAAAAAATTTCCTTAATAATGCTTTGCATTATCCTTCTATTTCTACGAATTTACTTTATGTACATCAGTTTTCTTGAGATAACAACTACTATTTTATTTTTTGTATTGATGATTTTTTTTTTTGTAAAGGACGCAAAAATAGTGAAGAAGCTTTTCCACGACAAGAGTGATAATGGGCTATATGCTCTTCGACTTCCTCACAGTCTTCCAAATAAAATGGCTTTTACTTTTATTGGTGAATAGGTTGCCTCACCCACATGGCATTAACGTTTGGGTCACCGTGCATTTTCTCTTTTGCAACATTTAGTAAAAAATAAATATTTATCTGTAGCTGAAACAATTTATAATAAAGTTTCTTGTGACTCTTGTCCACTAGGGAAGAACACTTAATTATCTTTTTCTTTATCAAACTTTATTTCTTCTTTGCGATTATAGTTAGTTCACTCGGATGTTTGGACGTCTCCATATTACTCAATAAAAGGTTCTAAGTATTATGTTGTGTTTGTTGATGATTATTTCAAATATGTATGGGTTTTTTCAATGAAATTTAAGCATGAAGTAACGCAGGGATGAACGTGATGAGGTCGAGCATCGTCTCCCTCAAGAGGATAACTATTCCAAATCCATGGAATTTCACTGGACTCCTTACAGAGGCTTCTCGATTCCATGAGAAAGAAAGCAAGCAAAATAAAAAATAAATTCTATAAAATTAGATATTGATTAATGAATGAAATAAATGAGTTCACAACCCTTTAAATAGGGGTACCAAGCAATGAGAGAGAAATCAGAAGTAAACTACAACTAAAACTCCTAGAATTCACAACTTACTATTTATAGTCGGTCGTGATGTTTACTAGTGCACGAGGTTTTTGGCCAAAAATAGTAAGTGTCCTATTTGGCTTCACCAAGCTATTCTCTCCTAATTATTCTAAGCACTTTTCATGTTGGACACAACTCCTAAAGTCTAACGGATGAAGAGTTTTAATCAAACTAAAACTTACTATTTATAGTAAAAACGGAATTAAAATAGGGAAACAACCGTCAAGCTTGCGCAACCCGGTATAGCTGAGTTGGTTGGCTAAAGTAGCTTGTTTTACCCCAAAATCCTATATTTTATGCCTGATAACTCATTCCGGATTATGAGATACGTCCGATCTAAGGTCCGACGGTTCAGATCACTTACGTCGTCAACCAGGCCTTTTCTTATCCATCTTGGCCATGAAACTGTTCGCGACCTGCTCTACATCATGAAGTTTTTAGTTATTTATTAAATTCAAAACAATTGTTGAGACTCTTCTTTTATGTTCAATTAAATTTTGCCAAACTGATGGTGGAGGTGAGTACCTAAGTAATTAATTTAAACTATTTCTTGGTGACCACAAAATTTCTCACCGCTTATCCTGTCTACACACCCCTAAACAAAATGGTGTTTTCGAATGAAAACATCGTCATATTGTCGATATGTGACTCATGTTATTAACTCAAGCTGGTATGCCACTTCTTTGGGTCGAAGTGTTTAATACATCTGTTTATCTGATTAATCGTCTTCCCACTAAACAACTTAATTATGCTTCTCCATATAAAAGTTTTTTCATAAATCTCCATCTTATTATACTTTTGTGTGTTTGGGTATTCATGTTTTCCTTATCTTCGACCATACAACAAAAATAAATTCGAGTTTTAGTCCAAGCATTGTGTTTTTCTACGTTACTCACTTAATCATTAAGAATATGGCTGTCTTGATATGAAAAATGACTGTGTTTATCTATCATGTCATGTTATTTTTAATAAGTCACATTTTCCTTTTAAGTCCCTGTAGGGTATGCCTACTTCGCTCAAGCCTACGGAAGTGCCTTCACCAATGATCATATTTTCCTCCCACAACCAACATCCTTTCCAAACACTAATTCATGTTCTCCAAATACTTCTTCTACCACCAACTACATACCTCAAAACATACCTCTTAACACTTTTTCTCCTCCATATCCATTAAATCTTAATATCCATGATGATGCCCACTTGTCTAACACCTCTTATACACATGTATCTGTTCAAACAGAACTTGAGTCATCTTCCATACCTCCTCAAACACTTGTACATAAATCCAAAAGTTTATCATCCCATCTAATGGTGACAAGGACAAACAGGAAATTGCAAACCAAATCATGCTATGCTCTTATTACGACCACTAATTAACATTCTTTTGAGCCGACATGTTGTATTCAGGCTATTAAACATCTTGAGTGGAGAAAGAAAATGTGCACTGAATTTAATGCTTTACAACAGGCTAGAATATGGTCACTTGTACCTTCTACGCCGAATATGTATGTGTTACTAAATAAACGGGTCTTCAAACTAAAGCAAAAATCTGATGGGTCGATTGAGTGGTATAAAGCTAGGCTTGTAGTTAATGATTTTCATCAACAAGGACTTGAGTACACAGAAACTTTTAATCCAATGGTGAAACATACCACAATTCACACTGTTCTCGCATTAGCCATGCATCAAAAGTAGCCTATTCGACAGTTAGACGTTCAAAATGCATTGCTTTACAACATGCTTAATGAAGAAGTCCATATTTGTCAGCCCAAAGGGTTTGAAGATCTCAATTTCCTCATCATGTGTGTTGACTTCGGAAGTTGATTTATGGCTTAAAACAAGCACCTCGTGCTTGGTTTCATCGTTTCTCTGATTATCTTGAAGATGTTAGTTTCTATGAGTCTAAGGCTGATTACTTGTTATTTGTTTGCCACAAAGATGAAGTGCTTCTCATACTATTAGTATATGTTGATGACATCTTTCTAACTGACAACAATGTTACTTAGATTTCATAACTTATTTAAACTCTTACAAATATTTTACCATGAGGGATTTGGGCCGCTTACATGATTTTCTTGGTCTTCGAGCACATTTTATAAAAGATGAACTATATCTCACACAAACCAAATACGCAGTCGATATGTCGAAACATCTTAATATGGAGGATGTAAAATCTTATACCACTCCGGCCGCAAGTGGTAAAAAGATGAATCCTTTTGATGATGATCCTCTTGATGATCACATTGAATATCGTACTACTGACGGAGCTTTGCAATATCTTACACTAACACGATCAAATCTAGCATTTGTTGTGAGTCAAGTGTGCCAATATATGCATCAACCAACCATCACACATTGGATTATAGTTAAATGAATGCTTCGATATATTAAAGGTTTAATTAATAAGGGTTGGTTTTTCAACCCGCTTATTTAAAACTTGATGCATACTCTGATGCTGATTATGGTGGTAGTCCTGTGGATCATCGATCAACTGGCGGGTATTGTGTCTATCTTAGAAGTAATCTTATTTTTTGGAATTCTAGGAAGCAATCACTAACTCGTTCATACTGTTGTTGAGATTACATGGTTGCGTCAACTACTAAGAAATTTACATCTCTAGTTAAGCGCAATACCATTGATATAGTGTGATAACATTAGCTCCATTTCTTTAACTTCCAATCCTGATTTTCACACTCAAACTAAACATTTGAAAGTTGACTATCACTATGTGCGAGAAAAAATTGTTCACAATGAATTTGTGGCCCGTTATATCACTATGATTGATTAGGCTACCGCTTTTATTTATTTATTATTTTTTTTAAACCAAAGGTTTGCCTCTAGCGCGTTTTCAATTCCTAAAGTCAAAGTTGATGGTCCGATCTCGCCCGCTTAGCTTGCCTAGGTGTAATAAGCAAGTTCACTCAAATAATTACAATAGTAGTAATAGTCCTATGGTTCTCTCAATCAAATAACCATGATTGACTTGATTATGTGAAATGCTTCTTCAATTTCCTCCATAACAGTTGCGGCAGTTACATGCTTCTTCCTAACAGCTATAACAATTATACATTTCCTTCTCTTTTGAATTTTGTAATTTAAAATTATAATTAATTTTTTTTTAAATTTGGAATATGTAAATTATATAAAGAGATATACAAATGAATGAAAATACAAGAGAAAATCAACTTATTTCTTGAGATGGCTAAAATTACTCAATTGAAATTTTATACCATACGCTATCATAAAGTGGCTCAATAGATCAAGAGGTCCAATCATCATATATGTTATCCATATAAATAATTAGGGTGCCATTGGTTACGCGATGAACTCAAGTTAATTTAAATTGATGTGGGTTTATTCTTTTTATTTGACCCATTTTGAAATTGGGTGGGGTTCGGGTCCATCATTTTGGACTTGGTTAAAAATTAGTCTAGTTTGTGTTATGGACAAATATCTTAAATCTGTTTGGTGGTCTGTCGATGATATCGACGGGGTTTCGATGACATCGACAGATGTCTTAAATCTGTCTGTTGGTCCGTCGATGATATCGATAGGGTTTCGATGACATCGAAGTCAGTCGTCGATGACATCGACGGTTGCTCGATGCCATCGATAATTCACAGAATTTTTCACCCCTGGTCGCTGGACAGTTTTGGTTCGTTCTCGATAACATCAATGGCCCTTTGATGACATCGAAGATGTTACGCAGATTTTCTGCAGAAACGCAGATTTTACAATTTTTGTTTCCTATTCCAATTCTACTTCTTTCTAAACTTATATAAATGGGTGTATGCGGGATTGAGAGGTATTCTAAGGCTTTCTAAAAGGAGTTCCAAGGGTTCCTAAGAGGTATTTTTAGGGTTTCCAAAGGGTGTAGCAAGGGTGAGATTCGAGGTTGTTTGAAATGGGCAAGTCCTCTCTCTTTGTAATTTCTATTTTCATAGTGGAGATTTGTCGCTTTATACCTTGATTTTTCCGCAAGAGTTTTTCATGTTAAATCTGTGTTCTCTTGTGTGTGCTTGGTGTCATTAGATTGCTATCCTATATCTAGATATGTGTGATTCCGCAGTGCTAAATCCCCTACAAGTGGTATCAGAGCAATCGTTGGGGCACAGATCTGAATCTGTAGGATTAGTAATAATGGTGAGCACCAGGTATGAGATTGAGAAGTACTCGGGAAAAAATAATTTTGAGTTATAGAAGATCAAGATGATGAGTTCCTTAATCAAGTAAGGCGAAGATGCAGAAAGTCTACTATGACTGATGATGAATGGAATACTCTTGATAAGAAGGCATTATCATCGATCCGTTTATGTCTCACGGATGAGGTTCTCTACAACGTCATGAGGGAGAAAACTGCAGCTAAGTTATGGGCGAAGTTAGAGGATGTCTATGTGAAAAAATCCTTTGAAAATCACCTGCACTTAAAGTAGCAGTGGTATAACTTCAAGATGGTAGAGGGTGGAGAGCTGGAGGCTCATATTAGCAACTTTAATAAATTAGTTTGTAAATTGCTGGATATGGAGGAAGTGATGAAAGATGAAGAACAAGCATGTATGTTGCCGAATTCTCTTCCGGCGTCGTATGAGTCATTCAAGGACACTATGTACAACACGAATAAAACCCTGAGTGTCGACACCGTTATCTCAGCCCTTTAAGGGAAGGTGACGCAGGGGAGGATGTGAGGTCGAGCACCGTCTTCCTCAAGAGGATAACTATTCCGAATCCACGGAACTTCTCTGGACTCCTCACAGAGACTTTCTCGAATCCACGAGAAAAGAGAGCAGAAAATAGAAATAAATTCTAAATAAATTCGAAATAGATTAATGAATTCATAAAAATGAGTTCACAACCCTTTAAATAAGGGTACTAAGCAATGGGAAAGAAATCATAATCAAACTACAACTAAAACTCCTAGAATTCGCGACTTACTATAAATAGTAAACTTACTATTTATAAACGGTCGTGATGTCTACTAGTGCGCAAGGTTTTCGGCCAAAAATAGTAAGTGTCCTATTTGGCTTCACCAAACCGTTCCCCTAATTATTCTAAGCTCTTTTCACGTTGGGCGCAACTCCTAAAGCCCGACGGATGAAGAGTTATAGTCAAACTAAAACTTACTATTTATAGTAAAAACGAAATTGAAACAGGGAAATGACCGTCGAATCAGGGGTTTCTCGCAATTTCGAGCGTCGCAACCCAGCATAGCTGGGTTGGTTGGCTAAAGTAGCTCGTTCTACCCCAAAATCATATATTTTACGTCGGCTAACTCATCCCGGATTGCGAGATACGCCTGATTGAAGGTCTGATGGTCCATATCACTTCTGTCGCTGACCGGGCCTTTTCTGATCCATCTTTGCCATGTAATTGTCCGCGACCCGCTCTACATCAGAAGGCTATGAGAAAGCTAAACGGCGACATGGAGACATCTTCTGATACACTGTTTATAAGGGTAGGAACTCTAAACAAGGTACAGGTTCTTCAGGTTCTATATCCAAATCCAAGGGCAAGGGCAAAGGAAAGGTAAAGTGCTGGAATTGTGGGAAGGAAGGACATGTGAAGAAGGATTGTGGAAATCTTAAATCGAAGAGAGAAGATTCTGATGCTTCGTACAGGGAGGCCAATTCTGCCACATCTGATGGATCGAGTAGATGTGATAGTAATGTTTTGTCTGTGTCTACTATAAGACAGTCATACGATGATCGTAAGGACGAGTGGATGCTAGACACAGGAGCATCTTTTCACATGACTCCTCATCGGAGTTAGTTTACCAACTACAGGGAATGCAATGGTGGACAGGTATTTATGGGCAATGACATTGCCTGTAATGTTGTGGCTGTTGGTTCAGTGCGCATTAAGATGTTTGATGGGGTGGAGCGTACCTTGACTGATGTCAGGCACGTTCCTGATTTGAAGCAAAATTTGATTTCTCTTAGTGTACTTGAGGCAAAAGGATGTAAGTACACCGGTATTGATAGTACTCTTAAGGTATTTAAGGGAGCACAGGTAATCATAAAAGCACAACGACTCGGTAACTTGTACAGGTTGATCGGGAGCACTTCAAAATGTGGAGCTGCAGTGGATGTAGCGGATTTCACCTCTGCACGTGTGTGCCATGTTGGGCATGGTCACATGAGCGGGCAGGGCAGGAAGGCTGAGACGTGCGGATAGGGATACAAAGCAGGTGGAGCAGCCACTTGTGAGAAGAATCACACGGTATGATTGCAGGATATCAGCGAGGTACATGGACGACTCCAATATCGGAGAGGATTTATCTTCTATTCAGATGGCTCTAAGTGAGCCTGGTGCTGAGAAGTGAAAAGTGACTATGGACGATGTGATGGATTCGTTGTACCAGACCGACATATAGGAGCTGATGGAGCTTCCAGTGGGCTGAAAAGCGGTTGGATGCAGGTGGATCTTCAGGAGGATATAACATAGATACATGATAAGGTTGGTAGCGAAGGGTTATGCTCAGAGAGAAGAGATCGGCTTCTCAGAGATATTCACGCCGACGGTATAACAGGTGTCTATTAGATCCGTGATTGGCGCTGGTTGGCCAATGTGATCTTGAGTTGGAAGGATGGATGTGGTGTCTACACTTCTGCAAGGGAAAGTGAAGAGCAGATCTACATGAAGTAACCAGAGCAGTTCGAAGTTAAAGGGGCTGAGAAAAGACTTTGCAGGAGGTCGTGGTTCGACCTGTCGCCTAAGCAGTGGTTTGATTCCTTTATGGTGAGTCAGGAATTAATGACATATAGATTGTTAATTATGACATGTTTGAAACCAATGTACTGAAGACTCGGTTAAGTGAGACATTTAGGATGAAGGATCAGGGGGCTGCAAAGATGGTTCTCAGCATTGAGACTGAAGGAGGAGTAGGCATTGGTAATCACAGGAGGAATACCTTGTGTGTAGTTATTGATTAATGATGTGATAGGACAGGTAAAGTCGGAGAGCATTCCCTACGTGTCTCTCCTCAAGTTTTCCTCAGGACATATCCCAAAACAGATGAGGAAACGCAGAATATCTCATGAGCCTTATTCGAATGCGGTTGGCAGTGTATGCCATGGTCTGGATTAGACCGGTTATTTCACAAGCTATCAGTATTGTGAGCAAGTATCCCGATAAACAACATTGGGTAACGGTGAGATGGTAAGAAGACTACGTCTTTTCTTTTGGGAAGACAGGAGCAAAGGTGGTTGGGCATGTGAATTTAGATCCGGCAGACATGATCAACAAGAATGTTCTTGCAGAGAAGTTCAAGTTTTGTGCAACTTCTCTGGACTTGGCGATGGCGTAAAAGGAAGACGGAGTGTGCAAGAGAAGCTATGATCTGATGCAGATATAAAGAAGAGGACAAGAAGCTACACGGATGAAGATTGAAGATATGGTAGAGATTGTTACAGACAGATGTCTTAAATCTGTTTGGTGGTCTGTCGATGATATCGACAGGGTTTCAATGACATCGACAGATGTCTTAAATCTGTCTGTTGGTCTGTCGATGATATCGACAGGGTTTCGATGACATCGAAGCCAGTCGTCGATGACATCGACGGTTGCTCGATGCCATCGATAATTCATAGAATTTTCACCCCTTGTTGCTGGATAATTTTGGTCCGTTCTCGATGACATCAATGGCCCTTTGATGACATCGAAGATGTTACACAGATTTTCTGCAGAAACGCAAATTTTACGATTTTTATTTCTTATTCCAATTCTACTTATTTCTAAACTTATATAAAGGTGTGTATGCGAGATTGAGAAGTATTCTAAAGCTTTCTAAAAGGAGTTCCAAGGGTTCCTAAGAGGTATTTTTAGGGTTTCTAAAGGGTGTAGCAAGGGTGAGATTCGAGGTTATTCGAATTGGGTAAGTCCTCTCTCTTTGTGATTTCTATTTTCATAGTGGAGATCTGTCACTTTGTGCCGTAGTTTTTTCCCGCAAGGGTTTTCCACGTTAAATTTGTGTTTTCTTGTGTGTGTGCTTGGTGTCATTGGATTGCTATCCTAGATCTAGATCTGTGTGATTCCGCAGTGCTAAATCCCCAACAGTTTGGATCCAACATCCTATGCCTGCTTAAATTCAAGTTAGGTTGGGTCCATTTAATTTGAATATAGTAACATTGTATACATTAGATATCCAGCAAAAGAGCCAGGTTTGCTAAGCCATGCAAGTCAGAGAGCCCATTTACAAACAACCAATATGTCAAAGGGGCACATGTGTGTGCATGCAATCTAATTCATCCATCATGTGGGCCTGACCATGTAAATGACCTTATTTGACCTTGACCTGACCTGGACCCAACTCAAAACCAAGTTACATACACCTGATAACTACCTGACAGGCACCCAAATCCGAATAGATCTGGGCCAGGTTCTCTAGACCTGATAGGTACCTAGACACGAAAGGACCCGACCTCGGTAAGATCCAAACTTATTACCTAGGTGTGGTTACTCAAGGACCCAACTCAAACCCAACCTGTTTACAGCCTTATACTATACAATGGAGATGTTAGAGATGTGTAGTCTGGCATGATTTTAACATATTTATTTTTTGAAATGTAATTTACAAATATTCATAAGGATCACCGCTGGGGTTTTTTGATGCATGGATGGTGAAATCAATTATCTTTCCCATCCATTAGGTTTGCCCACTTTTCATGAACCATGTTGAAGAATTCACACTGATTTTTGGAACATTTCTATCCAATCAATGGCATAAAAAATAATAGTTTCAATACTAGGCGTTCCAAACCAATATGAATATTCCATTAGATGGAGTTGACTTTCCATAGTAGTCTCTAAAGAAATGTTACCAGATGACTCGTGGCTTGGGAAACTGAACGGTTGCAAAAGACAGAGAGAAAAAAAAAGAAAAAAGAAAAAAAGGAGGCCATTGTTGGCAAGGTTAGAATCCTTTGATCAAAATGAGTTATTCTTGGCAGACCACTGATGTGAACTTGGTGAACAGTTAATATTGGATTACTAGATGATCGATGTGTTATGTGCACTTAGGGCACACGGAAAGCTTCGGCCTACATGATGTTTTCGATGAAGGGAACTTAATTTACACATGATTTATGCATGTTCTAGTGAAAAAGGAACTTTATTTATGCGTGATGCCCAGAGTTTAGAAATTATACAAGAAATTGGCTCATATCAGGCCAATTCAAGCCGACATGGTTGACTCGCTCAATCGACTTGCCGAGTATTTAATGCAAATTGGTTCTAATTTCTTGCATTTACTTGTGTTTAAGTACTGTAAAAGCATTAAGATAACTGCTAATAAGAAAGAGACACGATTTTAATCCCCTAGTGCTAAAGAAGGTGACTCCAACATTGAACAAGGCAATTACCAGTTCATTTGGAATTATTTCAATTGACTCTGTTCGGTCTTCTTTAAATCAGGTGAAAGGGAATTACAAATCCTACCATTTGTTTCTTCTTGTGCCTATTAACACATGTGCCGATGCTTCTAATGCAGCACAAAGTACGTTATCAATGTATCTCCACAACAAATTTTGATAAACAAATCAACCCCATTTGAAAAGATAATGGATACAATTTGCCGATATTTTAAAATAAACAAGGAAATTTAGTGTTGGTTTTTTTTTTTTTTTGGGGGTGGCATAGCACATATGCACATACGCTTGGTTAACTAATTTTTATATTAATTTGCCTTTGGAGTGATTTCTTATTTACTTGTGAGTCAGAAGGATACTTTTACTACTTGCTTAAAAGCAGCAAAGAAACAAACTTATAAGCCCTTTTAACCTCTTGTAAACTTTTCTTATGGTACTAAAATTTAATAAAGAAAAACAACCAAGTCAAAGAAAATTTTCCCTTTAAAAGGAAGCAAAAACTTGTAAACCAAAAAAATTAATATTAAAATACAGGCATAGATGGTAACAGTTATACCATTATTATTTGACATACATTTTAGCAGAGGAATCATGTGATGCACAACACGACTCTTTTTCTTTTTTTTTTTGGCACTGTGCATAAAAAGGCTTTAAGTAATGAAAATTGGGTCCATTATTTGCTAATCTAGAACGTTGATCTATTGCATACCATCGTGGATGGACCATCTCCCCCCAAACCCCTAAACTAGAAGAGTGATCTTGGGTTTTTTTTTTTCAATCTAATATAAACTATAATTACATCTCTGACATTAACAATTAATCTATAAGCCTCAAATCGAAAGGTTATGATTGTCCCATGGGGGAGATTTTTCAGGGCATTATACATCAATGGTGGGGCGCAGTAGACTAATGGTCTGGATTACCCAAGGATGGGCGACTTGTTGGCAACAATTGATAGATGTGATTGTCGTTATCAGGAGATTGTTGTAGGAAGAGAGTGAATATCTTGCTTCGCATGAAAATCAAAAGGAAAACATTTATAGCAAAGTTGGAAAGGAGGAAGGGAAATATTAGGTGAGCGACGTGGGGTGTTGTGGGTCATGTTGGTGCACACGTTTACATGAGAGACTTTTGGGTGAATGAAAGGGGGGTTGGTGGAATTATGTTTTTCAAACCACTCTTTTTCAATACATGTTTGGTTTGCTTGGTTATCTTAAGGGAGAAGTAATTGGGTTGGTTGGGCCATAGATTTTGAATCCATATGACCTAAACTTATCATCAATTATCATATTCTCAAGAAAAAGATGACCAAACTAAAGTTGACCATTCATTCGCTCATGCAATACACGCATGGAACATTCTACTTATGCATCAGCTGGGCCCGATATCAGGCTACTCCACTCATTTCTCTGCACCATTGGTGTGTTCAAACCAAAAATCAGGATAGTCCGCCCATTGGCTTAGGACACCAGGGCCAAGTGGGACAAACTCGGATTGGGTGGTGACCCCAACACCGCCCAGCTAGCTGGTAGAAAATCTGTGGGTCCACCAAGATGTATGTGTTTTATCCACATCGTCCATCCATTTTCCAGCCCATTTTAGGGCATGACCCCAAAAAATGAGGCAGATCCAAGGTCAAGTGCACCACAACATGGAAATATGAAACAATGGGGATAATGAGACCCACCTATGAAAATCTTCCTAAGGCCCACCATGATGTTTATATTCCATCCAACATGTTCATAAGTTCATACAGACCTGGTTGAAAAGTTCTATGGCCCCTAAGAATTTTTCAGCCGTGGGTGTACAATTCCAACTGTTTCATGTGGTGTGGTCTACTTGAGATTTGGATCCACCTTATTTTTGTGCTCATGCCTTAAAATGAGCTTGCAAAATGGATGAATGGCATGAATTAAACACATGCATCATGGTGGGGGCCGCAGAGCTTTTGATCCAGCTAGCCGGGTGATGTTGGGTTCACCACACAATTCGAGTCCCACCGGGACGAATAAACTGGCCTAGTTTTGGGTAAGGCTTTAACATCGTGGGGCCCACCAGACGGATATCTCAGGCATTTCATATTTACTCCAGTCAGTTGATTCCAAAATAGACCGATCCTAGAACTTTTTGGATCAATGGCCATGAGTCCTGTCCTGTAAAATGATTGTTGGATCAATGGCCATGAGGCCCTCTTAATCCTAAACATTTATGTGGAGACTTGGGTAATCCCTACAATTGTTTACTAATCAAGATGTTTAAAATTGTTTTAATGCTAATAATATTATAAAAAAGTATTTCATTCTTTAAAATCACTAATCAGCCATTTAAATAAAAGGTTAATGTGAATTAGCATTTCCAAAGCACTGAGGGGGTGTTAGTGGGGTGGATTAGAGTCTATAAAAGGGGATTAGTAACCTCATTGTAACACATAAGAGAAAATACCAAAAACAAACTATGAAAATTCTATTGTCAGCAATAGCATATATAGCACCAAAGTGATTCCCACATCTCATGACACTTCCTCACTCTATATTTTGGAGACTGCCCATGGGATCTGATCTCTGATTTTTCAATGACCCTAAGATGGACATTTGGATGATCATGACTATGCATCAGGCGTGCTTGACTATAGATGGTTGAGGGTTACTAATTGTATAATTGCAGTCATCTGATGATTCGCGACTTTGACGTACGGAGACATTTAAGCATCTTTTTATTTATTTTTATTTTTGTTGTTGTTGTTGTTGTAGATGCTGATGTGGAGGCCACCAATTCGGCATCCAAGTTGTCCAACAGGTTTGGTTTTAAATTTACCATGGGCCACCAGCAGAGGGGAACTCAGCAGACGACTGACGGTCCAAATCACCCAACTGTAGAAGCCACGTAGGGCGAAAGTGATGGGTGGAGAGGGTACAAGAATGTGGTGGATCCTTTTCCAGCATTGATTTCATAAGATCAAACGTAAATATATTTTCAATATGAGGTTTCCTTGTCAGATGATAACAAATGATAAACTATAAAATTATTATAAGTGCATACCACTTTTTAACTTCCAAATTGAATAGATTGCAAAACTGCTAATTTCACTTGCTCCAGGGCATTTTAAACGTGGCGTTCCCTCCCGCCCTCACACGCGCAAACCTATTACACTTGTGTAAGATCACCCTGCTCGTTGCCTAATCCTCAGTCTACAATTCATATAATCTTAAATGGGTGAGATCTGCAGTGTTGGGATTAGTTTGCTTCCACGTGCACTCGAGTCGAATGCAATAATGGGTCATTTCACATTATTCATAGATGACATAGTTGAAGTCCTTGGCATAGAAGAAAATTTTGGACTCTATGAATCAAGTGTGATGAAAGTTGCTTTCTTGTTATTAATTTCATTTTTAAATTAGAAAATCTATTAACTTGTGCATCAAATGCTTTAGTTTTGTTCATGCATCTTCTTTACATAGTCGGACATGTTGTTTCAAGATCATTTGCTCCTGTTAAGCTGCAAATGGGTTGAGTCTAGCCTACCTGGGTGCCGACCCACCTGACCTGATTAAAACTTGGGTTTCGGTTGAGCTTAATGGGTTCCTGCTTCGGATCATGTCTTGAAATGGGGCTCTCTTATTTATTTGTGTTGGGCTCTGTGTTCACTTTGGCCTGATCCAACCCTCCATATATTCACTTTTTTCCTCAATTCACTTCATGGAATTTTATTTATCTTGTGAACAGTTTGATATCCCCCAATTTGGTAGTTTTGCAATTGAAGTACCGTAACTTAGGTTGATCATTGATCTACGGTGGCTCACAATTAAAAGGTGTAATTTAGCTTAAATGATTGAATTGATGGAAATAAAAAAGTAACTGAAGGAAGGAAATTGATTTTCTTAGTTCGAGGGTTTCCTCTCTTATCAAAGGCATGGACTAAGCAAATAAATTTAGTTATCCTTTCGTTTAAAAGAAAACTAAAAATTGATTTCCATTTTTTCACTTTTTTTTTTCTATTTTTAAAATATTTTCTTTTTCACTTTTTTTTTTTTAAAAAAAGAATAAATAAATAAATATAGCATTAACCTTTTCTTTATTATTATTTTTAAATTTAAAATTTCCAGAAATTCAAACATCCTATGTGCCACGTTTACATTTGTGCTTGTGTATGACCCATGGGACTAGCAAAATATCACAGATTTTCTCAAACGAGGATGGTCGTAATACTAATAAACTAATGCATGACAGTTGGAATGCATGAAAAAGGGTGCCGCCGCCACCGTATGGTATAAGCTTGTGACTGTGAGGCCTAACCTCAACCTGTAATAAAAGGGGTTTGAAAGTAACGTGAAAGTAATTGGCCCTTGGCTTGACCTTATAAGCCAAATTAATTCATAAACTACATATTAGCCCAAATCAGTGCACATCATATCCATCAATAAAGTGGGTCCATTTGAATTCAACTCGTGTCCCAAAAATCAGACCGATCTAACACAAACGTGAGTCATCCGTAGGGTTTCCGTATTGTTTGTGGTGCCCTCCTTGTTGTGTAATATGTCATCCAACCCATTCAAAAGATGCGAGAAATCAGGCCATTCTAAAACTCGGGTGGGGCACGACATATGATTTTAGAGGATTTAGGCACGATTTTTACATTGCATGGCCCCCGAAGAACTTTTTATTGTGGGCGCTCAATCACCACCGTTTCCTGTTTTGTGGTTCACCTGAGATTTGGATCTGCTTCATTTTTTTCATACATGCCCTGAAATGAGCTGGTAAATGGATGGACAGCATAGATAAAACGGATACATCATTGTGGGTCCACACAACTTTTCGATCACTGACGTGAGGAGTCCCTACCGAATCGGAGTCCCTTTGATGGAAGCGGATTGCCTGTGACCCCGGGCACAGGTATATGGTGTTTGGGATCCACAGAGATGTCCGTGAAAATTTTACTCCGTCCATTTATTTTTAAAAGCCATAATAGGAGAGGAGTATAAGAATCAATCAGATCCAAAAACTGGTGGGCCACTATAAATGACACAGTGGGAATGGAAACATCCACCGTTGAAGCCTTCCTGGAGCTGACCGTGATGTTTATATGCCATCCAAACCGCTCATAGGGTGATTACCACTGAAATAAACTGTAGGCACAAATATCATCCTGCTACCAAACAGCTGTTAGCCCAGGTGTTCAATCCCCATTGTTCGTGTGGTATGTCCCACATGAGTTTTGTATTTTCCGGATCTCCTTTCCTGCTGTGGCCTTGAAAATAGATGCACATAGTGTATTTGTCACAAAGATTATTGTGGGCCTTACACAGCTGGCATAGGAATTTCTAATCGTATTTACCATCCACCTGTTGATAAGGTCACATAAAGCTTTTTTTTAATTTTTTTTTCTTTGGTGTTAACTTGTTAGTACTCACCCATGTCAGTACACACACTCCATGTTAGCCACCCCCACTAGGGATCGATACCAAGACCTCAAGTGTTGAAACGAGGTATCTCCACTCAGTCTGCCAGTTGAGCTATGGATATGGGCGTACATAAAGCTGGATATAAGTAAACAAACAAATATCAAACTAATTCAAAACTTATGTGGCTCACCCAAGGTCAATCATCACTAATTCCTATGGTATGGTCTAACTAACCTGAGCATTTGACCTTCTTCATTTTTGGGTTCATGTCTTAAAATTATCTGAAAAATGGATGGATGTAAAATAGATACATCAAGGTGAGGTCCATGGTAAGGACTGCAAAGTCTTAGGTGAGGCCGGGGCGCATCTAAACTGCTCAGAGTGGAAGTTTCTCATCTCCAACGACTTTGAGGTTTTTTTTTTTTTTTTTTTTCGCATGGCAGCCTGTATTCACCCATAACAGTGCGGACCTTAATGTGGTGCCACTTTGATGTATATATTCTTTATGTATTCATGATGTTAATCTGTCTTTTCAAATTATTTTAAGGCATGAGCCAAAAAAATAAAGTGGAATCAAATCTCAAGTAGAGCATTCCATAAGAAACAATGGTGAGTGATAAATAAAAGCTTCTTATGAGACACAAAACTTTCGGATTAAATTGATATTTGTTTTTCCTTTGAGCCCGGTTTGTGTGACCTTATCAAAAGGTTGGACTAAAATTAAAATAAAAATAAAAATTGAGAAACATTAAAATTGTCCCTAGGACGTCTTCAGTGGTGGGACCTTTAATCACTGCATTTTTCTTATAGTACGATCAACTTGAGATTTGGATGGACTTTAGTTTCAGGTTCCTGCCCTTAAAATGGTATGACAAAATGGATGGATGACATGGAATATATATATATATATATATATATATATATATATATATATATATATGTGTGTGTGTGTGTGTGTGTGTGTGTGAACGTTGGAAATCGACGCCCACATTGGTTTGACGTTTTATGGTAGGCGATTGGGCTGATTTGGATTGTTGATGCGCTAGTCTTGGAGTCGCCACTAATAAATTAATTCAAAATACCGCTGTCGGCTAGAACCTGCAGAATATGTAAAGCCGGAGAATCCGAGGACTCTCTTACTTTAAGTTGACTCCTAATCTGCGATTCAGGATTCTGAGCAAGGGACCTTAGTTATAAAGAGGAAAGGTGTTAGGCATCCTCTCTGCCCGTACGGGTGTACGGTCTCTACTTTGTGTGGTAAGATGACCTTAGAAGACTTGGATTTCTGATGATAATATTGAAATGGGACTAGGCAGACTTAGATTTCTAATGTAGTAAGATCCGAAATTCCGGCAAACCGCAGAGTAGATATCCAAAGAATGTCTAGAGGAGTTTTTGAACAGATGTGATGATGCTAAAATATCATTAAAAATGGACTAGGCTACCATGAGTTTTTGATGTGATAGGATTCAGTGTTCAGCAAGTCACAAAACATACATTTAATGACAACTTAGAGAAGCAGAGGGGTTGAGAAGGAAAGTAATGATGCGATTAATAAAATATAAATGCTAATGATGATTGCATGATCTTTAGCTTGCACTTGAAATGACTTGGATGTTTGGATGCACCATGATTGGAAATGATTGACCCAAGTGGGATTGTAAGGCTAAAGGTGGTTGGAGGAGGCTAGAGGGGGCTGAAAAGATGGGAGCTTGAGAACTCAAGCACTCCCTCTCACTCTCGCTTACTTGCTCTCTCTTTTTCACTCTCACTCTTGGTGGATTGGTAGTTGATTCTCCCTTTAAATGAAGAGAACGGAAGGGTATTTATAGCCTTTTAGGATGACATTTTGGTAATTCTTAGGACTTTGGAAGGTAAATGATAATGTCGTGGCTTGTGATTGGTTGAGAGAAGGATAATACCACATGACATTTCCTTAAAGGCTCTTGAGCTTGGTAGGATGGTAAATAAGGTAAGTTTTGAGGTTAATTATATGAGAGACTTGACTTTGGGAGGAGGAATAACTATGTGCTCAGAAGGCACATTTGTCGAGGGAGAGCGGTAATCGGATTACCGCCGGCGGTAGTCGGGCGGTAGTTAGACTACCACTTAGGTACAATTACTCCTGCGGTTTGGCCGGTGAGCCTATTTCGAGCCATGAGAGTGGCTTGAAGCCCCTTTTTTAATATTTGGCTCAAAATGGCTCAGAAATGGCTCGAGAAATGGATCGATTTTGGGCATGCTCTGTCTTGGATGATGACTTAAGTTAAGTTAGGGTTTATGGTAACGTAATAGCTCAGGTTTAATTAGGGTTTGGATCATGTTTGGGAATGGCGGCGGTTTTGGGTAGGGAGTGAGGTTTAGGTTCAGTTCCTAAGGATCATCCATGCCTTATTAAGTTGCTAGCCTGGGTGGGGTGTTAACAAATGCCCCTCTTTGGCAGAGGTTACATGCAACGGAATGCCAAAGCAAGTTGACACCCCACCCCTCTGGTCGGGAAAGATTATGATCTAGATCTGTTGTCTGCCGTAGTATCATTGCCAGTTTACTGTCTAGAAAAGAAATAACTTGCACATATCATGAGGGTCTGAGGAAAATGTTGTGATTGTCCATGCGCTTTCTGCGGCATTAGGGGCCACAAATCACAACCTTTTCAAATCGAATTGATAATAGCATCGGCGAGTAAATTTGAAAAGTAGGGCCCAGCTCTATTACGGCTTTACGGGGATTAAGGGTCATGAATCACAACCTTTGGATATTTGTTGTTCCTTTGCTACACATTCACCCTAGGAGTACTTGTTCCATTTGATCGTCAAAGTGGTTAGCTGCCCTGCGCGTTCTACGGCCTTACGGAGAACTTACTACGCCGATTTAGACTTGATCATACTTTCCAAGTATCCTGGACTATGTATGTGTGTAACGCCTTGAAAATCGGGGGTCGAGCATAAATTCAACTCCCGAGTTCCAGAACATCACTTATGCAACAAAATGAATGATGATTGAATGTTGACTGTATTCGTGCATTGAACATGAGTGAGATTAAGCCAAAACAGCATATCATACTCTAGAGACAGTTAAATTGCAAGCGGAAGACGATGATAGATAGATAAAATATATAAACTGTGATGAATCTCCAGAGTGTGATAACATTACTTAACATTACTAGGTTAAATAATTACAAGTACAGTTCTAAAATATACCTAATGTGAGGAAGTGTAATGTCTCCTATCCCAAATACCATAGCCCCATCATACGATGACTGTGTCTTGTAGAGACCCATAAGAGAGTTACATGATAGGAGAACTCCTCCTCATCACCATAGAAGTAGTCCGGCTCTGCTTCATAAGCATCGCCATCATCTGAAATTCAACAAATCTGGTTGGTGTGTACAACACCGTCCCGTAACGTGGGAGTGAGTGATCAACTCAAGTGGAACAAGAAGGCATAGGTTAACATGTTATCAATCCAATCAAGCAAGAATGATAAAGCAAGACAAATCAAACAATTCTAACTACTCTTATTAAGTGCGAGAATGAAATGACATGATGTCGATGCCCTTGCCAAACCACCCTCATGCGACATCATCTTACATTCACGAATGCTTAACTCCCTCAAGGCGCCACATCTACTAAGCACATGCGTGCAATGATGATCATGATTACCGAGTTATTATTAGTCCATTTCAAACAAGAGATTGGGAAACTAAGGTACCTCCTCAGATCATTCCCAAACATGATCCATTCTAGGGTCATCACCCTAGTTAATCTCATACGATATTATGGTTTTTAGCTCCACAAAGGGCTCAAGCAAGACGGATACAGATCTCACCGTATGCGGCTCAATTGTTGACCGTCACTCGAGTACAGTCTCTCACCGTACTCGGCTCAATCACTAGCCGTCACTTCGAATACCATCTCACCGTACTCGGCCAACTCATACTCCATCGTGAAAGACTCGTCGCCAATCACAGACCTTGAGTATACTCGAAGATACTACTCATCGCCTCGTCAAGACGAGTACAGTCTCACCGTACTCTCTCTGCCGTAAGTATCGACAAATTAATATAGTGTCCCATACCACCATAATCGGCTCACGAGTCCGGTTGCTCACCGGTCACTACGGGAGGCACGTGGCCCAAGAGGCCGACAAATTTCGACCACGGTGTCCCATACCACCATGCCCGGCCATGAGTCTTAGCTGATCGAGGTACCATGGTTAAAAGGGATTTCACCGTAAGTTTGGTACCCTAGGTTCAAGCAAGAGCGACCAAACATGGTGAACATACATAAGACAATCGGGTTACTTGACGAGCTCGATCAAGCGCACAACAAGTTGTTGAACGACATGAAGTGCATAAGCACTTCACCGTGGCCAACCACTATCGCCAACCGAAGTACGACTCGAGTTCGCCGAACACATCTCACGTGGCAAATGAATCGCAGCCACGAATTCAATTCTGGTACCGATTGTCTGGACTATAATCATAGCCCCAAACATGATAACTTGCAGATAGATAAAGCAGTAATGGATCAAGATTCCACTCATACAATCAAGGTATGGTATTATCCGTTTAGGGTCGCTGTGGCCGCCAGACGCACTCGTTGCTCCGCTCTCCCATCACCCATGACGATCATACAACGTAAATATAAATTTAAACATATGCATTACATAGTTATAATCATAAAGCAGTTGAGCATGTTATGAATCACAACACAAGCATGAGTTTATACATGTTCAATTCTTAATCACACAACAATCCAAGGAGATCATACACATAGTTAAAAGAGGTTGAGAATCATATCTCAACACCCTTATACATTACAATTTGCTAACTACTACTCATTCAGACATTTCAAAAAAAACACTTAAACAAACATACATCAACATACATGACATATGTCGATCACATAGGCATTAGGCCAAATCCTTTCCCTAGGGAGTTGCCCCAATCATAACACGCGTACACCCACGACGGATAGTCATGGCAAGTAGGAATCCAAGTTCCATATTCATTCAGTCATTTCCATAAACACTTGGGCCACACATTTTAGCATATATGGTGTATATTGGCCGTGGCGTGATTTAGGGCAAATCCTTTCGTTAAAGGGGTATCGCCAATACAACAATCATGAATCCATGACAACTAGTCATGGTAGAATGAGAATTCGGTACTCATTCAATCATTTTCACAAACACTTAGAATAAACTATTACAACATACATGGTGTATGTTAGCAAAACATGTATTAGGGCTATCCCTTAGCCAAGTGAGTATTTTATCCATGTATAATATATTACTACAGCAAATAATCATGATAAATTCATCTCCCAATATTTATACGTATACAGTATTTTCTAGAATACGCATTTTCAACATACATAGTGATACAAGCAAACATGTATTACGGCGATTCCCTTCGCCAAGCAAATGTTTTATACGCACATAATATATTTATACAACAATTAATCATGACAAACACATCACTAAAATATACATGTATACTCTTCTTACAATACCGTATTTCTACATACATAGTGTTTATTAGTAAACATGTATTTAGGCGAATCCTTTCGCCAAATAAGTATTTTATCCATACGTCATATATCCATACGTCAAATAAACATGTCAAACAAATTTTCAAAAAAAAATACGTATACGGTATTTTATACGAATACCTGAGTATGTGAATTTCCAAATTCTACAATTCTAATCGAAACAAAACTGAAAGCATTTTGTACATGTGCACTGCATGCAGATCATGAATCTATCATTATCCGACATTGAAAGCGTTGAAAACCATAACCTATACACCTAAAGTCCACACCTTTTGTCATAGAATCGCAACTGAGTCGATAGTTCGCTAAGGTTCCGTATACCTGAGTTCAAGGGCCTTAAAGAACGAAACAAAGTTAGCTATTTCATAACCTACAACCTATACAACCCTAAACAGATTAGGGTTAGGTTTCTTACCTAGAACGACGCCGGAATCGCCGAGAAAGCGATGAAAATCAAAGCGGGGCAGCCCGACTAGGAATGAAATGCGGGAGTTCCTCCCACATCTCCCTCACTTTCTCTCTCTTTTCTCTCTCTCAAATCCAAATTCGTATGGCTGGAATGAGAGAGGGTTTAAGGTCCTTTTATAGCCTAAAACCTTCCAAAAATAGACTCATGTTCAAGGGTTATTGCTATTATAAGCATTTCGGCGATGTTCCAGCTCAAAAGAGTGTTTCTGGTGGCCCCCCTTGAGCCAAACGTCAAACTTAAGCTCTCTACTCACGGATCTACGTGGGACTACGTTTTCGACTGAAATTCCCGATCGCACGTGGCGGACTGGGGCGTTGATTCAACTCATCCCAAGTACATGTAAATGTTCTTTTTTCTTAATCCGAGGGTGTAATTTAGTCATTTTGACTGGTCCTGGCTTGATGCGCAAGCGAATAGTGCCGCAGATCACTATTCCGATATTTATTTTGTAAAGGGAATAGTGTTTTTCACACACTCTCGCTCCGACTCAAGCAAAAACCGTGGGACACCTGATTTGATTTCTAAGATGGTTGTCAAGCCCATGAGGCGGTCCTAAGTCCTTAACTTCGTATTGTTCTGACTCAGATGTACCTGGCCTAAATCGATACGGAGTTTCGAGATGCTCCCGAGAGCAAATGCAATGAGTTTGATCCTAGATTTTCGAGTAACCTAAATAAGCTTAATGATACTACAAGTTTTGGGTCTTACAGATCGTGTTTAAAGCGATTCAAATGGATTTCATGGCTAATCTAGTTTAACACTTAGTTAACTTTGTCAAATTTCTAAAGGATTTAATCCTAAGTGATTTCCGTGGAGGTAGATTTAGTCCTTTGCGATTTGTTCTAAAGTGATCCAAGTTATACTACTTAGCTAGTTTAAGATAAATCTGTGGTGAAGGTGCTTTGAGAAATTGAAAGCACAAGGTAGTGAAGGGTGGGATTTGTGAAGAAAATGGTTTGAAAAGAGATTTGAGGCTTTAATTGAGCGTTTAAGAAGTTAAACATGTATTAGGATTGATCCATTGCCTAAGGACGTCTAATCCCAGGTTGGCAAAAAATTTGGGGTGTTACAATGTGTGGGTTGTAAGACCCGTATCCTAGTCTGTACTGTTCCGTCGACTCCCGTGATCCTTCCCGGCGAATTCTGATAACTTGCGACCTATAATCAATGTTTATACGTGACCCTAAGTCATATCCCGTAAATTTGAGTCGATTTAATCCGAGACTTGTACTATTGCGATTGCACCATCGCCGCGGTTCCACCGTCGCGTCTTGCATACCGATCTGATACCCTGGCAGGGAGATGTGGGCCAACATTTATTCTGAAAAAAACGCTACGCATTTGCAATCCCAAGAGAATTTCTATAACATGTCCCATCAATCAATCACCTCATGTTAAGTACAAGAGCAACTCATGCTTTCTTTCTCCACAAGTCAAGCAAACCCCAAAAGTCGACAAGTCTCTCACCTCACCCATCACTCACCTCACATCCATCACCTATCACTCTCTCTTCCTTACAACCCTCTCTCTCTCTCTCTCTCTCTCTCTCTCTTTCTCTTCACAATTTCTAAGCAACAAATCCCAAGCAAAGAGTGGATGTCCAACATTTCTAAGGAGAGAAAAAGGGTGTTGTTTGTGGCCCACTTCCCACCCCAAGAACCACCATCCTAGCTATTCAAACCTCATCACCCCTTCATCAAAGTGAGACACAAAGAGATCAACTTTCTATCGGAATAAGAAGATCGAACGGTGGGTGCTTCTATAGGCTAGATTTTTATGTTTTTATGATAGGCCAAGTGAGGCTTGTGATTACTGGTATGGATCTCACTTTGGACCCTAGGTGTAGCCGATGACCCACCTTGATCCACATGATCATTCCATGATGGGGCCATTCTCCAAGGATCCCATCATGATGTTTATTTTCTTTGCATGGCTAGAGGTCATCTAGACCTTCCATTTTAGTGGAGAAGGAATCTCCACCATTAATCTTTGATTTGATGGGCCCACGTGTTATGGGACCCACTTGATGTATGATTCATTGCAAAGGAGGGCTCATAGTGTCGGGGTCCCTCCATCACACGTGTGTCTCTCTCTCTTTCTCTCTCTCTCTCTCTCTTCCTCTCTCTTTCATTTTTTTTCTTGTTGTTTGTGATGATGTGGCCGTGTGGCCCACCCGGATGGACCCCACCATAAGGCATGTATTTTATCCAAGTCATCTATAGGTGGGGCCCACTTTATAAGTGTTGTATCCACCACCCATCATTTAGTGGCCCATGGGCACCCACTGTGCACAACCGTCCAAAGTGTCATTGAATGGAAAACACAAATATTAGCTTAGTGTAAAGCGTTTGGGGTGGGCCACTTGTGTAGGCCACACCTTGATGCATGAATGTAATCCATGTCGTTCATCCTATTCTTCAGATCATTTGAGGCGTTGAGCCGAAAAATGAAGTTGATCCGATTTTCTGGTGGGCCATAGCATAGCAAACAGTGTTTTTACCGTTGAAATACTCCCTGTCATTTCTATACCCTAAATATATTGAATATTAGGCTTGTTTGGCTTGTCTTGAGCTATGGGGACCAGTGAGTGGGTGGATTCTTCCAATGTTGGCCCCACACACGAAAAATCGTGAGAAAACACGATTTCAAAAAAATAATAATAATAACAATAATAGGTAGTGCCCGACGCAGTTCGAAGAACAAAACAAAGAAAACGCCAAGCGTTTTGGGCAACGGACAAGAAGGACCCATGGTCCCAGCCATGGGCTCTACCGTGATGTGTTTTGAATATCCACACCGTCCATTTTGTAGGCCCCCTCAGGGCAGTGGGCCACCCCAAAAATCAGCCATGTACATGGCTCAGGTGGCCCACATCATAGGAAACTGTGATGATTGAACGTCAGCCATTGAACCCTTTTTGGGTATTACAGAAGTTTTGGGTCAATATGAAATTTGTTTTTCCTCTGCATCCGGGTCGGTGTGACCTTAGCAACAGGTTGGACGGCAGGTAAACATTTTGGTGGGCCCCACGTGGGATCCCATGGTGTATGTGTTCTAGCCACATCGTCCACACCAGGACGGTGGGACCCACCATGATGCATGTGTTGCATCCAAACCGTCCATCCATTTTTAAAGCTCATTTCATGGTATGAGCTAAAGAATGAGTCAGATCCATAGTTCAAGTGGATTCCCACCACTGAAAAATAGTGGGGATAGTGACATTCACCATTCAAACTTTTTAAGGGCCACGATAGTTCCGATCAAGCTAATGTTTCTGCCTTCACTTCATCTATCTCCATTATTGGGCCCCTGTAGGATTTTAACGGTGAAAATCACTGTCACTATTATCATTTAGAGTGCGTTCCAGTTGATCTTTTGATATGATTCGTTTATATATGCTATATATACATCTTGATGTATTTGTGGCCGTTGTTGAGGCCCACCTTGATATATACATGAGGCCCATGTGATTAGGCCCATCTTGATGTATTTGTGGCCCGTTGTTGAGGCCCACCTTGATATTTATAAGGTCCATTTGAGGAGGCCCATCTTAATGTAATTATGACCCATCCATCGAGGCCCACCTTAATATATAAGAGGCCCATGGGTCGAGGCCCAATGGGATGTACATAAGGCCCATTGAATGTGATTCCACCGTGGTTCATGTGTTGACCTTTATGACGTGCTATGCCTTGGGAGCAATGATGGTTTGACGCCCATATTGTAAGTACGATGTTGGTTAAATGTCCGCATTGTAACTCTGCTTAGGGCCCATTGATGGGCCCATGCTTGTGATAGTTCATCATTTTATAACATGCTTAGTATAACTCCATGATTCATACCCATATGCATCATATGTATACTTGATATGAGAAATGTTTGATCATAACATAAGTCGTTGGGCTGAGACATTTACGAGATTCCTTATAAGACGGAGTGCCCCACATGATCACGCAGTACGCGCAGGATTGCTACATGACTGACGGTATGACTCATGCATTTCGCATTATGTGTCGTGATCACTGCACGCCCTAGCGACATCGGGGCCGTGGCCTCCACAGGCACATCGTAGATGGTCGTATCGTATACTGGAAATATTGGCTCTAGCATTGTGGGCACTTAGGATGTCCTTGGGTGAAAATTTCAGAACCTTTTTGGTACCAGGAGATGCTCCAACATCTAGACCGAGTGGATACATGAGCGCTCGAGTGCCGAATACCAGTAGGCAGCGTATCCCACTGTGTCATGGTCGGTTGAAAGGGGGTGTGGGGCTATAAGCTAGGCTGAGTTTGACCAGCTCACAAATGAGTTCGCTATCGACGAGCCGGGTAGGTATTGACAGACTACTGGTCAGGCGGATAATGTAGTCTCTTCTACTTGTTTGGCTGTGCATCTAGGGAGGATGCAGTCAGTGTGAAGTGTATTAGACCCTGGTGATATCCAGAGAGGAACTGTACTGATATGTGTACTTGATGAGGACTGGTATGCTTGCTTTGCATCTCGCATATGACATTTGGCTACATACGCCTCGCATCGTATGACCTTGGTATGGTCGATAGCATTCATGCCTTGCATCATATAGCTTTGGTACAGCTGATAGCATTCATGGACTTACGACATATTTTTACATTACTCTGATATTGTACACATAGCGCTTGCCTCGCGCACACACTTACACCACCCTCTAAGCTTTTGTAAGCTTATACATGAGCGTTGTGTGCAGGTGTCGTTGGATCACAGCAGCACTGAGGCAGGAGTGCGTGTTAGATTATTTTGGAGATTTTGATCACCTTGTATTTCTCTTTTCGCATTGTACTTAAAGTTTTTGATATAGTGAATATGTGGTGATGTTGTTTTATGACTTGGTTATGCTCCATTAAAAAAAATCATACTAAAAATCCTCCTTATAGGATTTCAGGATCGGAATCTGGCATATGAGTGCCGGGATCCGAGAATGGGGCACTATGGAGGCTGTTGGCGCTGGATTTAGCGATCGGGAATTTTGTGAGCCCGTTTTCCTAGTTTAGGGCGTGACACGGGTGACCTATTTTTCATGCAGTCTTCTTATTTCGATACGTTTGTTACAATCAATCTTTTCCATTCTTTTGAAACGATCACTCTCACCAGAGTTGGATCGTGCTTCTTATCACTTTGCATTAAATTTCATCGTTGGACGGTTGTCCTTACATTGAGATCCAGTCCAACCGTGCGTGTATTACATACAGATTTGACAACTCCTCGGAAAACCGGAAGTGGTCAAATCTTATTTTGTTATTTGTGTTGGATGCCACTAAGAGGTATAGAAGACCTCCTAGTATCTTGGATGCCGAGCGCCATGTTTTTTTTTTTTAATTTTTTATTTTGAAAACTATCCCAAATGAGGAGTTACACTCCTTGGGGATTTTATTACAAATTTTGAAGATTTTTCTGAGGCCCTTTGAAAAGATCCATCCGATCTCGCAGGAGGGCGTCGTTGTTCGGTTTTTATTGTGGCCATTTTTTTTGGAATAACTCCAGATAGTTTTGTTGCCTCCATTGGTGGTTTCATGAGACTGTTTAACTAATTTGACTTTTATTGGAAGATCAATTTATCAAAAAACATGTTTTTACGATTTTTGAAAAAGGATCTGATCCGTCATTTCGCATTCTATCCCTTGCGATCGAGATCGAATTCACTGGGGATGGTGTGTTTTTTATTTTTGTAATCTTTTTTTTTTAAGGGATGAGATTATATATGAAAAAAATGAAAATGAAATGAAAATTTTTGTGCCATATATGTCTGTGTGTGCTTGTGTTTGAACTTATGCCTGGATGGTGAAATCAGAATATTGAACTTAGCCCACGTCGAATCCGATATTCTGAGTTATTTATTAGGGATCCTAGTTCCCTGGAGTAACGCATACTAGGATCATGCCCCTTGGATTTGGGTAGAGTCTGACAGAATTCTAATACAGGACTTATATTTTCCTTGTGCTTCTTCACTTTGCTCGTTGCCTTGGCTTCTTCTGTTCCTGCACTTTTTGTTTTCTTTTTCTTTTCTAGCCATTTTTACCCGTAACACCTTTTCAGGTTTTTGGCATGACTGGCTTTCTCGTCATTTTTGCCCGTAGCGCCCTTTTGAATTTTCACCACGTCCCAGGTTTTTGCTCTTGCCTGCCCTTTGGTAGCTGTGCTCTTTTTACCCTTGGTGCCTTTTTAGGTTTTCACCAAGTCCGTTACATGCTTGCTGTTTTTACTCGATGCGCCCTTTCGGGTTTTCACCTCGCCCGTTTCTCTTAGACATGATATTTTTCTTTTAATTTTTTTTATTACAGAGGCGGGAGGATATATTCCATTCATTGTCGGTCGACTGGTGAGCTGTTTGACTTTGTCTTCAATCACGATCGTGAAGTTGCTAACATTGAGGTAAACTATCCTAAGGGGAAACGGGCTGGTGACTTGTGTTCTCACTCATTGGGTTCAACTTTTTTTATATAAGATCACGCGCTTTTATTCGTCCATTTTTTTTTGGAACACTTTATTGAAAGGAATGAATGATGATGAAATGTACCTCTGGATGCTAACCTCTTAACTTTAGCTTTACGATTGTGGTAGTTGACATAATAAGGTAGGATTACCCGTGATAGATCTTCACGTTGTTAGCGTTGATGGGCTCTGGAAGATCTTTGCCCCTAATGATGCTGAGACGAAAGGCACCTCCCGAAAGAGCTTCGCGAACGATTAGTGGATCATCCCAGAATGGCTTGCACTTTCCCCTGGATTTAGCAAGTGCAATGATAAGATATACGTTATTATCATGTTACTAACCTTTCTTTTCAAACATGCTTGTCATTGGTCCTAACGATCATTGTGCACTTTATGTCTGTGAGATGTAGTTGGTTGCATTGAGCTTACGATCACTCATTTTCCATGACTTCTTTCTTCATTTGTATCGATGATGTGGGATGTTATCGCCACCCACTTTGTCTGCCACGGAAATGCACTCATGACCATTGGATGCCTTTGGGTTCATTCTCTCGATGATGTCCACACCCCATAATGAAAAAGGTTTAGGGTGTTGCAAGGTTATAAACATTCAAAGCATGCACATGGATCTGTTGTACAAGCTTTAAATACTTGAAGCACTTCCCAACATGCCGCAATAGCTTATCTCCATCGTTCATCAATAACGGCTTAGTCACAAGTTCTTCTTGAACATTGCATGTTCATTTATGCACAAGTTGTGGACTCCATCGTGGACTTCAGACATGATCTTGACAGCATTGATGGGCTTGACTTCAGGCTTCATAGAAGATGGTGTATGACTAGCTCTTCATTCGATCTGTGTAAGGCTTCATAGGAGAACGCGATGTTGGATAGCTATGGCTTTAAGAATTCATTCATCCTTTGCTTGTACTCAAGAAGCGAGGATTTCTTGATGCGTACTATTCTGAGGATCTCAAGGGATCCCAAGTTCACAATTTCAAAATCGTCCATAATGAAATTGACCTATGTTTCGAACCTTTTGAGGGAATCTTCTAGCTCGAGAGTTGAATCATCATTTTCCACATCCTGAACTTCGTTCAAACCTATGAGTTTGAAGTCTAACTCCAGATCGAAATCATATGAGTCGATTTCGAACTCAAGTGTTTTGACAGACACACCTGGCACATTATTGCTTTTGATTTTTGAAAGAATTATTATTATTTTTTGTGTTTAAGAAATTTTTGTTATTTTTGGATTTTGACAAATATATGATTTTTTGGCATTTTTGAAATATCTAGTGCTTTTGGCTTTTGGGAATTTTCTGATTTTTTTTTTTTTAAGATTTTGACAAGTATCTGAATTTTTTGGGATTTCGGAAATATTGTTTTTGGTTTTTTGAAATTTTCTGATTTTTTTTTTTTGTGAAAGACAGCGATGTGAACCAGGGATTGCCTGATTCGGCTCGAGGAGCCAAACACTACTTTCTTTTATTGTGTCGTCATTGGGACTGCGAACCAACTACTGCCCTGCACTCCCTCCCCTTAGGAGGTAGGGTTAGATGGATCAGTAGGTGGGCCCTCATCGTCGTACCCAAACGTCATGATGAATTCGGGATTAGACTTTGAGTTGGTGTTGGATGTTGCTTTTCTCAGCTCAGCCCCGATGCATTGTGACTCTTTGGATTCTTTCAACTTGGATGAGATCCAGACTGTGATCCAGTCAATCAGGAGAAATTCTTAGCCCAGGTCATTTTCAAATAGCTCAGTTAAGCTCATTTGATCCTCCACGGTGGATCCCAGCCTGCTAACCGGATAAATAATCCCTTTTCTGATGGATTTGATTGATGTGTGGTTGAAAGGATCATCCTCCTCTTGCTGATTTTGCCCTCCTCCAGTACATTTGTGCTTTGGTATCTCACCCCTAGGAGGCAGATATTTCAGTCCTCTCATGCCTGCATTCTCTTGATATTCGAGCTGATAATAAAGATGTTGGCCCTCGACTGGAGGGAAGACATAGTTTGATCCGATGGGACAAGCAAGAGAAATATAATTCATAGTCTCAAACTCAAGACTATGGTATGGAATGTCCTCACTAGAGAATTGTATGTCTATTACTGGCATATCTAGCTCTTGATGATTGGTTACTTTTATCAGAAAGATTTGTTTGTGATCATTCAGAATGGTTAGCGCCTTGTCTCTAATGGCTTTTTACTGAAGAATTGAAGAGAGAGCTTTGACTCTATGGATCCAAGATCGATCAAGGAAGAGATGAAATGAAGTTGTAATGTCGAAGACCTGAAAAGTGATGGTTGATGTTATGGGACTAATCAAGATCTCGACGTTAGTCTCTTCCTTGACCTCTCTCGTAGAGGCGGGAACCATTCGTCCTATACTCTTCTCTTAAAGGATTGAAGATTAAGTAGACTTAGGCAAATCCCTTTGAGTAGCAGAATGTCCTTCCTGAAAAGTTACCATATGATTGAAGTCGGGCCCTGATTTTGTTAGGGCATGCGGTATATTGATCGGGGAAGGGGCATTTCCTTGGAGCATGATAGTTAGAGTAGGGGTCGGATAGGCAGATGGTGCCCCTTGCAAGATGGAAGATGTATGGACTGAACTGACTGGGCGTGCCTCTTGTAGACTTGGGGCCATGGAGATTGGATTGGCTGGAAATGCCCCTTGCATATTTAAGGGTGCAGAGATTGGACTGGTTGTGTTTATCCCATGTAGAATTGAGAGTATTGGTGTTGGGTTGGTGGTGATTGCATGGATGGATTAAACTAGATGGCAAGGTGATTCCCTCTGGATGATATTAGTGGTAGGGTCCCAATGAGGTCGGGCTTACTTGATACAGTGGCAAGGGATTCTGAAGGATGTAATTGGTGGTGGCAACAATAGGAGAGGTAACCACAATCCTTTAGTTATTAATTAGATATTGGATCACATGCTTCAAGGTAAAACAACGGTTTGTCATATGGCCTTGGGATTGGTGGTATGCATTGTACTCATTCTCATTCTAGTTTAGTGGTAGAGGGTTTAGTAGGGGCCTAGGCAATAGCGGTGTAAGTATTTTCCTTTGGACTAGCATGACTAGTATCTCATTGTAAGTTTGGGCTATTGGTGTAAACTACCTAGGCTCCCGGGCCATCCCTATCTGTTGACAATAATTGGGGTACTATGGAATCTCCATTTACTATTGTTGTTGCCATTGTCCATCTCAAATGGCAAATTGAGTGCCTTGGGTAGAAGCGACAAGATTGTCTTCTACTGTTGGATGGAGGTTAGGAAAACTTTTATTATCATTCTCGTATCCAGTAGGCCTTTCCACTATTTGTTGTACTGGCGAGGCCTGATGAGGCCACATGTGTGGGGTGTGGGGCCTACCATGATGGATGTGTTTGTACCCTCACCGTCTAAGGAAAGGACGGTGGAAAGTAGATTGGCCGATGTACTTCACACCAGCAGGATAGCTGGTCAGTTGACGTCATCAATTTCTGTGGGGTCCACCTTGATTTTGTGTCTATGCTGTCCACCTCCATTTGTTGCATGGGCCACCCCATGATGTATGTATCAGATACACACCGTCCCTCCATTTCTCTAGATAATTTTAGGGCATGAGGCTAAAAAGGAGGCCGATCCAGATCTCTGTTGGGCCACACCATAAGAAGCAGTGGAGATATTGATGTTCACCATTGAAACTTTTCCAAGGCCCATCTTGATGTTTATTTTCCATCTAATCTGTTCACAGGATCACGCAGACTTGCATATAGAGAAATATAAATGTCAGCTTGATCCCTGACTCCTATGGGTCCCACTATCATTAATCAGGGGAGATTGAACAGCAAAAAAAATAAAATGGGTGGGGTCCACCTTGATAATCGTGTTTTATCTATGCTGTCCATCTCCAGTTGGTGAAGCCCACATGAGATTTGCGTTGTATCCACCATCCATTCATGTGCCCCCCCCCTCCCCCGTTGGTGGACTGAACGTCCAGCAAGCAGCCCACGGTTTTGTATGTGTTATGTATCCATGATGCCCACCTGTTACGTATTTAAGGCCCATTTGGCAAGGCCTGATGTGATGAAATGAGGCCCATGTGCAGGACCCACCTATTATGTATATTATGCCCATGTGTAGGGTTCACCTATTGTGTATTCAAGGCACATGGATTGTGGCCCAATGTGATGTATTCGAGGCCCATTATGATGTATTTGAGGTCCGTGATCGAGGCCCAATATGATAAAGCTCATGTGACGCGGCCCATTGTAATGTATTTGTGATCCATAGGTGTGGCCCATTATGATATATTTGTGACCCGTGTATAGGGCCTATTGTGATGTAATTGTAGCCCTCGTATGAGACCTATTGTGATGTATATTAGGCCTTTGTGTGAGGCCACGGGCCCACTATATGTTTGGCTCTATGTAGGTCACTCCTTGGGAGCAATGTTGGTTAGATGTCCACATCGATGAGCAATGATGGTTGGATGTCCACATTATGACCTTCCCTTAGGCCTTGTTAGGCCCATTCTCATCATTCTCTTATGGGTTAACCCAAATAAGTGGGCCCCATTCACTATAGATGGATGACTTCGTGCTATTGAATTTGATATAACTACGGTTGAGGGCCGATCTTTATATTATGGTTGATCGGCTGTTTATTTATGGACCCCGCCTTGTTTATAGGCCGATTCAGATTTGTCGAGGCCGATTTCGATTTGTCGTGGCCGATTTACCGATTCTGATTATCGATCGATTCCGATTATCGTGGTCAATTGTCGATTAGCGATCAAGGCTGATTATCATGACCGATTGCTAATTCTGATTATCATGACTGATTGCCGATTCTGATTGACGTGACCACTTTTTTGATTCTGATTATCGATCGATTTCGATTGTCGTGACCAATTGCCAATTCCAATTGACGTGACCAATTTGCCGATTCTGATTAGTGATGATTCCGATTATCATGACCGATTGCCGATTCTGATTGACGTGACCGATTTGCCAATTCTGATTAGTGATTGATTCCGATTATCATGACCGATTGTCGATTCTGATTGACGTGACCGATTTATCGATTCTGATTATCGATCGATTCTGATTGTCGTGCCGATTGCCGATTAGCGATCGAGGTCGATTATCATGACCGATTACCGATTCTGATTATCATGACAGATTGCCGATTCTGATTAACGTGATAGATTTATCGATTCTGATTATCGATCAATTCTGATTGTCGTGACCGATTGCCGATACCAATTGACGTGACCGATTTGCCGATTATGATTATCGATCGACTCCGATTATCGAGGCCGATTCTGATTGTTGAGGCCGATTTTGATTGCCGAGGCTGATTATCGAGATCTATATCATGTATATGCAGCTCGTATTTGAGGCCCATCGTGATGTGTATTGGGCTCTTGTGTGAGGTCATGGGTCCACTATATGTTAGGCTCTAGGTGGACTACTCCTTGGGGGCAATGTTGGTTAAATGTCCACATTATCAAGGCCGATTGTCGGTGCTGGTTATTGATACCGATTATGAGTATGTGACAACATCGCATCATGATACATGCCCATATGCATCATCTGCATGTTTGTTATGAGATGTAGTTGATCATTGCATATGTCATTGAGCATGTTGTTATGAGACTCCCTGGTAGGCGGAGGTTATCTCACATGAGCGCACGGTATGCGCAGGATTGATGCATGACTGGATTGTATGACTCATGCATCTTGCATTATGATTACTACACGCCCTAGCGACATCAGGGTTGTAGCCTCCACAGACATATCGTGGATGGCCAGACGGGGCACCAAAAATTTGTTCTAGCATTGGGCTACCATAGATGGCCCTGGGTGAAAATTCCTAAACCCTCTTGGTACCAGAGGACGCCCCAACGTCGAGACCGAGTAGATATATGAGCGCTCGTGTGCTGAATATTACGAGGTCACGTCTCCCACTGTGTTGTGGTCGGTTGGGAGGGGGTGTGGCCTTACCCGCCCGAGCGTAGGGGGCATTGCTAGATTGAGTTTGACCAGCTCGTGAATGGGTCTGCTATCGACGTGCCAAATAGATATTGGCAGACTACTGGCCAGGCGGATAGTGAGGTTTCTTTCGCTCACTTGGACTGTGTGGTTGGGAGAGCGGCAGTGCCATTTGAAGTGTACTAAACCCCGGTAATGATCCCAAAGAGGAACTGTACTGATATGTGGACTTATTGAGCAGGAGTTACATACTCATTCATTCACTATTTACTCGGGCTGGTGGTGCACAATTATTTGTTACGCGTACCTTCGCAATGACCAGTATTTCGGTTGGGGCGCGCAACTAACCTGAGATCAAGAGTGTACCACATTGAGTATGACTATCCAAATTTAGGTATGGGACTGGTTTGGATAGAAGTCCCTTGTGATAGACTCCCTAGCCTGCGATACTACGTACTATCATCCCGACTTCACACTCCAGCAGGGTCATTACATTCTCACCGCATATCGCATTACATCCGTAGCATATGACATTTTGGGTTGCTATATTTCTGCATTTATACGACCTAGTTATGACTGACAGTATTCGTGGACTCATCAGGATTTGCATATTGCATTGTATCATCGGCATCTGATATTTGGCTTGTTATCTCCGCATTGCATAGCTGATCTGCATTGCTTCATCAGTATATGATATTGTTTTTATTATATTTCTGCATTGCATATCCTAGATAAGGGTGATGGTATTTATGAGCCTATCAGTATGTTTTCGCATTACTCTAATATCGCATGATTCATAATCTTGTCAGTATTTCTGCTTATTTCCGATATTGTATGATTATGACACTGTATTGAATACTTGACACTTATCTTGCGCACACACCTACACCCTCTAAGCTCTCTATAAGCTTATGCACGATAGATGCATGCAGGTGGCATTAGATTGTAGTAGCATTGAGCTTGGAGCATGCAACGGACCTTTGGAGCTTTGATTTTCGATATATGTATTTCCCTTTCAATATTGTATTCAAGTGATTATATTAGTGTATATGTGATGATGATGTTACCTTTATGATTTGGTTATACTTGTGGTTATGCTTATTACGAGATAAATGTACAAAAAAAAAAATCCTCCTTATAGGATCCCAGGATTGGAATCTGGCATATGAACGTTAGGAGCTGAGAATGGGGTACTACGGAGGCTGTCGGCACCGGACTCGGCGATCGGGATTCCTGTGAATCCAATCTCCGGGTTTAGGGCGTGACAAATGTCTAGAGGAGTTTTTGAACAGATGTAATGATGCTAAAATATCATTAAAAGGTGATTAAGCTACCATGAGTTTCTGATGTGATAGGATCCGGTATTTGACAAGTCACAGAGCATATTTTAATGGCAATTTAGAGAAGCAGGGAGGTTAAGAAGGAAAGTATTGATGTGATTAATGAAATATAAATGCTAATGATGATTGCATGATTTTTAGCTTGCACTTGAAATGGCTTGGATGTTTGGATGTACCATAGTTAGAAATAATTGACTTAAGTAGGATTGTAAGGCTAAAGGTGGCCGGAGGAGCCTAGAGGGGGCTAAAAAGATGGGAGCTTGAGAACTTAAGCATTCCCTCTCACTCTCGCTCACTTGCTCTCTCTCTCTCTCTCTCTCTCTCTCACTCACTCTCACTCTTGGTGGATTGGTAGTTGATTCTCCCCTTTAAATGAAGAGAATGGAAGGGTATTTAGCCTTTTAGGATGACATTTTGGTAATTCTTAGGACTTTGGAGGGTAAATGATGATGTGGTGGCTTGTGATCGGTTGAGAGAAAGGTAATAATGCCACATGACGTTTCCTTATAAGCTCTTGAGCTTGGTAAGATGATAAATAAGGTAAGTTTTGAGATTAATTGTATGGGAGAGTTGACTTTGGGATGAGGAACAACTGTGTGCTCAGATGGCACATTTGTCGAGGGAGAGCGGTAATCAGATTATCGTCGGCGACAGTTAGACTACCGTCCGCGGTAGTTAGACTACCACTCGGGTACAGTTGCTCCCGCGATTTGGCCGGTGGGCCTATTTCGAGCTCTGAAAGCGGCCCGAAACCCGTTTTTGGATATTCGACTTAAAATGGCTCGGAAATGGCTTAGAAATGGCTCGAGAAATGGATCGATTTTGGGTATGCTCTAGCTGAGATGATGACTCGAGTTAAGTTAGGGTTTATGGTAACGTAATGGCTCGGGTTTGGTTAGGGTTTGGATCAGGTTTGGAAAATGGCTGCGGGTTTGGGTATGGTGCGAGGTTTAGGTCAAGTTCCTAAGGATCATCCATGCCTTATCAAGTTGCTAACCTGGGTGAGGTGTCTACAATATAATATATATGTCGAGGTGACAGTATCTTGGTTAAGGCCTGGCTGCACCTAATTCGCTTTTAAAAAAAAAAAAAAAAAAAAAAAAAACGATACAAAGTTGGACGGTTTGGATTGGTATACACATGTGTCATTGTGCAGTAGCCTCGAGCATGCTGAAACAGATTAGCTACTCTGGTCGGTGATCCGTGGACCCCAACATGGTGTATGTGTCTCATTCATGTCGTCCATCCATTTTTTTTTCCAGAAAATTTTACAGTACGAACCCAAAAATAAAATAGATCAAAATCTCAAATTGGCCACATAGTGTTGATTGAATTCTACCCGTTAAAAACTTCATAAGTCTAAAAAAGTTTTGGATCAAGTTGATATTTGTTTTTGCCTTCTTCAGGTCTGCATGACCTACTATACCGGTTGGATGTCAAATAAACATTACAGTTGGCCCTTGGAAGTTTTTTATGGCAGACGTTTAATCACTACAGTTTTCCATGGTGTGGTCCACCTGAGATTTTTTTTATGCCTCATTTTTAAGAAAGATTATTAAAATGATATGTAAAAATGCATCGACGGTGTGGATAAAACACAGAGATCATGGTCAGGCCCACATAGCACCGACCACTAGCCACTTGGCCAGTGGCAGCGGGACGCTGATTAGCTACTGACAGGTTGAGGACCGAGACAAGCTACTGAAGTGACGTCACCAACTTCTGTGGCCCCACCATGTTGTTATTTTTTATCCACACCGTCCAAACATTTTGAGAAGTCATTTTAAGACATGAAAAAAAGAATGAGGCAGATCCAAGGTTAGAGTGGACCCCACCACAGAAAAGAGTGGAGAGAGTGACGCCCACCGTTGAAACCTTCAAAAGGTTCACTATGATGTTTATTTGAGATCCAACCTGTTCATGTGTTAACTCAGACACGAAAGAAAGGAAAACACAAATATCAGCTTGATCAAAAGCTTTTGTGGCCCTTTGAGCTTTTTAACGGTGGGCGTCACTCTCCCCATTGTTTTCTGTGGTGGGGTCCACTCGAGCTTTAGATCTTACTCATTCTTTGCATAATGCCTAATATGATCTCTCGAAATGGATGGACGGTGTGGATACGAAACATACATCATGGCGGGCCTATAAAAATTGGTGACGTCACTTCACTAGCGAGTCTCGCTACTCAAACTGTCAGTATCTAATCCGCGTCAAGTGGCAGCGTACTAGCCAAACGCGTCCCGGGCATGCCGATGGATAACTGCGTTGTACTTGTACTGGCAGTTTGACCCCAGCAAAAGAAGAGAAGGTTGAGGGAAACGGATTAGCTACTCCCCCTGCCACCACCCCGGTGGCTAGTTGTCGGTGCTCTGTGAGCCCCAACATGGTGTATGTGTTTCATCCATTCCGTTCATCCATTTTTAAAGATTATTTTATGGCTCTATGACAAAAATTAGAGGTATATAAATCTCAGGTGGAGAACACCACAGGAAAACAATAGTGATTGGATATCCACTATTAAAATCCTCCTAAGGCCCACTGTACTGTTTATTTGAAATCAAATCTGTTTATTAGGTGATAAAGACCCAGATGAAGGGAAAAAACAAAGATAAGCTTGATCCAAAACTATTATGGCCCCCAAAAAAGTTTTTAATGTTCAACGTTCATTCAACACTTTCCTGTAATGTGGTCCAATTGAGATTGATATATACCTAATTTTTGGTCTCTTGCCATAAAATGATCTATAAAAATAGATGGACGGAATGGATGAAACAATACAACCACAGAGCACCGATCATCAGCCATGGGCTGATGGCAGGGGAGTAGGCAATGCGTTTCAAAGGTTAAGAGAGGGAACATCGTCTTGGTTATAGGCGCAGGCTTTATATTAATAGCCACAATTGTTTCCTCATGTGTGCGCAGGTCTAGTAGATGTGAAGCTGCTGAGTTTGGGCTTACACCGGCCAGAGCCAAGACCAAACTGACCTTTGTCTTTAAGCCTTAGCTAAGTGTGAGGTGCTGATGGTAAGGTGATAGTTACCCCACCACCATTTTACACGCATGACATCCGCATACGTCAATCTAGACCACATAAATGGTGGGTGTCATTGTGGATGGATCGTGTGTCGAAGATGACACTGGCTGGATGTTCTAGCCGTTAGTTTTCTGACCATCAAATTATTGTAAAAAAAGGAAGCCCCCAATCGTTCAAATCAAAGGATGGATATTAATTACTGAAAATCATCAAATCAGTGTGATTTGGGGGCTAATAATTCCTCTTAATAGCAGGAGGCTATCTGTTCATGGTTCACATTCAGAAAATAAATGCTCAAGAACAGCATACTGCAGTTAAACTATTTGAGTATATTTCGACATGAATGCTACACATGCGGCGCTGGAGATCCATCAGTCTTGACAACGATTTTCCTGTAATCGGGGTGATGGGGAGCCAGTGTGACCCTATGCTTTGTGGGGCCCACCGTGATGTATATCTCTATCATTTTTTGGCTGCTCATGTTCGGACAAGAGGCAGATCCACAACTCTTTGAGTGGCCACACTGGAGGAAATGGTGGGGATGGAAACGTCTGATGTTAATACCCTATGCTTTGTGGGGCCCACCGTGATGTATATCCCAAGAAAGTTTTAATGATGAGGGTTTATTTTCTACTATTTCTTGTGATGTGGCCACTTAAAAGTTTTGATCTATCTCAATTTTGGGCTTATTTGTTAACATGAGTATGCAAATGTGATGGATGGAGTGGATCCCCACTGGGTGATTTTGTTTTGGACACTTGCATCCCATGTTAAGCAATCCTGATCATTGATCCAATGGGCATTACCGTGGATTGATGATTCCCAACAGATTTCCTCAAAAAAAAAAAGAAAAAAAAAGAAAAAGAAAAGACTGATTAAGAATAGATAGAGCACTGAATCGATTCTCAGTAGGTAATATATATTATAGTAACACAACAATAAATAGAAGTAGAAGAAAATGAAATTCTCACGAAAAGAAGAAAGAGATTTAAAAAAAAAAAACAGATGACATGGGTGCGTGTTTTTCTCGCAAGAAATAGTTTAGCCCATCCGCAACTCAGGATAGCTAAAATGTGGAGGCCCACTTTCTGGGATAGTCCGATGGTCAGAACTGTCCATCTTATCAGCGATACCGAAAATGAGTCCGCTGATCATGACCTTTGATTTCTGGAATTGCATGTGAGCCATTGAAAACTTTTGGTCATGATTGTACATCCATCTGCTCACAGGGATGGTTATAATCATTCCTTGAGCGCCTTATGATGCCCTGTATGGTATGGAATTCAGAACATGAACGACTCAGACCATTGGACCATCCAAGCGCGTGGGCCAACACATACTGGCTAATGGGGTAGTTGACTAGGAGCTCCTCGTTTAGCCACCTACATTATTATAGAATCAGAAGAAGAAAAACAGCCGCTATTTGGCCATTTTTAGTAGAAATATTGGAATAACCGGCAATCCATTTTTAGTTTTAAAGCAGCCGCTACCACAGTCACGACTGAACGCGGCCCTTACTCTGCTCCTGCACCACGCAGTGCCTGTGGTTTTCTTTTTTGGGCTTGTCATTTTCCTGCGTTTCATTTCTCTCTCTCTCTCCCTCTACCGCCCTCCTTTTTGCAATTCCAAACGCGTAGATGTCTTTTCGAAGAGATTCCAGACGCGTTCTTCCTCAAATAAAATAACTATTCAATCCCTCTTACTTTCAACACTTGTCATTCTCCCTCCCCACGACAATTATCAGATCGCTGCATTTGATTTATGACATGAGGGGTTTTCCCAGGCACGAACGCCGGTGGGCGTCTGACACCGTTGCCGGAAAAGGAATTTCGTCAGATTCATCTCCTAGAAGTAGCGGTGCAACTGCCGCAGAAGATGAGCTCGTGGAGGTGACGCTTGATTTCCACGACGACGACACTATCATTCTTCGGAGCGTTGAGCCCGCCACTGTCTCCGACTTTGATCATCATGATGTCATCGGTGGGAGCGAAACGTCGACGCCGGCATCGGCATCGATATCGCCGACCATTCGCCGGAGCTCCTCCCATCGACTCCGTCAGTTCTCCCAGGAGCTAAAAGCGGAGGCAGTGGCGCGGGCGAAGCACTTCTCGCAGGAGCTGAAAGCCGAGCTGCGACGCTTCTCGCGGAGCCACGGACATGCATCTCGCACGCTTTCATCGTCGTCCGCATCGACACCGCAGCCGGATGCACGGTTGGCTGCTCGGGCGCTCCGTAGGCAGCGAGCTCAGCTGGATCGGACGCGATCCGGCGCACAGAGGGCACTTCGAGGGCTGAGATTCATCAGCAGAACTACAGCCAACGGTCCGGATGTAGATTCTTGGAAAGAGATCCAATGCAACTTCAATAAGCTAGCAAAGGACGGTTTCCTTCACCGCGCAGATTTTGCACAATGCATAGGTAATTAATTAATAAATAGCTTCTCCTCAATTCCTTATTATTATTATTATTATTATTTTATTTTCCTTAATTAATCGGGAAGGTATTTCTTTTGTGTTCATTGAAACTCTAAAAAGGGATGAAGGATTCAAAGGAATTCGCATTGGAACTGTTCGATGCATTGAGTCGGAGGAGAAGGTTAAAGGTGGAGAAGATCAGCAAAGACGAGCTTCAGGAGTTTTGGTTGCAGATTACTGATCAGAGCTTCGATTCTCGCCTTCAAATTTTCTTCGACATGTAGCAAATATAAGCAACAAATATTTCATTGATATATATATATATATATATATATATATATATATATATATATATATATATATATACTGTTTAATTAATTAAATGATTGATTAATTCGATGCAGGGTTGACAAAAATGAAGATGGACGCATAACAGAAGCCGAAGTGAAAGAGGTCCGTGAGAAATTTCACCCTTCTTTAGTCACTAGTTCAAACGACAGGGTTAATTTTTTTTTCATTGGAAAAGGCCACCTTTTAATTTCTTGATTATTATCACTAAACCCTATTTTCTTTATTATTGCTTAACCCTTTTTCTTTATTTATTGTACTCAATTTATTTATATGGGTCTGTTGTACTTACAGCCTCCCAGGGGATTGTGATTCAGTAAGCGGAGGCAGAATATAGGCTGTGATTCATCACGAACATGCCATTCACTTTTCTATGATAAATGGTCATCACGACCAACGGTCACTTGATGAGTGGACGGCCTACCTTGACTTTTTGGTGCATGGCATATTCGCCTGACGAATGGCCCAGATTTCGGATGCATGTGCCGTATGCACTGACGTCTGGCCCAGTGGAGAATGAGTAGATAACCGGACTGGCCTGTATGGATAGATAAATAGGAGTACCGGCGGATCATCGGCCTTATCTTTGTTTTTGTTCTTTTTCTTTCAATGAAATTTTCATTACTTCTCCAAAAAAAAAAAATTTAATGGATAAATAGGCGTAAAGGAGGAAAGATGGTTATTAGAAAGACCACACGGAAGCTCTTTATTTTTATTTTAATTTTCCTTTTTTATTTTTATTTTTATTTATTTTTTAACACACTCACATCCACACACACAAAGGAGGCTTATATCTTAGGTTACGTATGAGTGTGTTATAGCGTATTAATAATTTTGAGAGGTTGTCATTTATCGGTTAAATTTTAAAAATAATAGGTAGGGGTTAGATGGATTCGTTGAGTGTAAACTATCAAATACCAAAAAACCACCGACTCCAACTCCCCCGGTGTCTCAAAAGACTCTCTCTGACTTTCTCTACAATTTCAGACCACTGTTAACCTATAATGATCCTTATTTCTTTGGAACACTTGGACAGTCCTATAGTTCGATCCGAACCGTCCGTTAGCTGCAGCGTACAGATCCTGGCCTTAACATACAAAATTCATACGAATCAGACAATGAAAAGCATCGAGGAAAATGGACGTTCAGGATTACTTTATAGAAAAAGTAAGTTCAATCAATAATTTGGACCTTCCATCTGTCGGAGATTTATTATTAATAGCCTGTCATTCTAAAGAATCATTTCTGTCAGACCATCGTAAACATCACGCCCCTTTCTTGGAAAATGAATGGCTAAACAAATAATACCGAAGTTGAGAGTCTACTCGATGTGAGTTTTTCCTTAGTGTGCCGCACCTAATGGACGGTCCAGATCAATCTATTTGATCGTTCAAGTGCCTCGATGCAACTTGGAGCACCATAACGTACATGCGCTCTAGGAGTAGTACATCATTTCCCTCGAGTGCATTTTTTTTTAATTTTTTTGTTAGCTTGTTAGCACACCCCAATGTCAGTTCACACATCACTGTTAGCCACCTCCCCTGGGGAATCGAGTGCACTTTGAATGTGCGCTTACCTCACATTCTCAGAACGTGTAAGATCGTGCCACCTTGCCAGGTTTTCCTCACCGTTCAGATTCCGTGCATCCATCTAAAACGTAAAAAACACAGTCATCCCCGCATGTACATTGAATTTAAACCATCGCTCTCTTTATTTTAATTCCTCCATTTGAAGTTTTTCTTGTTCTTTTGTGAACGTCGAATAACCGTAAAATAGAAGAAAAAACGTTATTGGTGTTTCTCTTTTTTAGCCTTCAAATTTCCATGCTTGCCACTACCGTGGACCCTGCTGTGATTGCTTTGCACCAATCCAAGCTCTCCATCAGCTGTCCCCCGTGGATTTAGGCCCAGGCACTGAAGTAACGCAAATTCGTGAGTCAGTGGGTCACAATAAAGGAAAACAGTTGGGAGGGGACGCCCATCCTTGATTGTGTTCGGGCTCAGCTGAGTGTTGGAATGAATGGCCTCATTTGCTTCATCTTGATGGGATTTTTCAAATGATAGATTCGATGGCACATAAACAGCGTGGTGGCCTCCACACAAAGTAAATAGTGGAACATCCCCTCCCAACTGTTTCCATGTGTTGGGGCCTATCTGATTTACGGATTTGCCTGATTTTTGGGTCTTCGAATTAAAATGGCCGGATTAGATAACATGCACGCATCTGGGTAGGGCTGCAACACCCAATAACATTGTAAGCTATCATTGGTATTGGCGTACGTACACAGAGAGACATAATTATAGATTTGTAATCAAACATTGTTTTCTGGCAAACGTAGATAATCATGTTAAGTGCTTCCGCAAATAAACTGTCGAGACTGAAAGAGCAGGCAGAGGAATATGCAGCACTTATTATGGAGGAGTTGGATCCAGAAGGGCTTGGCTACATCGAGGTAACTATATACTTTTATTCATCTCTACTATAAAGTTTTAAATATTATCTGCTACTACTTAATAATGCCTGAGTCGAATTGGTAATTTCGGTGAGAACCGGTTAGTCTGACAAGCTATTAGTTGAAATCGGGTGGTTTGGTCGAACTTATTTCCAACAGGAATGAGTTGTCGGATCAAATCAGGACAAGTGGTGACGGAAGCACACCAGTTGGAACTGAGTCAAACCAATATGACTCGGGACAGATGCAGACTGAGTTGGGTTCAGTTGGGACTTAAGAGAGACCTATAAAGACGGACCTGTTGCATTGTTGACTATTGATATCTTTGTCGTTTTGTTCAAGCTACTGGTCCTACGTCGGAATAGTCATATCAATTTCAAGTTGTAATTAGACAACTAGATCTGGTGAGGATGAGTTTTAAAACCTTGTCTCTACCATATATACACCAGAAGTTTCGGGAAGAATTCTGCGTTCAATTAGTTTTTTTGACAAGGCCAAAGATGGAAGGGTTTTGCGGCCAAATAATAATAAATTAATAATAATAAAAAAGAGTACTTACCTAATTTACAGGGGCCTCAACAGTACGTGGAGTTGACGTTTTGCCTACTCCCAAAATGACCTGAGATGGTGTAGGGTATACCTGCCCCTTGACCACGTTTTAGATGAAGTCTTACTGAGCCCTCACTGACCTTTTCACAACCATTTCCTTTGGTCCCTCCCACTCTCACGCGTTTTCAACCAGTTCCTCTTTCCACGTGCATTGCGTATGTCATGTATCGCTGTCGTTTGTGTGTGAGACTTTAACTCGTAGTAAATCAAGATTAGGAACTAGAGCAAATTTCATATGAGACGGAAATACCCAATTCATACATGAATAAATTCTGAGACTTCAGGATAAAATGGTGTGAACGCGTGCGATGTTGTCTTGGTTGACAATAAGAAGAGTTGGCGACCCCCACAGGCATCTTTACACGCAGTCTATGCGTGCATCTGGTGGGTGGCCCCCCAGCTGTGAAAACGACCTTACCCAAAGAAAGAGGCTGCTCCAATTCCCCCAGTGGGCCACTCTGGTGGAATAATGGAAAGTTCACGATCACTTGAGAGCATCCTCCACCTTCGATGTATACGTCTAGCCAGTGTACTCGCGTCACTTCTGAACTGACGTATCATACAATGCCTCACACTGTGCCCATTCAGTCAGGTCGTGACCGTCGGCCCCACCTTCATATCTCCATCCATTTTTCCACCTCATTTTTTAGTACGGGAGCAAAAAATTAAAGCATATCCAAATCTCAAGTGGACCACACCATAGAAAACAGTGGGGATTGAACACCAACCATTAAAAACTTCCTAGGCCCACAGTACTGTTTATTTGCCATCCAACCTATTGGTAAGGTCAAACAGATTTGGATGAAGGGAATATGCAAATAACAACTTTATCCAAACCTTTTCTGTCCCACAAGGAGTTTTTAATGGTCAATCACCTCTGTTTCCTCTGGTGTGGTCCACTTGAGATGCTTCAGTTTTGGGTCCAAGTCCTAAAATAAGGTGGAAAAACGGATGAACAGCATAGATATACAAGAAATACACCAAGGTAGGCTACATGGTCAAGCCAGGACCAAGTGTCCCAACTGGAATGAATCCACGCCCCTGTTTCACTTAGCTTTGGATTTGTTTCAATTTTGGGCTCATATACTAAAATGATCTGAAAAAATTGGATGGACGGAGGTTAGTGACAGAAATATACAACATATACACCAAGTCGGGCCACACGTTCATGACGTGATTGAGAATCCTCACCCCTGTTTCCTGTGGTGCGGTCCACTTGAGCTCTAGATATGCTTCAATTTTGAGCTCCTTCCCTAAAATGATCTGGAAAAATAGATAGACAGTGTAGATAAGACACATACATCAACGTGGGCCCCGCAGAGTTTACTCAAGTCGTACTGAGTCACGCAACTCAATCTACTTCGTGGAGGGGGAGCGGATTAGGTGTGCCCCGGCCCACCCAAGATGGTGTGGCCTTTACCGTGGGGCTCACCTTGGGGCATGTATTAAATATCTATGCTATCCATGTGTTTTTCCACGTTATTTTAGCACATGAGCCCAAAAATGAATAAGATCATATTCTCTGCTGGACCATTTTATTGTAAAAAAGTGGTGATTGAATGCCGGGCAATTGAAAACATTTTAGGATTCACCGTAATGTTTCAATGATGTTTTTTTGCCATCCAGCTTATTGATAAGGTTACATAAACCTAGATGAAAAGAAAAAACGAATATCAGCTTGATTCAAAACTTTTATAGCCCATTAATGGCTAATCACCTCTATTTTTTGTAGCATGGTTCACCTAAGAATTTGATTTCTTTAAAATGATTTGGCAAGGGCACGACATGTTGGGTGTGTTCACTCCTAATCCGCTCCCATGGACAGGAGACGCGGATTACAAAGAGCCTTCAGCATAAACTTGTGGAAGGGAAGCTAGGTGGGCCCACCGTAATATTTGTAAGAAATCCACTCTGTCCATCCACTTTTCCCGATCATGTTAGGACTTGGGCCTCAAACTGAGGCAGATCCAAAACAGTGTGTTTCACGGCAAGAAACAATGAGGATTGAACATTAACTATTGAAACATTTGTGGGGCCACGGAAGTTTTGGATCAGGCTAATATTTTTGTGTTTTCAGGTATCCGAGGAATGACCTTACGAATGATATGGATGGCATGTAAACATCACGGTAGACCTCAGGGAGGCTTCAACGGTAGGCATTTCTCTACTCACTTTTTCCTATTGTGCATCTCACTTGAGTTTCGGATCTTTCTCATTTTTAGACCAACGTCCTAACGTAATCTGGAAAAACGGATGGGTGGGATGGATTTCTCATAAACATTACTGTAGGACCTTCTTAACTTTCGGTGGCAGAAAGTTCACTGGCAATCGGGGCGTCCGTGGAGAGGATCGTCCCGGTCTGGATTGGAAAACAATGATCGTCCCCTTGTCATGATTTCAACCCGCGGGGGGAGGTATTAGATGGGGAGACCTTTTGGTGGGGAAGCCGATTAGGTTCGCCGGCTTCACCTACGACAGTGGGGCCCTTACCACCGTGGGGCCCACCTTGTTGTACGTATTTTATATCCACTCTGCCCATCCGTTTTTCCGGATCATTTTAGTGCATGTGATAAAAAATGAAGATCGAAATCTCAAGTGGACCGTACTACAGGAAAAAAGTGGTGATTAAATGCCCTACTATTAAAAACTTCTCAGGCTTACTGTAATGTTTATTTGCCATCCAACCTGTTGATAGTTCACGTGAACCTAGATGAGGGAAAAGGCAAAATATCAGCTTGATCTAAAACTTCTGTGGCTCATTAATGGTCAATCACCACTGTTTCCTATGGTATGATCCACCTGAGAATTGGATCTACTTCATTTTTTGCGCTAGTGCGATAAAATAATATGAAAAAATGGATGGACCGCGTGGAGGATATAGAATAAATATATAAAGGTGGGCCATTGGTAACCAGTAATGGCCGCACCATCGTGGTTGAGGTTGGGGTGGCCACCTAATCCGCACCCTTTTGGTCGGGCGCTGTTGGTAAGATGCAGGTGTGCTGTCTCATCATACGTGTGGCACGTACCTCAAATTTTAACAACTCAAAAACTGGTTAAGTCATCGAAGTGAAATTTGGTATCCTAGCCTCTGATCAGCAAACATCATTTCATGGAGTGTGGACAATTTACTAATACTTCTTACTGCCTTGCGTTTTTCGACCAATCGGTCAGTATTCACAATATTAATTTTGGGTTATACTCCACTAAAATTGCCCCAGTATTTACTATAGTTACATGTCACATGTATGATAGGACAACTCACTTTATCTCAAGTAGTGTGTTTAGTGCATTAGGACTGATTCAAATCTGTAGTAAAGAGGAACAGCCTGGCTCTCGACTGTTATTGCAGATGAATGGTCCAATTGGACTGATATTAAATATCAATTGTTCGGTTGGGTCAACACTGAAAATCAATAGTATAATTGGACCATTTGTCTTCATCCAATTGGACTGATATTAAATATCAATTGTCCAGTTGGAGCAATACTGAAAATCAATAGTATGATTGGGCCATTGTTGAAGACAAATGATCCAATTTGGCAATATTAAAAGTGAAATGTATGATTGGACTAATATCAAAGATGAACAAACCGATTTGGTGAAAATAGGAAATGAAGATCAACAGTATGATTGAACTGATATCAAAGATGAACAGGCTGATTATGATAAAATTAGAGATAAATGTTCCCATTGGGTTGATGTTGAATATCAATGGTTACATTGGACTAGTATTAATGATGAACGGTCTGATTATACCGAAATTGGAAATGAAAGGCCTATTGGGCTGATATTGATTATCAACAGTCCAATTGATCCTAACTTGAAGACAAATGGTCTTATTGGAGTGATGTCAAAGTTGAATTGTTGGAGCGGAGGTTGAATATCAATCTATTGGGCCAATATTAAAGAGAGAGAGTTAAATTGGGCTGATAACAAAGTTGTGCGGTTCAATTGGGATCGATCAGATTATTCATTTTTTCTATAGGTTCAATTGGATCATTGATCTTCAATTTTGGATTGATCAGATTCCTTGTCTTTATTATTCATCAAATCATATTGTTGATCATCATATTGATGGAATTGAACGGTAAACGCAGTAGAAATCAAAGGCTTTTGAAAGGTTCAATCCATATTTTAATAAGATATTTGTTTAGATCAGCCCATATTTTTAGATAAAAAAAGGAAATCCACTTCTACAACATACTTAAAATAGATCGTCAATGTTGATTATGATTTCTTCCTATTTCCCAATACAAGGAGTCTTTCTTAGATTTATCCTAGATGAGATGAGAACCACTGTCCCAATCTTGGCAAGGGTCAGATCAAACCAGAGCCATCTATAAGGTGTGCTCCACACGCAAGGGCGTATGCATATGTGAACGTGAGGACGTGCGCACATGTGAACATTAGGGCATGTGGGTGTTTCCCACCTGCTCTTCCTTTCTCTTATCACACACTCTCTAGCTCAGGTGGAGACTCCAAGGGAGTCATGGCGTCTTAGCTCTCTGGGCAGGGAATCTCTCTCTCTCTCTCTCTCTCTCTCACAGGTAAGATCTTATATAAGAGAGGTTCAGAGTTATATGGAAGTTGTGTAGTCTATTAATATTGTGAAGAATGTCTGCTTATCTTAGCCATTCGATGTTCATCAAGTATGATTTAAAACAACTTAATGATAAAAATAAAACTTAACAGTTGAAAACCTTTAGTTAACTAACTGAAAACCTCATAGGTGTCAACCAACCTTTAAAACAATTGATAGACTTCATCGTTAAGATTAAGCTATCTATTCGTATCCTAGGTAAATTGTAAAACCCTTTTAGGAACCCTTGGAAAATATTTAGTAAGCCTTAGAATACTTTAGAATAGTCTTAGGGACCCCTATTTATAGTTTAGAAAACTCCACTTACGCGTCTCCTTTGGAAAAGTCCGGAAACCGCCTCAAATTTACGCAGTCCGCGCATGATCTGCGTAACCTCGACTAGTCGAGCCAAGGCCTTGATTGGTCGAGAGACCCCCTCGACTGGTCGAGCATCATGGACACCCAAAACACAAGCTCGCTAGACTTTGAGTCGAGCAGGCCTCGACTAGTCTAGCGGCCCACTCGACCGGTCGAGCAACGCCAAATTAAAGATATCCGACAACAATCTCCACCATGCCTTCAATCTTCAACTGTGTATCTTGCTGCCATCTTCTCTTATCTCTGCATCATAGCTTCTTGTGCACACTTCGTCATTCTTTTATGCCATTGCCAAGCCCAGAGAAGTTGCACAAAACTTGAACTTCTCTACAGGAACGACATTGGTGATCATGTCTACTGGATCTAAATTCACATGTCAACCACCTTTGCTCCTGTCTTCCCAAAAGAAAAGACGTAATCTTCTTACCATCTCACCGCTACCCAATATTGCTTGTCGGGGTACTTGCTCACAACACTAATAGCCTGTGAAATAACCAGTCTAATCTAAACCATGACATACACTGCCAATCGCATTCGAATAAGGCTCATTGAGATATCCTGCTTTTTCTCATCTATTTTTGGGACATGTTCTGAGGAAAACTTGAGGAGAGACGTATAGGGAATGCTCTCTGGCTTTACCTGACCCATCACATCCTTGATCAATACCTACATACAAGGTATTCCTCCTGTGATTACCAAAGCCTACTCCTCCTTTAGTCTCAATGCCGAAAACCATCTTTGCAGCCCCCCCGATCCTTCATCCTAAATGTTCCACTTAACCGAGTTTTCAGTACATTGATTTCAGACATGTCATAATTGGTGATCTACATGTCATCACTTCCTGACTCACCATGAAAGAATCAAACCACTGCCTAGGCAACAAGTCGAACCACGACCTCCTGCAAAGTCTTTTCTCAGCCCCTTTAACTTCGAACTGCTCTGGTTCTTCGTGTAGATCTGCTCTTCACTTTCCCTTGCAGAAGTGTGGACTCCACATCCATCCTTCCAGCTCAAGATTACATTGGCCAACTAGCGTCAATCACGGATCTAATAGACACCTGTTATACCATCGGCGCGAATATCTCCAAGAAGCCGATCCCTTCTCTCTGAGCATAACCTTTCGCTATCAACCTCACCCTGTATTTATGTTGTATCCTCCTGAAGATCCACCTGCTTCCAACCGCTCTCTGGCTCACTTGAAGCTCCACCCGCTCCTATATGTCGATCTGGTACAACGAATTCATCACATCACCTATAGTCACTTTTCATTTCTCAGTACCAAGCTCACCTAGAGTCATCTGAATAAAAGATGAATTCCCTACGATATTGGAGTCATCCATGTACCACGTCGATATCCTGCGATCATGTCATGTGATTCTTCTCACAGGTGGCTGCTCCACCTGCTTTGTATCCCTGTCCGCGCATCTCAGCCTTTCTGCCCTGCCTGCTCATGTGGCCATGCCCAACATGCCACACATGTGCAGAGGTGAAATCCACTACATCCACTGCAGCTCCACTTTTTAAAGTGCTCCCGATCAACCTATACAAGTTACCGAGTCATTGCGCTTTCATGATTACCCGTGCCTCCTTAGATACTTTAAGAGCACCATCAATACCTGTGTACTTGCATCCTTTTGGCTCAAGTACACCAAGAGAAATAAGATTCTACTTCAAATCAGGAACGTGCCTAACATCAATAAAGGTATGCTTCACCCCATCAAACATCCTGATGCACACCATACTAATAGCCACAACATTACAGGCAATGTCATTGCCCATAAATACTTATCCACCATCGCACTCCCTGTAGCTGGTGAACCAACTCCGATGATAAGTCATGTGAAAAGATGCTCCTATGTCTAGTATCCACTCGTCCTTACGATCATCGTATGGCCGCCTGATAGTGTACACAGACAAAACATTACCATCACATCTACTCGATTTAAGATTTTCGCAATCCTTCTTCACATGTCCTTCCTTCCCACAATTCCAGTACTTTATCTTTCTTTTGCCCTTGCCCTTAGATTTAGACCTATAACCTGAAGAACCTGTACCTTGTTCAGAATTCCTACCCCTTGTAAGTAGTGTCTCAGAAGATATCCTCATGTCGACGTTAAGCTTTCTCATAGCCTTCCCTTGAAGGGCCGAGATAACGGTGTCAACACTCAGGGTTTTATTCGTTAACCACATTGTATCCTTGAATGACTCATAAGACGCCGGAAGAGAATTGAGCGACATACTTGCCTGTTCTTCATCTTTTATCACTTCCTCCATATCTAGAAATTTGCAAACTAATTTATCAAAGTTGTTGATGTGAGCCTTCACATCTCCACCCCCTGCCATCTTGAAGTTATACCACTGCCTCTTCAAGTGCAGACAATTTTCAGAGGATTTTTTTGCATAGACATCCTCTAGCTTTGCCCATAACTTAGCCGCAATTTTCTCCCTCATGATGTTGTAGAGAACCTCATTCGTGAGACATAAATGGATCGATGATAAAGCCTTCTTATCAAGAGTATTCCATTCATCATCAGTCATAGTAGACTTTCGCTCCTCAAGAGCACCATCTTTGCCTTACTTGATTAAGGAACTGATCATCTTAATCTTCCATAACTCAAAATTATTTTTTCCTGAGTACTTCTCAATATCATACCTAGTGCTTGCCATTATTATTAATCCCTCAGATTCAGATATGTGCCCTAATATTGCTTTGATACCACCTGTTGGAGATTTGTGCCGCGGAATAACATAAATCTAGATCTAGAATAGCAATTCCAATGGCACCAAGCACACATAAGAGAGCACACAGATTTAACGTGGACAACCCTTGCGGGAAAAAACCACGGCACAAAGCGATAGATGTCCACTATGAAAATAGAAATTACAAAGAGAGAGGACTTACCCGATTCGAACAACCTCGAATCTCACCCTTGTTACACCCTTTAAAAACCTTAAAACCCTTTTAGGAACCTTTAAAAAATCTTTAGAAAGCCTTAGAATACCATATAATAGTCCTAGGGACCCCTATTTATAGTTTAGGAAACTTCACTTATGCACCTCCTTTGGAAAAGTCCGGAAACCGCTTCAAATTTACGCAGTCCACGCAGGATCTGCGTAACCTCGACTAGTCGAGCCGAGCCCTCGACTGGTCGAGGACCTCCTCGACTGGTCAAGATCCTCTCGACTGGTCGAGCATCACGGACACCCAAAACACAAGCTCGCTGGACTTTGAGTCGAGCGGGCCTCGACTAGTCTAGCGGCCCACTCGATCGGTCAAGCCAGGCTCTCAACCGGTCGAGCAACGCCAGATTAAAGGCATCTGACAACAAGTTGATCATATGTTGGATCGTCTGTATTCCAAGAACCATGACGAAGACACCCGGGCACACCCACTTTCAGTTGCAATTTAGTAGTTTCATAAAAAGAGCCAAAGCATGACTAATTTGAAACCATCCATAGTCTTCTAGTTATGGAAATTTTGACGGAGCTAATGTAATTACAAGTCTATTCAAGTTTGGGCATAATAAATCTTCTAGCTTAAACAATACAAGCAACCATATGCTTTATTTAAGAAACCATTTATAACAAACTTACACACTCACATGGAGTAGAGAAGAAGGCAAACTATGGGCATGTACTATCTATCCTAATATCTGGTCAATTCCTTCACATGAGATGACCATCTAATCTCATCATAGGTATGCTAAGACAATTGTATGGTTATAGTCAGGTCATTGAGATCCATGGACCATAGCTCTCCCCTGGCTACCAAGTTGTACAGTCCAATCTCAAGTATTCCAGAACATCAGAGGTATTCTTCTCAAATTCACATTAAACATGTTCTATAAAATTAACTCAATAAATGCATCATGCCATAAATAAGTCTAATAACATTAATTTTTTAAGGCACAACCCCAACCGACATCGTTCAAAATAGATCATTGCAATTTATTATCAGTCCAATTAGACCATTGATTTTTAATATTGGACTAAACGGTTCATTCATCTCTAATGTCAACCCAAGTAGACCATTAAATTAATCTTTGATATCATCCTAATTGCATTATCAATATTCGCCAACTAACCAGACCATTAATCTTCAATGTCGCCCAATCAAATTAGTATCCATTTTCAGCTAAATACGTTTATCCAACCATATTGTTGATCTTCAATATTTTCACCGCCAGTCAAACTGTTAATCTTCAATGTCAGCCCAATCAGATTATATATCTTCATTTTCATCTTTGATGTTGGTCAAACTGTATTGTTGATTTTCAATATCTTCCTAATCCGGTTGTCAATGTTCAATAGAATTGCAATTAGACCATGCCTCTCCAATTTGGGTCAAGACAGTCATTCATCTTTGATGTTTGTCCAATGATGTCATTGATCTTCAATTTCACCATATTGGATCATTAACTCCAATTCCATATCTTTGATATTGGTTCAATCGGATGATTGATCTTCAATTGTGGCTCAATTTGACCGTTGATCTTCAATATCATTCAAATTTGACCATTCGACTTCGACATCAATCCAATCAAACCATTCATCTTCATTATTAGCCTATTTGGATTATTGATCATTAATATTGGTTCAAATCGGACCATCCATCTCCAAATTTGGCCCAATCAGACTATTTTAGACCTATGGTTAACATGAGGTGACTCATTTAATGGATGGTTTATCCATATCCTAAGTAGATCACGTGGGCCTCACATTTGCCCGGTACCACTGTAAACTGATAGTGGAGCACACCTCTACCTCCATAGTGAGTTGATATATCATAAAGAGACATGCTCCAGTGCTCTTGAGTTATAGTGCTCCCAGTTGATTGATTCACTTGGACAGTTTAATTGATCCATCGAAATTGTTCATTACGTTCAGAACACATCTTATGGGCTACCATGCAAAAATCACAGTGATTTGATGTTCCAATCTGTCCTTGATTTGGTCTTACTTTTTATATCCATCATTTTCCCAAGCCATTGATGGGATGATTACGATTGCCTAAGGTGTTTCTTTAGAATCATAAGCAATCCCTGATGGTCCTTTACAAATAGTTGGATCAGATTTTTTGCTTAAACCTATTTTCTAGTAAATGATCTTGACCGTCAATATTTAAGGCCACTGATCAAATGGATATTTAACTGATTAGTTCCATGAAATGAGTGTTAGACCTAATGAACAGTCTAGATCAATTGATTGGGCTTTCTAATTGTCTCAACGCAACTAGGAGCACTATAGCTCTGAGAGCGTTGGAGCATTCCTCTGTTATAACTAGTGGTTGAGGAACTGATGTCCAATTTTTGGGGGCGTATCAACTATCAACGCTGCTGAAATATAAATAAAAGAAGTGCTTTTGGCCCACCCTGTTTTATATATGATCTCCTCATTTATAGGCCAAGGGCCCAAAAGTCAGCTATATTCATAACTCAGGTGGTCTGCACCACGGGGAACATTGGGGAATGAAACGCCAACTATATGTTTTTTGTTCGGTGCGACCATGATCAATATCTTTCTTCAAATCCATTCATAGTGTGAATCACCGGGAAGAAGGGGTTCGCCTGAGCTTGAACGTGGAACATTGTTGTATTTCTCTCGACGACTCCATATTCGTTATATAATAATCGAAAGGTTAGAATTGCTGATAGTTTCTTGATTTAAAGATTAACGATCCATGAGGCTTTTTTTTTTTTCTTTTTCTTTTTTCTTCGGGTTAGAATAAGGTAATGTTCATGGTTATATAAGCACACACTTGCCATTGCCAGGTTGGAAGATTTCAATTCTCATTTTATGACATTATCAGACATTGTAATCGGGGCTAAAGAGGTAGGCTGCCACAGTATACAAAAATATTCCTGAAAATGGCAGTGCAGTGTCTAAATAGGAACGCGCAGCTGCTATAGCATGTGATGGTCCAATTTCCTGTTTTGCATGGTTGAGGCGAGGCCGTTGGTCCTGCTGCTTTTATTCTAAAAAGTACAAGCTATTTTGATATTCTATATAAAATGAATGAAATGAAATGAATTGAATTGAAATGATTTGCTAATTGGAATTTTGGATACGAGGAGGGCAGCTGTGGCAGCTGGAGACGCTGCTGTTGCAGAAGGACACATACCTCAACTACAGCCAGGCGCTGAGCTACACGAGCCAGGCATTGAGTCAAAACCTGCAGGGTCTAACGACGAGGAGCCGGATTGGCAAGGTTAGCAGCAAGGTGGGGTATTACCTGGAGGAGAACTGGCAGAAGCTGTGGGTTTTGTCTCTGTGGATTGCCATAATGGTGGGCCTTTTCCTTTGGAAGTTCTTTCAGTACAAGAACAAGGCGGCTTTCCATGTCATGGGCTACTGCCTCCTAACGGCCAAGGGCGCTGCCGAGACCCTCAAATTCAACATGGCCCTCGTCCTTCTCCCCGTTTGCCGAAACACTATCACTTGGCTTCGTTCCACTTCCCTCTCTTTCTTCGTCCCCTTTGATGACAACATCAACTTCCACAAGACTATTGCCGCTGCCATCGTTGTCGGGGTCATCCTTCATGCCGGTAATCACCTCGCCTGCGATTTCCCACGCCTCATCTCCTCTTCTCCTAAGGACTACCGCCTCGTCCAGTACGACTTCGGCCGTGACAAGCCCACCTATCTGGCCCTTGTCCGGGGACCCGAAGGCGTTACCGGAATCCTCATGGTCGTCTGCATGGCTATCGCTTTCACCCTTGCCACCCATTGGTTCCGTCGCAGCCTCGTGAAGCTCCCTAGGCCCTTCAACCGCCTTACTGGCTTCAACGCTTTCTGGTACTCCCACCACCTTTTCGTCATTGTCTACATCTTGCTCATCATCCATGGTGTATTCCTCTACCTCGTCCACAGATGGTACCTCAAGACGGTATGCACGTTTTACTTTAAAAATTTTACAGCATCATTTTAAAACTTCGGCTGTCTGACTACATAGCAGTTAGCCAGCCCTGCTAAATACAGAAATAAGAATTTGGGTGACTGATTTGTTTGTCCTTATGTTGCAGACTTGGATGTATCTTGCCGTCCCTGTTCTTCTGTATGCAGGGGAGAGGACACTGAGGGCTTTTAGGTCTGGTTATTTCTCTGTCCGGCTTTTGAAGGTAGCCAAATCGCATCTTCTCCTCGTTATATTAGAGATTATACTGTTTTCCCCTCTTCTTTCAACATTTCTTCAAACTGTAAATTTTTTTTTTAAACACTTTTGACACTTCTATAAAAAAACACGAAGCAGTTGTCACCTTCTACTTTTGATGACAAACGAAGTGTGATGCTTGTAATGTGCGTGTCAAATCCCAAAACTACCCAATAGATTTAAATTCCAAAACATGCTACGAAATTTATCATACAATATCAGTAATTTATCGAATCAATTCATCAGTTGACACAATACAAATGTATGTACTGTGATACAGGTTTGTATTAAAAAGTATCATTTGTGTCATTTTGTATCCTTGTCAGAATGAATGTCTTATTGATAAATTCCTTCCCAGTTAATTTCAATAGATTCCAAAGTCATACCAAGGTTGATAATAACATGATATATTACATTGCGTCAGGAATACATCCAAATTGCATGTTAAAACTATTTTGAACCTTTGCCAGCATCTAAGGTTTGGATTTCGTAGAAGGAATTGATACCCGCACCACTCTGATTGCTATATGCATCCTTTCGTTTGTGATTCTGGTAAACCTTTTACTACAACTTTGTAAGTTGGCAGTACATAGTGGTCAGCATCATCCACTTCATCATCATCTCATCATCTTAGTTTTTTTCCCAACATTTTGGGATTGGCTTTTAAATGGTAGATTTCTTGAAGGTCTTCGATTGGCTGCTCACCAGATGTCAGCCTTCCAAGTTCACCTAGGCTATAGTACTAGTCATGGTAGAGTCTCACACAATAATTTATGTACAAATGGTTGTGGCCTAAGACTATGCTGATAAGATGGTCCTAGGGATTTTAGGCGAATACCTTGTCCTGATAGGGCCAATAGATCGATACAGACACATTAACATACACTATAACTCCTCATTCTACTTTTGGTAATACAGTAGTACAGAAAGTCATAAAAAGTGGGTTATCTATCAAAGAGGAGGCTGTTAATATTAACTCCTTTATAATTATTTCCTGGCCTTTTATGGCAGCAGTTACAAATTGTTCATTTGATTCCTCTAACTTGTTTTATTTAATTTTTTAGGCAGCTATATATCCAGGTAATGTCCTGACTCTGCAAATGTCAAAGCCTGCTGCTTTCCGCTACAAGAGCGGGCAGTACATGTTTGTTCAGTGCCCTGCAGTTTCCCCATTCGAATGGTAAGCTCCAAACAGTGAATGACCGAAATATTCCAATCTCTTTATGAGTTTCATGGGCTGGGCATGTGTTAGCCATTAACATACGTAATTTATTGAGGCCCTAGCTTGGCTTAGGGGAAAAAAAATAATTTCTTTCAGTTTCCAATATATTTGGCATGCATGGCTGTGCATTTACATACATGAGTGTGTAGACACATGCATTCATGCATATATGCATATGTATGTATAGGTGATACTTGTAATTGTCATATGTATTTCATCATCATCATTTTCTAAACTATGTATTTTGCTTTCTAAAATATTGGCCATTTAGTTATGCTTGATATCAACAACACTTCCAAATCTTTGGGATTCTCTTTTGTGGCCTAGATCATCCAAATTTTTGGATGGACCGTAAGCCCAGATCATGTCCATCGACGCCGTACTGATTTTTCCTTTAAGATTAGAGGGATTTATAATCTTGATGTTAATAAACTTTCACATAATGTCATAATGTCAATGTTCCTGTCACCTCTTCTGAATATATGAACTCATCAATTCAATTCATTTTTCTGAAAGTCACTTGAAATTTTAGAGGCTTTGTTTTTATCATGCTTTCTTGAACAGTGTCCTAAGCATTTCCTGTATGAAGGGACATTACATTTACGCTGCTAATCAGTAGTATATTCAAAATGTGCTTGTGTTCACACTAATATGTGCACCACAGGCACCCATTCTCAATTACTTCAGCTCCCGGAGATGATTACCTGAGCATCCACATCCGGCAGCTGGGTGATTGGACACAAGAGCTCAAAAGGGTATTCTCCGAGGTATGTGAGCCTCCAGTAGCGGGTAAAAGTGGGCTTCTAAGAGCTGATGAAACCACCAAGAAAAGGTATAGACCCTGCCTCTGTTACTCCCAAAATCATTGGAGTTGAATTTACTTTTCTGGTTATATTTTCTTTTTCTTTTTCTTTTTTATGTTTTTGACATTTAACTCTCTTGCTATTACAGTTTGCCAAAGCTCTTGATAGATGGGCCTTATGGAGCTCCTGCTCAGGATTATCGTAAATATGATGTCTTGTTACTCGTTGGATTAGGAATAGGAGCAACGCCTTTCATCAGTATATTGAAAGATTTGCTCAACAATATCATAAAAATGGAAGAGCAAGCAGTGAGTATATTTTAGTCAAAGCTAATGCTTTTGTTTTCTTTTGGAGTCTGATCATGGATTGCGTTGCCACATTTTTATCTTTTTCTCATCTTGTTTTTATTATTCTTGTGCACGTGGGTTTCTCCATAGCATTTCTTCTCTAGTTTGTTGCAGAGTGTCATTTGTTTGTTCTTTCCTTGACTTGGTCACTCTCTTGTGAATCCAAATTCTGGCATCTCTAGTATGTTGTATTTCTTGGCCTGCAGGTTTGCTAAGGCCACACCCATGCTCATCCAATTGCAAGTGCATGTGTGGGCCACAATGATTAGATCTTCTTGCTCAGAAATCATGCTGTTTCACTTTTTAGGTGGGCCATAATCTACAAAACATAAGGACCACTAAAGGAATTTTTTTAGCCATCCATTTCTTTTGTACACGCGCACGCGCGCGCGCGCGCACATGATAGTCTAGCTAACTCCATTTAGTTAGGATAAGGCTTTAATGATGATGATGATTGTGATGATCCATTTGTTTGAACACTGGCCCACCTGGCAAGTGAAACAGCCTGGTTTGTAGGCCAGCAGATGTAATAAGTGTGGTCCACCTGATGGAAAGATTGGTTCTTGCTCAAGTGTTCCTTATTGGCCTGTGTGCTTGCGAGTATGGGCACCATATGTCTGTGTGCTTGCAAAAACTTCTTGAGCTACATGAAAAGTTGTCCCCCTCCCCTCCCAAAAATGCAAAAAGGAAAAAAGAAAAAAAAGATGGAACTACAGTGGTAATAAGAATTTATTAACCACTCGAATTTGCTGTTTTTAGGATTCCAACTCGGATTTTAGCCGGGCAACTGATTCGTGTGCTGGAACAAGCGATTCGAGCTCTGTTTATAAGATGTCTCCGAAACGGAAGAAACCTTTAAAGACAACCAATGCCTATTTCTACTGGGTGACCCGGGAACAAGGTTCCTTTGACTGGTTCAAGGGTGTCATGAATGAAGTTGCTGATCTTGATCACAGGGTAAAAAGGAAGCTCAATTCTTGATTGTAACTTTTTTCTTTTTGTTTGAGTTGGCAGTTGATGTCACTGATTATTTTTGTCTATTTATTTATTTTTCCATTTCATTCTTAGGGTGTGATTGAGATGCACAACTACTTGACAAGTGTGTATGAGGAAGGGGATGCTCGCTCAGCTCTCATTGCCATGGTCCAAGCACTCAACCACGCCAAGAATGGTGTAGACATTGTTTCTGGCACCAGGGTAAGATTCTAATCTACTCACTATTTGGAAGGTATACTTAATCACAATAGTAATGAAAGACATTTAAAGTGTGGAGAATGCGGATGATCATGTTCATAACCAAAATGTCTTGAATATTACCACAGGAAACAGAGAAACATGAATTTGCCATTCATTCCATCTCAAATATTCTTAATTATCATTCAGGTTGTAATCCCTGGTGTCACTTTCAGGTGCGGACGCATTTTGCGAGGCCCAACTGGAAGAAGGTATTCTCAAGAACATGTTCTAAACACCCGAATGCTAAGATCGGTGAGTTGCTCAAAGAGGACAAAGTGAAGCTTAGGGTTCCACAGCTTTTCTATCATTCATTGCAGAAGTTTCTTTTTATTTATTTACATGACTTCCTTATTCTTCTGAGCAGGAGTGTTCTACTGTGGTGCACCCGTCTTGGCTAAAGAACTGAGCAAGCTCTGCCATGAATACAACCAGAATGGTTCCACCAAGTTTGAATTCCACAAGGAGCATTTCTGACAAGTCTTTGGGTGCGTATCTAATTATTCTAAGCCCTCCTACCAGAACTAATCTCTTGAATTCTCTCCATGCTTTTGAGCAACAACAATTAGATATAAAAATACACAAGTAATATACAGAAGATATACCATATGCATTATATCCATCAACACGGTGGGTGATAATGCTTGGCATTTGATGATGGAGCAAAACGAGTCTGGTGCTGTTCTTTATCTCGTGATGCCTACGTTAGGATGGATTTGGGGGAGCAAAAAGGACATGTTGAAGGAGGTGTTGACCATCTTGAAATGATGTTGCCGGGCATGATTGGAGGACATTCAACTTGGTGGTGGAAATGCTGTGAATCCAGAATCCAGGGTGCAGTTGATGATTTATTCTTGGAGTTAATCTGTGCCATATTCGTCTACACACACACACATGCTTGCTGTCAGATTTGTATGTTTGGTGCGAGTTTCAGACGGCAGTGTATCCAAAGCATTTTTCATAGCATGGAAAGTTGACAGATCATCTAAGAGTCTCTGCATGTGGGCCCTAATGGGGCGGCACATTTTGGTGATACTAAAAACAGTTAGATAAAAAGAGAGCATTGAATGCATATTAAGTGCATGGTTGTAAATGACATCTCAGTGTTTAGGGCTGGCAACATCAAACTTCAGGATGCTGTTTTGCCTTGTTATTACAGGGTTTCGGTAGTTTTTATCCAACCCTTGAAAATATGTAACAGATATCAATGTTATTGACCCAGATTTTCCATCTTGTACCTTTTCCTTTATTTCACTGTTTTTATGGTAAGGTGGGATCTTCCCTGCTGACTGTATGTCTATGAACATATGCAACCCACGTGAGGGCACATTTCGGGACACCCTCAAAACCAGGGTTCGGAGATGAAACCGGCACACCCTGGTTTTGTGGTCTGTGTGTTTGGATACCCACACGTAATTGTCAGTTTCAAAACCACCCAATGAAAGAGGTGTTACGAGGTTCACTTTGCCTAGTTTCCAGGTGAGTTGACGAAAACGTCGCTTTTGCAGAAAAATCCCATTGGTGGAAGTTGCTTCCAAATGGGCCCTAAGCTTTTAGGGGGATAGGTATCGGTCAGGCCATCCGTCCACACATTGCCACCCCGGCCATCATAATGAGTCTACTACTCTTTTATCTTTGGACTATGGCATGCCTATGGTTGCACTGCCCTATGAATGGTCTGGACCTCTTTCACGTTTGCCATTAGCCAGGATTCCTGACGCAGAGTTTCCCTCTTAAATAACAGCCCAATGCCAAACTAGAATATGCTCATGACTGTGTACATGCGGTGCTTTCAATTCGGCTAATGTGGATAACCGGAAAATTTTAACCCTCAGATAAATGGCCATGGCCCAAAAAATGTGTATATTTTCACCAAAATTTTAACGATCTCAGCAATGTTTGCATCCTGCATTGGCTCATGAGGTGGTTTTTACAGGGAATAGCTCATACACGTGTATTGGTTCCTATTGTTTGCTTATTGAGACTATTTTTATTACTTTGGTAGGGTGTGATGCTTGATACTTGGTCCCTAAAAGTTGGACATTAATAAGTGTATAATTAAATTAAAATGAACCATCTATGGACTGATAGATAAGGATTACTTATTTTCTGTCTAATTAGCAGCATTTAATTATGGCTGAAACGAAAACTTGCGGATAGTTGAATCTGGCAAACAAAAAAGTCTATTAGTCATAAAACATCCGGTTTAGGAATATCCCATATCTGAAGTGGGTCCCTTGATTTGGACTGGGGGGGGGGGGGGGGGGGTGGGGGCGCAATGTGGTGGGCCAGGCTAGGCCCGTGCTGCTTGAGACACTTAAGACCCAAGACCTGAGCCCGGCCCAAGCCTTGCATGGGACCCGCATTGCAGGCCAAAGCTCAAGGCCAACTCAACCTAGATGGGCCCGATAATTGAATTCCTATGTCCTACCTGAATTTTCCTAATTTGTTGATCAAGTGGACATACAAAAAGAAATAGGTAGAGAAATGAACTGGGCGGTCTACATTCAAGATAGATTAGAATGTAGTATTTGTAGGACATGGCTTATGTACATGTAAAGTCTAGCTAGGTCAGGCAAAAATAACTTGAACCAAGCCTGACCTGAAACTTGAACCTGCTGTTAATTTAAGGCCCAAGCCCGGACCAAAATTGGGTCACGCAGGCTACCTGACCCATTGTCACCCTTAATTTTTACCGTTTAAATTGAGTTAATGTATGCCATGTTTACAATTTTAGTGACTGCAAATAAACCATTCCAGAGTAGCAAATAATCCCTTTTGCCTTTATGTCTATTCTGAGACTGAAGCACCTAGATTTTTCAATAAACGCGAATGCTGAAATCCAACGCATAGGCTCACATGCCGACGTGGATTACTGTGGCGAAATTTGAGCTCTACATCAAATGGGCCACATTGATTTGGATGTTTTATACCAGAAAAAAAAAAAAAAAAAAAAAAAAAAAAAAAAAAAGTAAAAGAAAACGAAAAAGAGAGAGACCATTTTACACCTCAGGTGGAAGGAAATTGACGGCTAGAAAAACTTGTTTTAACTGTGGCCTTCCTAAGGAGAAGAAAGAAGGTGAAAACAGTGTTTCAAACCAAATGGAAAGCGGGCACACGAGTTTCAAAATAATACGCGTGCCTGGTGAGTGAGGAGCAGGGCTCTACACGCGTGTGAAAAGAAGAATACGTTCTGTTACTATATACACTCATATTCAAACTTATCCATAACAATCTCCTGGAGTTGTAAAGTTGTAATGTTACCATATACACTCATATTCAAACTACAAATAGTTTATGTTACTAATATCCATGTACTATATAATATACACTAGGGAAATGGGCTAGGTGGGCCAGGCTATTCATAATGGAGCCTAGCAAAGCCTGACCAAATGAATTAAGGGCTTAGATTTGATGCTCTAGTTGAGCCCTCTGGTCAAGCTCAGATGGGCATGTTGTCATCCTAATTTTCTAGAAGAAATGAATCGGAGAAATACATGATAACTTGGACCGAGTCAGAGTTGAAATGTAAAGCCCATTTAATTCATAGCCGTATAGACTCCGTCATCCTCAACACCCTTTGATTCTAGATTTGTAAGACCTCCCATTTCATATTACCCTCACTTTTTAACATTTATTTATTTTAGTGGGCCGCACTTGTAATTAATTAGATGATCCTAACCATCTTTAGTGGATGATTTTTCCTGTTGAATTTGGTGAATTCCATCATTTCATAACTACCCATTTGCAAACCATCAACCACGGTGATGAATAGTCCAAATCAAGCTAATGTCAGGTTTTTAATAGGGTCTCACACGTGTGATCCATCTAGGCCATTAATTTGGTAGTGTGTAAACATGCCATATACCAATCAATTGAGCTACATGGGAACGTCAGACTTATTTTCCAACTTACTCATTTTTCCGTACATGTGTTGACTTGCTGATCGGTGGCCGTTTTCTTTTATATATATATATATATATATATATATATATATATATATATCACAGTGTGATGAATGGCCCAGATGTCCGACAAGCATGCCATATAAAGCGGTGGAATCGAGGTCCCTTTATTTTGACAAATTCCCAAACGTCATGTAATTTGGGCCAATCGCTACAATATTATAAGCGGGGGTATAACAGTTTTCTAGAATTTTAGCCTTTGGACCTATTGACATCTTTTAATGATCCAAACCGTTTATATGATGGACGTTACTTTGGATGGGTTAAAGCCAATAACTAAAACCTTTACAATGGAATATGTAACCTTTTGATCACTTTGAATATGGACGGTCTAGTTAAAGTCTAGAGGATCAATGATTTATTTATTTCCCATCTCTGATATTTCTTAGCTAGTTCTATCAAATGAACGGTTTAGGTCAATGAAAAGAACCACAATCCAACGGCTAATGACTCGACGTATCCAATACGTCTGGACGTATTCTTGCAAATCTCCACGAAGGTTCCGAAGCGAGCAGGGATTTTTTTTATATTATTATTATTATTATTTTATTTTATTTTTTAACTTTAAAGAGTTGCTCGTATACATCTCGACGTATTACAAGACGATACGTCTGCACTCTAGCCTTCGAGTCTCGGTCATCATCCGAAGATCCAAACCGTTCAAAGGGAGAATCTAACTTTATACGGTGAAAATCAACCAGGTAGTAACAATTGGATTATTTTATCGCTTTTGCTGAAAACATGAACGGTCACACCATAACCTTGTATGATGAGAAGACTGAAGGAAGGATTTATCTAAAGTAATATTCGAGTATTCCAAATCCTAGGTGAGCACTATCGAATGAAAGGTTTGGGTCAACCAGAAAAGCCAAATCTAGCGGCTAGAGTGTCGACGTATCTTATTGCAATTCGTCGGGATATATTCGACCAAGCCTCATTTTGGAGCGGATTAGGTGTGGCAGCGGCCTCACCCAAGACGGTACCTCCCTTACTGTACGGCCCACCTTGATGTTTGATGATGACAATCACCACTTTTTCGTATGATATGGTCCACCTGAGATTTGATTATGTTTCAATGTAGGGTCTCATGTCATAAAATGAGGTAGAAAAACGGATTCATGGTGTGGATGTGGAATAAATACATCAAGGCTGGGCCCACCGACTTGGGTGAGGGGGAGTTCGCACCTAATCTCCTTCCCTTTTTTCAACCTTGCGTGACGACCAGGGATGGAGATAATTACCCCGCAACTCTGTTTTGCAAGCCTCACTTGCATCCTTACACGCAGCACATGTGCCGACCTGGATAGCGTGTGAGCCATCTGAGCAGTGCAATAAAGTGTCACTCCATTAATATAACAATAGGAAAAAAATCAGGTTGGTCCGTTCATTAGGTGGGCCATCTCTATAGAAGGGAACTGACGGTTGATAAAAAAAAAAAAAAAAAACTGCCGACGGTTCACATTCAACAGAACCATTTGGACTGGCTGATGATTAATCTGGCATGAGTCTGGTGCACGGTCAGCATGACAGTAGAGGCCACCATGTGCAAGGTTCACATGTCCTACCCACATGCGTAGCTGACACGTGTGGAAACGTGTGGATAATGAGAAGCGTGAGTCTAGGTGAAGTCAAAGGAGATCCACATCATCCAAGTCAATAGTCAAGGCGTAGGAAACGCGTTTGGAGAGGGATAACCTCTCCTCCATCAACCCACTGTCACATTGGGAGGGACTGATTTTCAAATATAAGAAAAATTCCATATTACCAGTCTTCTGAGAACATGTATATATTCATTATTAGTCGATTAACAAGATTGCAGAAGCTTTCCCAATAGGCAAGAAGAAGATAGAAAATGGGCGAAAAGGATCAAGTAAGACCGCTGGCACCAGCTTCCGATCGAATGAATAGCGACGAGGAGGATGCGAAGAAGCGACCATCACCCAAAAAGCTCCACAAGCGGCGTTGCATAATCTGCTGTGGTTGCTGCGCAGCGACAATACTAATTCTTGCAATAGTAATCCTTGTGTTGGCTCTCACTGTTTTCAGAGTCAGAGACCCTGATATGACATTGAATTCCATTATCATCGATGAGATGAAATTCGAAAAAGAAACTGCTACAAATCCATCCATCAACATGACACTTAAGGCTGATGTCTCCATAAAGAACCCCAACATCGCTTCCTTCAAATTCGGCAACAGCACCACCCTTATCTGTTACCGTGGCAAGCCAGTAGGCCAGGCCTACACTCCTGCTGGGAAGGCATCGGCAAAGCACACGCTACGGATGAATGTTACGATTGATGTGCTCGCAGACCGGCTGGTAGGGGACATGGACCTCTATAAAGATCTCATCTCAGGATCTCTCCAAGTAAGTAGCCACACGAAGATCGGCGGGAGGGTGAATTTACTAAACATATTTAAGCGTCATGTTGATGTTGAGATGAATTGCAACATAACTGTGCCATTGAATAAGAATGCAATCCCTGATCAAAAGTGTAAGCGAAGTGTAAAACTCTAAGGAGCTGGAATCCTGGTTTTCATGTTCATCTATCCACCAACTCATGAAGAGGGTAAGAATTACCAAATGGTGAAGTAGAATTGTATATTTGTGAGTTTTTCCAGTGCTGAGATATGTTGAAAGCAGATTCTATCACATATGTGTAAAGACAGCTACTGTATCATTTCTGCTTTTTATTTTTTCTCTTCTTTTTCACGAATTACTATTTTTTTAAAGTTATTAATGAAAACCCACCTACTTTTATTCTATTTTTTAATAGACACGTACTTTGGCATATTTAGAGGAGGCCGCCTATCTTTTGGTAGCCCCTACTGCCGTCTATAACCATGTAATACGCATATGTAATATGGAGGTGTTAGTGCGCTGATTTATTACATGAGTTCTTATGTCATGTAGTCGATTCAGTCGTTGAAAGCTAATGACCGAAGACACAAGTGAATGTACAACATTAAGGAACAAAGAATAGATAAACATGATGCCCTGGTGACCCTAAATCTTTGCCCAAAATAGCCCTAAACCTCTAGATGATTCATAACACAATAGGTAAACCTTTTTATTGATCATTCCTTAAGCTATATAAGCCCAAATTGACCATCCTTAGATTGGCTTTAGAGATCTCATATTACTTAGAAAACTACACAATTCAGTAACCTTCGGTCCCACCAATTTCACCTTCAATCTAACTGAAAACGCGTAAAATAGGACAACGAACTGAGGTAGAATTTCAGGTAATTCGACTACAACCGAGTGCCATGTTCGATCTTACTGAAGACTACTTTTGGTGCGATTGAAGACCACATTTAGTGTGACCGAAAATGCCCAAATATGTCAAGTGGCTTTCCTGTCTAAATTCGACTCAACTGAACCACAATTTGATGCGACCAAACATGCACTCGGTGTGACCGAATGACAATTCAGGGTGCGACCAAACATGCACTCGGTGCGACCGAAGACTAGCTGTTATAAATCCGTTGGAGCATTTTTCCTATAAATCTAGCAATTTGATCTTTGTGTAAATGATGCATTTTGACATTTTAGAAACCCTAGTACATCCCATGTTCTACCAAACCTCCTAAGATCTATCCCAATAAGATCCATACTATCTTCTTAGTGATTCTTCACTCTAATGAGCATTCCAAGCTCCTCTACATGAATACCACAATCTTAAGCCCTCTTTAGAGTTTAGACACCATTTCTCTTGGCACCCAGGTGTCTATCAAACTCTAAAATGTCTGTCAAGTAGAATTTCATAAACTTTACAACTTCCCATTAGTTGTATGAGATTTCACACAATCTCTCATCCATTTGGTCATCGCATCAGAGCATCATATGCAAGATATTTGATCTTAGAGCTGAAGCTTTGGTGAGCTGATCGAAGCTCGTGAGAGCATCGAACAAGTAACCAGAAAAGGCGCTACAAAAGGGGCCCAATTCAACAAGTAAATTGTTATGTGTAAGAGTCCGTATACACTCTTACCTTTTGTAGGATTGAGTGTAAGTGTAACAACTCGTTTATTTTTTTTTAACAGTGGGAACTAAATCACACTCTTTTCTTTGGTGTGGCCCACTAAAGCCTTGAATCTACCTCATTTCTTGGCCCATATCCTAACATCATCCAGCAAGACAAATGGATGGAGTGGATTTTTCACATCATCTTTGTGGATCCCACCATGTTTAAAAAAAAAAAAAAGAGTAAAGAAAGTGACGTGCATCAACACGTCACTCCCTTCCTGATTTTCTCTCTCCTCTCCATCCTTCCTTCTTCACAGCGCCAAACATCCACACGACTGGACCCAATCTTGCATGTCGTCTTATACATGGGACTCACCTCGCCATTCCGAACCATCCATCAGATTAAGACTCGAGAGAAGATCTGGACGTCTATAACCCTTCCAGGGAAGTAAGAGAGATAATAAAATGTTTGAGAGAGAGAGATCAAATGACCAAGAGATTAAGATCGAGTCATCATTTTTTCATGTATTCCATCCCTGTGTTGCTGAATCTGAACTGACCTTATCTTCCCATAATAGTAGAGGTAAGTAGCTTCTTCTTCTTCTGTTTATTTGAATATAAATTCTCTCTGTTGTTATTATACCAGTGGTCCTTTGAAATTTTTCATTTTCTAAGGACTCACTGAGTTAACTTGATCAAAGCAATAGAAGAGTGGACAGTCTAAAGGATAATTATACACGAAATTCATAGCTATATTTTATTCCATCATGGGTAGGTGATCTTCCCGGTTGAAAATCCTGCATACATTGTACCATTACGTTACCCTGTGAATTTCGTTTATTTGATTAACTGTTACATGCTCTAAATATATTTAATTACTTGTAATAAGTTTTAGATTTATTTGATTAATTGTTGTGTGATTATGTATTTTAGATTTTATTAAATTATTGTTATGGGTTATATATCAAATTTATTACTGTTACGTGATTTAACGTTACCCTGCGAATTTCGTTTATTTGATTAACTGTTACATGCTTTAAATATATTTAATTACTTGTAACAAGTTTTAGATTTATTTGATTAATTGTTGTGTGATTATGTATTTTAGATTTTATTAAATTATTGTTATGGGTTATATATCGAATTTATTACTGTTACGTGATTTAAATGATTATGGTTAAGTGTTGAAGAATGAATTTATTTTGTTATATATTGAAGAATGTATTTAAATTATGAGTAATTTACCTTAAAATGATTATTGTACTTTTAGTTTAACGGGTGCTCTGCCCAGGGTCATTCCCGAAAGGATCGGCACGGTACGGGTGCTCTGCCCAGGGTCATTCCCGAAAGGGTCAGCATGGGTGCTCTGCTTTAGGTGATTCCCTAAAAGGATTAACACATACGGGTGCTCTGTCGAGGGTTATTCCCTAAAAGGATCAACACCAATGCTCTGCCGAGGGTCATACCCTAAAAGGATCGATATACACAGGTGCTCTGCCCTAGATTGAACCAAAAACGATCTTGGATGACTACCTTATCTTATTTCACTATTATGAATGCCAAATCATTTTTATTGCCACGTAAAATGCCAATTCAATAATTGCAATTGATCATGTTTATGTTATTATATTATATTGGTATTATCGTTGAATTTTCAATTTTGGGAAGGATGTGACCATACGAGCCGTCACATTCACACCCATATAGATTATTTTGCAGGGTTTGTATATGAAAAATCAGTTGGGTAAGATTGAAGACTTTTTCCCTTATTTATTTAGAAATTAATTAAAGTTCAATGTATGTTGTTATTAATTTTTTTTATATCAATGTAATTAAATATTCAATGATTGATTTGCGGATGTTATTTAATGATAGTTACTTTGACCCCTTTTAGTTACTCTGATTGCCGTAAAATTCATGAAAATATTGTGGGTTGTGGTGTATATTTTGTTTAAAGTCAACTCACAGTCCTGAAATTCAGGTTCGGGCCTGGCCAACTTGAGTTCCGAATTTCGAGGCATGACAGTAAGAGTTTGAATTGCTAAGCTCAATTAGGTTCTTGTGGGGTATCTTGGCTCTTGTGTAGGGCCTAAATAAAAGTCATTGTATAAGCCATCGTACATGGTTATATACGTGTTAGTCTCTGAGGGAGCCTTCGGTGGGAGTAAATGTAAGTCCTCAGATTAGAACTGAGATTGTTGGTTAACGTATGAAAATTAACTAAAGTCTCTTGCGGGATCCTTCGGCGGGAGTGTACATCAATGTGTTCTTGTGTCGGACCGATGTTTGTAGTGAGCCTATAAAAAAACCATGTAAATGTTCACTCCCCAAGTATAGGGTTGTGATGTAGTAATAAACTCGGTAAGACCGAGATCGAATCCACAGGGACTGAAACCTGTACGTAATCTGAAACTAACTAGAACTAGAACTAGAAAAAGATGAAATCTAAATCAGGTGAATTTGATGAATAATGGTGGAATAGTAAACTAAAATATGTAGAATTCAAAGGTAGGGAACTAGGGTGCCAAGGATCCACTTGTAGAGATCAGGGAGATCTACACTTGATTCACGAACTCAACTGGACTTCGAGTCCCATCTTCATCCAGTTGGAAGATATGTCACTAAAGCTCGATCTGAACTTCCATTGATCTAGTTTTCAAGGAGATGAAAGATATGAGAATTAGAATTGATTCCATCACAAATCCATGCCCATGAGACAAGGTAAACAACAGAACTCAAATCAATCCACAATCAATCAGAAGATGTATGAAAGTTAGGAAAGATTCCATCATCCAACCATGTCCAAGGGGCGATGGTGAACAACAGGGCATCCTAGTTTCATAATCAAATAATGGAAAAGAAATACTCAAAGCTATCGCAGATCTATTGTAATTTAAGTCACAACAAACCATTAAAAACTATGAATAGTTCAATTAATCAAACTAGAATCAAACATCAGTCCATAACATGAATCAAAGCCGTGGAATCGGTCCCATCACACTACAAGCTTCACCTCTTGGCCCTAGCCAAGAGGCTCAGCCCAACATGAATGAGCTGATCCCTTAAACAAGAACAAAAGAAAAAGAAAAGAAAAGAAAAACACTCTCAAACTTCTCTCTCCCTCTCTCTCTTCACGTGAGACCCAAGCTGCAGATAGTCCCCCCTTTGCATGTTCTCTCTCTTTCTTTCTTATAGCAGGAAAGACCGGCTAGTGGAGAGGAGGTTTTCGCACCCAGAGGCAGTGAAAAATCCGGATCCGTGCAACCGAAGGCGGTTCGGGACTTCTTTCCGCAGCAAAACGCAACCATCTGTGTTTGGAATAGAATTTTCGGCTACATGGGCTGCTAGTGCAAGATCTGAGCCATTCAGTTGTCTTGGCCTTGGTCGGCCACACCTTGAAAACATTTTGGACAGTCCAGATGGACGGTCCGACCGCCCCCTTGATTGCAGAACTGGCCTACAACGGCCGGTTCTCGCAGTGCGTAACAGGGCCTGCGGAAGGATCTGCGCTGACGCTGGTGGGGTCCACTTTGACTGACGTATGGAGCATCAAATACATTCTCCAAGTTTCTGCCCTAGTCCTTGATCACGATCCCAAATTTGACATAAATTCGTGTTTCAGATGGGCCACACCATCAATTGACGTCATGACGTTTTCCTTGCTACTGCGGTCTTGAATTTATGCATGGATGCATGGAACTGATAGGGATGTGGTCAAATTTCCCTCCTGAACATGATGAACCGCTCAGATCACCCAAAAGGATGATGATGGTGGGCCCACTACATCGTCAGCGGACGTCTCCGCGTGAAGGAAACAGAGTCTTTCCTTCTCTGTTTAGGAAAGTCGGGCGGCCGCGGGTCAAAGTCGGTTTGACCCGACTTTGCCTTCAGTGCATCTCATGTGCACATGTGCTATGCACACTCTCCCATGTAAATGGGTCCCACCGTGATGTCAAGAGAAATCTGATCCGTCCATCCACTTTTCCAGCTTATTTACGCCGTCGAGAACAATTTTGAAGTATATCTAAATCTTGGTTGGGCCCCGAATCAAAGATCCATGGGATGATCTGTCCGTTGGACCACTTCCACAGGTATCCGGGAGTTGATATTTGACGTGCACGGTTAATTTGTTGTCCTCAAGCCTTGTATGAAGTTTCGAGTCGAATGGATGGTGAGAACCCTGTGATCTTGCATTCTAGACCAATTTCGAGACATTTTTAACGAGAATGGCTCGATTTTCTCAGATCCCTGGTGTGTGAATTCGTTAATCTTGGTTCTCTGGAATCCTATCCAATGCCTTGGTGATTTCAGAGCATCAAATACACACTTTTAGCACCTTTTTGTAGTCCACACTTGCAAATGTATCTTGCATCACAAACACGATTAAATTAGGCTTTTAAACAGTCGCATGTTCATAAATCCGGTAATAACTAGGGTCTAATATATAATATTTGACCCTCAACAGTAAAGTCTCTTGCGAGAGCCGGTCCTTGTGTAGGATTGTAAATATTAAAGGTAAATCTAATTTAAAAATTCCGATAGTGAAATCCGGTACACTCATGGGTTGAGTACATCCGTCGAGAGTGGAGTAGGGAAACTGAACCATAATGCGTGCTTGTGTTTGAGATTTTTATTTAAGCACTTGTTTAATTATACCTATGGTGAATGTTTATTATATATATGCATGATTAGATGAATGTTAGGAGTTAATAGTTAGCACATCTCACATACACATGTACATTATCATGTTTATAGACTAGTCGCATAATTACCACATCTTTTGTAGTGTATGTGTCACACCCCGAAATTCGATACCTGAGTTAGCCAGACCCGACTCTGAATCTCAGGTCATGATTTAATATTAAACATCACAATCGCATTTGAATAAAAAAATCATTACAATACAAAAACGTTCATCCAATATAATGTATAACGCTATCAGTCTAGAATCACTTCTGAATTTTCGCTATACATTTTTTTTTCAAATACAAATAGAGAGGTAACTACAACTAAGCCAATTGCTAGATCTTCGCTCCACTTTGTCCTAATTAAACTCTGAGCCCTAAAACACTGTTATTTTGGTTATGAGCATAACAACTCGTGGGATCTTATCCAACCCAAATTTGAAATTTCTAGAATTAAATCATATGTATAGACAATGAAATAATTTGCTTAAAGTTCATATCAAAACACAAATCAAATACGAATCTTAATAATACCATGTATGCAATGTTGGAATCATAAAAATTGCTCTAAATACCATACTTTCCATGAATTTCATAAATAATGAAATCAAGTAACCATCATCTCTTACAACACCGTACCTAAGTGGATGACCACGTTGCATTAACGCTCACGCACCGGTACCTCTTGGTGAGGGATCCATTTATATGTTAGCTGGTCAGACTACTGCTCCAGTTGTACCTCTGACGTATGTCTGCGTATACAATTGTACTCATACGTCGTACACAAAGGAGACTCCGAAGGATCCAATGGGTTCTAGGGCCTTTCACCTAAGGGATACAATCGTCTTACTTGTTGGCTTTAGGATCTCTCACCCAAGGGATACGATTGCCCTACTTGCTAATTTTAGGGTCTTTCACCCAAGGGATACAATCGTCCTACTTGCATTTAACATTTTTTTTTTTCTTTTTTTTTTTTTTCACAGTTCCATAATAGATAAAAATGCATGTATGTTATAAATGAATCCAAAATCATTAATAAAATGATTCAGTAAATTATATTTCTATACAATAATGAAGGTTTTATATAAAATTTGCAAAAATTCAGTGTTGTTAAAATTTAATTCCTTGACTTGCTGAAAATTATAATTAAGTCATTAAGTTCTGATTTTTTAGTTAATTTAATATATATATATATATATATATATATATTAAAATAACTTGATTATTTTATAACTAATTTTAATTTCTCTTTAATAATTAAATTTTTTTTTTTTTTGTTCTTGATTACCTTTACAACAACTACTTTTAGATGTATTTACTCTCGTTATCAATATAAAGTGTTTTCTTGATATGTATTTATATGTGTGAATTACTATTGTGTGGGCCGCACCATTATATATTTGCGTGATCCTAGCCGGCCATTCGTTTTCGTATCTCATATTATGCCCTAGTTTAGAAAATTAGCCATATCATAGCGAGACATGGCCTACAACATCCAAACATGCCCCTGTCCTTTTGGTGGGCCTCACCATTATGTATGTGTGTGATCGACCCCCAGCCATTTACTTTTGCAACTCATATTATGGCTTCACACAAAAAATCAGCCAGATCATAACAATACATAGCTCACAACATACAAATAGGCCATTGGCTTTTTGGTGGGCCCTACCGTTATGTATGTGTGTAATTTACCCCACCCATCTACTTTGGCAACTCATATTATGGCTTCAGGCAAAAAAATCAACAAGATCTTAGCCATATGTGGCTCACAATAATAAAACCAACTTGGGATGATAAACCCCATTGAAATCTTCCCGAGACATACGTGATCGTCCGTGAGATGGCCTAACAAAATAACTGGATGACATGAATCACTTTGTATGCTAAAGCTGACAAGAGTAAGCTCCAAAAATTGGAGTCTAATTGTGAATATAACCGGGCAACAGGAGAAAAATGGTCTTTCCAAGATTTTAAAGGCGCCTTTCTGTCAGAAATCATTAGTAAAAGTTAAATGGTATGTTTTTTCATCATATTTTTAAATAGTAGGTGGGTTTTCATAAATATTTTTAAATCAGGTGTGTATTCCAAAATAAATAAAAATAAAAAATAAAAATTAGTATGTAAATAACCTTTTCTTTTTTTCCCAAACACCCCGTTTTTATTGAGTATTGCATCTTTTCCGCGTTGGGGTATATGTGATTTGGGGTACATGCTCTCCCGCGTGAACGTGTTAGCAGGAGTAGAGGTGAAATATGGGGACGGTCCACGTCTATAATATTGCAATACGCTATGAAAATAGGAAGCAACCGGTATGGCGTTGAAAACTTCACATGGCGTCTTCCTATTTCTAACATTGTACCTCAACTCGAGTGGTCAGATCATCCTATGGTCATATCCATATGATGGATGACTTGAATCTTGATTCGTTGTAGGAGAGTGGCATATGTTAGTGGCGTGTAGATGGGATGCCGTGCGTGTGGGTTACGGAAAACTTATATTATTATTATTTTCTGACTGCATTCGTAGTCTTCTTCATGCATTGGTCAACCTTTTAGAAAATGAGAAAGTTTTTATATACTCCTGCGGAGTGTGATTGCTGATACGCAGGTACTAATTTGAGGGGTTACATAGTTGATTGGTAGATATTTAGTGGGCAGTTTAGATGAAAAATACCAACCCATCGGTGGACATTTAATGGGGCCTGGTTTGGTAATCCACATTCAACTCAAAGGGTCATGATAGGTCTTAATCTTGGTGGCTTGGATCTTCCAAGATGGGAGAATCTGGTCCATTCCCACTGGGAATCAGCAGATCATTGAATTGGCATGGCCAAACATTGGCCCACTTTTAGAATTGACGAGTCATGAATCATGGGTAAATTGGATGAGTCAAGTGATTAGAGGTTTTTAATAAGACTAATTTCAATTTATTTTTATTTTTCATTTTTAGGGATATCCATGTATAGTTATCTCAATTAATTGGAATAATGCTTAGATAACGATGAGAATAATGATGATGATGATAATGGTGATCCTCTGTATGCAATAAATCTTAAATTGAAACATAATGGTGGATCCAATGATTCTATTTATACTAAGACATGTAAATTGATGGGAGCCATTAACAAGTGTCTTTAAACCATGGTGGCTCTTTAAATGATTGGATCAGGCCAAGGAGCTAGGCTGGGATAGGCAAATGTGGCCAAGCCAGGGCAGGGTTGCAGGGTCCATTGCCATGCCTACACAACAGCTCCAAGTCTAAGCTTGGAAAAGTTGGATGGGTCCAAGCTGACATAATCTTAACGGAAAATGCCTATTTTAGAGGAGTATATATATATATATATATATATATATATATATATATATATATATATATATATATATGCACAAAACCAACAACAAGCTGCACGCAAGATGCACGTGTTGTGTAACTGATGATTGGAATGGATGCACATTGAGTGAGAGGCCGAAAAAGGTCGGACCAATATACGAACAGGCCATACATATTGGAGGCCCAAGCCTGACCTATGGGCCATGGATTGGGATCTCTCTGTTCCCACGTTTGCAGCTTCCCATAGGGTTCTATTCAATTTTATTGCATTGGTGGGGATTGATTGGGACCGTTGATCAAGCAGTTTATCCTATCGATTCTACATTGCCTTAAGTTGCCTTTAAAGTTGCAGTGGTCCATTGATTCCAAAACATAATAACAATATTGAGTACCAATCGCGTGATTTATATACTACTACAAAAAGAGACAATTGCAAGTAGGGCTGTCTATGGGCTGGGCTGGGGTAGGTCTCGGCCTGGATTTTGAACTGGTTCGGGCCGGGCAATCGACACTGCACTATTCAAAATTCTGATTTTTCAGTCCCGTGCCTGGCCCATTGACACCACTAGTTGCAAGTCACACCATATTATGATTCCCCTCTGGTCACAATATGTATATACTACCATTTCAAGGGTGTTTTACTAAATTCCTAGATGCTTTTACAAAGCTTATTCTAGACTTTCGTGTGTAGGCCCAACCATGATTTAGAAACCACATCCACTCCATTCATAAGGTGCGCCCTTTCATGTTAGCCCAAATCCACTCCATCCAAGAGGTGTGCCCTTTCAAGTTCGCCAAACGTCCCAAAATTCTGGTAGAACCATTAGACGTGGTACACACCATAGGGAAACGTTGGGATGAGAACATACATCATTAAAAGCTTTTAGATTAGATCTAAGGCTAATGTATTTTTCTTTATGACCTTCTATCCATTCACAAAATGTGTCCTAACATGATGGATGAACAGCCCAAAAACCATGCCGTTCCAAAACTCAAATGGACCATACAGGGTGATTTTAGAGGTTTTAGGCATGATTTCGCATGGTCTCTCCCACCTGAGTTTTGGTCCGTCTGATATTTGGGCTCCAAGGAGAATATGACGTGGCACATGATGGATGGAGTGGATTTCGTAGATACATCATGGTAGGTCCCACCCACAAAATTGTACCACGATAGAAGATTTTTGATAGCTGATCTAGAATGTTCATCTTGGAGGCCTACCATTGATTTGGGCCATCCATCAAGTGAGACATACCTTTGATTTCACATCCATCCTAGAAAAATCATGAATGGCTATGAAAATGGATGGTCTATATTGATTATAATAAACATCCGCTCAATGATTTAGATTATCCATCATGTGAGGCCCACCTTTGGTTGTTGGTCCCTCTTAATGTCACTTTGATTAGATGGTCCCATCCATCGGATCAATGCCAGGAAAATGGATGGTTTCTATGATTATAATATATAAAGTTTGATTATTGATTTAGATAATTTATCATGTGGGGCCAACCATTCATGCTTGTCCCCTCACAAATTACTTCAATCGGATGATCTAACACCATCCAATCAATGTCTACAAAAATGGATGGTCCATGTTAATTATAACTTAAGTCTGGTCATTGATCTGGATAGTCCATCATGTGGGCCCACCTTTAATTGTTTGTCCCAAATTACTTTAATTGGATGATCCTAGCTATTTGGTCACGGGTTAAAAAAATTAAATAGTCTATATTAATTATAATAAGGTCCATTCATCCATCATGTGAAGCTTTCCTTTGATTGCTCCTACTTCCTAGAAGTCACCTTGTTTGGATGATCTTAGACATTTGATCAATGGCTAGGATGATAGACAACCTATATATATTAATTATAATTAAATAACCCACTTGAACTATCCATCCTATTGGGTACACATTTGATTCCCATTTGTTCCAAAAATAAATAGGTTGATTGGATGATATTCCTATCAGATTAATGGTAAAATAAATGGTTGACATTGATCACAATAGAGAAGGTTCAGTCATTGATTTATACCATCTAAAATTGCTAGGAAAATTGATTGTTCGTAATCATTACAATGGAGAATGTCTAATAACTGATTTAGATTGTCCATCATGTGAGACTCAACTTTAATTGAATCTTCCTCCCGAATGATATCTTTGATTGGTGTTGTGTCATGTGTGAGAGAGATGTGATTAAAATTTTATAAACCATAACTAGCTCCTTCTTTTTTACCTGAAATTTGTCTTAATTTTGGAAGAGAATTTGCAATTCATGAAGTTTTCCCATGGAGACCAAATACCCACATTTAAAATAAAAGTATATACAATGTCAATTTAAAAAATAAAAAAATAAAATAAAATACTAGTTAATTTTAAAATTTTCATGTTACCTAAACTCACCTTATATTTGCCACCAAAATCAGCTAATTTACAGAATTAGCCTCAGTGATGGATGGCCAAGTGTATAGATATAAAATGCATGTTGGTGCATAAAAGTTGTACGCAAGCCAGTCTCATGGTATATGTGTAGACTGAAATTATGAATCTAGTGGTCCGCCACCTTGATGGACTGTGTGCCAAGAAAATCAGTCCAACCATCTGTCTACTATAAAGTTTGTTGGTTAGATGTGGACCGCAGATGTTATTATTCACATTGCAGACTGTTAATCAGATTACCACTACAATCTATAGTTAGGAAACCAAAAACTCATCTCAACTCAAAGACTTGAATGACTCTTTACTTGACTTACCTAATATAAAAAATTAAATTAAATATCTTCATTTTTAATAACATAAAATAGTAGTTACAAGGAATGTAAAATAATTGAAATTCAATACCAAAGCATGTCGTGTGCTAAAAAATCCTGTTTGGCTGAGGGTATGAAACCTCCTGTCTTCTCCTTTTTATTAAAAAGGAAGAAAATCCAACTTGAGTAAGAGAGTGGATTTTCACCACACAACCGTAAGTCACACGCACTCAGGCCAAAATGGATTTTCACCACACAACCGTAAGTCACGCACAATTAGGCTGAGTCAGCTAGCCAACGAGGTAGCAAATTCTCCAATGACACACCTCAAATCTGGTCATGTAGAGTAGGCTTGATTTAGTTTCAATCAAGTCAACGAGTCTTAGAACTATGCTACAATCCAATCCCTTAAGACTTTTGTGATATGGTCCACTCTTTCCACGAGAGTTCCCACCACAGCAATTGATCCTATTTGTACAATTAGAAACTCCAATCGGTGTATTGTATATATCTAGCCTGAGCATTATATAACATCTCTTTACATCAATGGTCAGGATCATAGATTTTTGGTGCATGGATTCTATGCAGTGAGACCTATAATACTCCAAACCGGTGAATAATGGGCTGCACTTGTACAAAGTGAAAGCCCAAATGGTATTTTACATTCTCTATACCTGAGTATTGTATAATACCTATTTACACCAATGGTTTGGATCACAGCTCTCTCAGGATCTTTCTATTTGAGGATGATACAGTGCATGGAACACACGCGGTGGGGCTATTGTACCAATGGTTGGATCAATAAACTACGGGATCCACTTAAACAAATTAAAAGTGGGAGTTGAATCAATAACTGATAAAAAGAAAAAAAAAATGGAGAAATTGAAATTGAAAGATTGCAAAATTGCTTGTATATTTTTCATGGAGTATACCTCTGAATTTATAAGAGAGGAGTAGCCTAAAAAAGAAGATTACAATTAATTATATCATACTTAAATTCAACACAAAAGGAAAATAAAGAAAAAAAAAACATTTCATTCGTAATACTCATCCTCAAATTGGCGTATGGAGATCCATAATGCCCAACTAAGAATTAAAATTAGTCCCTTCCAAGGGCTTTGGTGAAGATATCCATAAGTTGTTAAAAAATGTACATATGAAATACAAATAATGCATGATGATATCTTTTCTTGAATAAAGTAACAATTAATCTCAATGTGTCTAATCTGGTCATGAAAAACAGGATTGGTGGCAATGTGAAGAGTAGCTTAATTGTCAAAGCGAAGACACATGGGCTAAAGATGTTGAGCATGGAGATCTTGGACAAGTAATTTGAGCCAAGTAAGTTCATAAGTAGCACTAGGCAAATTTTTTTCTATTTTTTTCAAGATATAAGACTGATACCAAGCATGGTAAAGTGATCCATAGTGGAGCGACATGTCTTAGGGCAACTAATCCAATCAAAATCACAATAAGCAAATAGCTAGAGGGAGCTAGTGGAAAGACTACAGATACCATGTGAAAAGACTCAAAATTTGAAATCTTCCCATATATTTTCTGGCAAAAAAATTGCCAAGAACTAGATTGATCTGTAGTTTATTTTCCGATATACATACATAACAAATTCATTAAGTTTCTTTACCAATTTTCCGAGATTTTCAACATCACAGTCAAATCTATCACACCGTGGCCTCTGCATGTGGGTCCCACCAGAATTTTGAAACCGAACTTCCAAACTAAAAAATAATGGCTGCGATTGCTCGGGTTGTTATTTTCAGAGCGACCATTGCAAACGACTCATAAAAATGGTCCATGTGTGTGGCCTGAGCCGTGTTCATTGCTGATATGACTTGACTTTAATGGGCTTGTTAGATTATAGGAAGGACTCCATGACCAGATGTTTCTAATACATTGAACACGTTCATGTTCCCATTCTGACTCTTTAAACGAAGTTAGCTCTTGATGTAACGTTGGGAATAGTGTCCACGTGGACCTTTTCCAAGCACAATATAATGTACCAACAGCATCAAAAACTGATCAGACGCCTATGTTAATCTGATTAGGATGTTCCAAGAACCATATGGGCTCATCGGTGGGCCCTCAATGTTCAGCTGTCTACCTTTATCCAAGATAATTCCACATTGACCACAAAATGCTATTTTTCAATAATTAAATGAAAATTCTTATTGCAGTATCATTCATCTACCGACATATGTATTTAAATAGTTCCTTTTTCTTTTCTTTTTTTCTTTTCTTTTTTTTTTGTAAATAGCTACCTAAATAACAGGGCGTTTGAAAATATTTACATAAAATTAATACATTTACAAATACCCACTTTATCAATTTGTGGTTATTGTAAATATACATTTATAATTAGAACGGTTGTTGACACTTCCGGTATATTTTGAAAAAGTGACAAAAAATTTCTTACTCTAAAATGTCATTTTCTCTTTCTAACTTTTATTAAAAAATAATGATAATAATAATAATATTGTAAATGTTTCATATGAAGGAGAAATAAAGGATTTATATTTCTATGAAGGAGAATTTTACGGTATATTCCATATAGGCATTTTCATCATTTTCTAATTATTGCCAAAGAAGTTATAAAAAAATTAATGGAATGCAAATATTTGTAATAATGAATTAATAATATGGTTATTTGTAAACCATTATTTTTATGTGAGTAGTTATAAATATCCTATTATTAACATGAGAATCCACAAAAATCACTTTTAAATATTTACAAAAACATGTGCATTCATGCATATACAACTTTGTATATGAAATGATTAGGTAGATAGGAATGTATTTGTAATTTGAACAAGATTCTTTCGATGCCTTAAATAAGTCCCTTGTGCAAGCCCTAGGTTGATAGAAACATTGTACGAGATTTACAATTGAAATTCTCAGGAAAATTGCAAAAGGATAAATTATCTAGTTATAGGCAGGCGTGCCTACCCAGGCCCAAAATTAGGAGTGGTCCACCCGCAAAAATGGGACCACATGTTTGAGAAAAATGAAGAGAACCTATATTCAACATACGTGTCTGTGCGGCCTGATAAGTGACCAACCATGTTTTGGGCCTGGGCCTATTCAGAGTAGATCAATGTGATGAGTGGTCTGGATCTCTTATATGCATGCCAGGTGGGATAAGCACTTCCATGATATCACCTCCAGGGATATAAATCTCAGGTGGACCATACCACAGGAAAATAGATATATGTATTTCATCCATTCCCTTCTGATATCGCCATAGCACATCCATCTGTAATGTGGTCCACTTGAGATTGTGATATACCTCATTTTTGGTCTCATATCCTAGAATAATCTAGAAAAATAGATGGATGGCATGGATGAAACACATACATCAGGGTGGGGCCCACAGAGCACCGACCATCAGCCATTGGATGGTGGCAGGGGGAGTAGCCAATCCATTTCCCTCCAGGGATCCCCCTTTACACTTTGGCTGTTTTCAAACCTGAATGGAGACTTGAGAGGAAAGGGAAAGAGGTGATAGGCATAATCATCTTTGGAACAGGAGCGAATCTACGTTTGTTTAAGAAATGAATGAATAAGAAAAAATAATAATAATAATAATAATAAAATGGTAATTAAAAAGATGTCTCCATATGGATGGATTTCACAGCATCAGTTCCGGCGGTGCTTTGGCGAGAGTGGATGAATCCACCCCAACTTTCAACTTGAAGAGGTGATTTTCCTCTTCTTTTAGATCAAATACAAGGTGTGGTAGTGCATGAACCATTGTCTATAGGCCCAACAGAGTGCCTGAGACATTGGCTTTACACCATGCCATGTATTCGTCCTTCCTAATCATTTCTTCCTTGCATTTCAACTACCTACACATCAATACATATTTTAATAAGTTTGGAACATTCCCTTAGGCAACATTCAGTTATTATTATTATTTTAAACCTACTCTGATGTGTACTAAATTCAACCCCATATGTTAGGACACCATAATCGCCAATTAGCCTACACAAGTTGTTATAGGTGCTGCTTGTAGAGTTAAGTGGACCACGGAAGTGAGATGGAGAGGGGGCTTGCAGCTCACGTGAGTGAAATCTGGACAATTCATCAGGGGGCCACCATGAACATACCCTGACCCAATGATCAGGCCAGTCACTATCAGGTGGACTGCGCTTGTATTAGAGGAAAGTGTCAAACAGCCTGATTGGCTAGTTAATTTGACTTTTCTGACAGGGTGTGTTTTAATTGGGGCCCACCTGATGAGTGGTGCAGATCTCAAGCATGTGGATCACATTGTCATTTGTGCAGTGAAGCTCATCCTCTATCTCAACAGCCAGAGTCCATTGGCTTGACATTTTAGTCATGCTAAAGAAAAAGGCCTTAAGGAATATTCCCAACATCTTAAAGGTCCTCACATCAATCAGCTCAATTTCCGTGGTAAATTTCACGAATGTGGTTTGTACATGGAAATGTATTTCAATTTCTCATGTTTGGATACGGATTTTTTGTGGCTGGGTGCTTGGATTCTTAAATGATTGTTTTGAAAGAGTATACCATAGGCAGAGATATACAAAAGAGATTAGCGGTAGCATATGTGCGGACAAGAGACACATGTGAATGGGTTCTGTAATAAATGATCCTAAAATGTAAAAAGTATCTCTCCCAAAAAACAGGGTATCTACTAATGTATTGTATCCCTTAGAATACAGTTGCAGTAGGGATGTGGAGCAAAAAACATGTTTTTCATTTTTCCGAAGAATAGCTGTCTTTAGTGATAGCTGCAGCCAAACTGTGGAAAACTCCTTGAGAGGGACATGTCAAGCAGAGGTTTCAAGACACTTAATGACATTCTGATCAGACTCACGCAATTTGTATGATATCTTGATAGAAACTGTGGTGGATCATACTCAAGCCTCACATCTCATTGTACATATTTTTGCAATCTAGCCTGTTAAGATTGTGTAACCATAGTGGATGTATCAGGTCATAAACAACTTGTTTATTGTATTATACTAAACATTCAATATCTAGAAATTCTCTAATCCAGATTGGTTTCTTGATAATATTCTTGCTGATCAAACAGTTAGGATAATCTGATTAGCATGATAATCAGTATCTACTGTATTATTTCTTGAATACCCAATTTGCCTTCTGAGGATTATTGTATGGAAAAGGTCAAAATAATCAACCTCAGTCATCATATTTGGAGCGTGGTGATATTGATACCTTTTATTAAAGGGGATTGCTATTGATCATGCCACTATTTCATACAAAAGGGTGTGAATGCATATCAAATCTGGACCATCCAAATGATAGCCCACTTGTTGATTGAACCATAGTCCACAAGTTTTATGTAGTTGGGTTAATCTTAATTGTTCTCTCAATTGCCAAACCTTCAAAATGTAGAGTCAATCAATTATAAGTTTTGGGTCATCAAATACCAAGTCATATCCAAGTCTAAGCATTTAAAATGAATTTCACAATCGACACACACATTAAATAGATTATTAAGACTCTGCTTGGATGTTGGTGAGCTAAATGGATAAACAACCCTGTGGTGGGACTATTGTTTTCTGGAATCAGCATATCCTTCGAAGTCACATTCCCAACTCAAATTAGTAATTGGGCACTGATTTTACAGGGCTATGGTAAAATTAGATGTTATTGGAAGAGTTTTCTGAGCTAATTATGAGGAATGTGAAAAGAGGGTAGTGAACGGTGGGCGCCAAGTGATCACATTTAATCATCACAACCATGAGATTCACAAGCATCCTTGTCTTCCAAGCATAAACCCAATACCAACCTTCTTTCTTTAAACAGATTTCAACAAAATCACCCATCTTTGGATAAGTACAGAAAATATGTACACCTGGGTGTTTCTCAAGAAGGCTGTTTAACTGCAACTTAAACCTTCTCCTCTCATTTTCATGGCCAGCAATTCCAATGTTGCTCCTGCAACTGATGCCGATGTGATTGCTACAGAACATACATTACAATACATGCACATGAATAGTCCATTTCTCCCTCCATGATGTTAGTTGAATGCGACTTGCTTACCTGCTTTACTGCAACCCCTGATACATTACCTTCAGATTCATTGGCTATCTTTGTCTCCTCCGAATCCTTATTTCTTCTTCTTTCTTCCCTCGAAAACCACCAAAACGAAACAACATATTTAAAAATTTGGAGAATAAATTTGAATTAATGGAGTGATTTGTTATGTAAGTCATAAGAGCAGCCACAAATTTCAAGATCCCATGCGGACACAGTAATATGAGCTCTTCATCCAGCTGTTCCAAACATTTAAAAACTTTTTTGTTATGTACTCACTGCAAGCTTTGAGTTATCAATTGATTGAAGTTGAGGTCTCCCATCATGCCACCTAACCTCATCTAATCTCAACAGAACCCAATCCACAACCCAACCTGACTCAAATTCAAAACCAAATTACCCTATATGCCACCTAACCTCATCCAAATTCCAACCCCATGTGCCTAATCCGAATTCCACATCTAATTTGTTCCAATCCCAATTCCTCTATACTCAAGGCTTAACCTGACTCATATGCATGTGATTATTCCTAAGCCAGCCTAACTAGATCCGAATTTTCTCAAACCCCTTGGCATTCCAACCCAAACCAGAACCAAGGCAAACCCCTTGGCATTCCAACCCAAACCAGAACCAAGGACCCAGACATCCCCAAATCGGATTTGGGTTGAGCTGAACCAAGTTGCAGCCCTAGTATGGGTTCATGCTTCCTCCAACCCTACCATATCGACTTCTTTAGGCTGTGTCACACAAATCTTTGTGAATGTACCAAACTAGGGTAAGCGTTTGCTACCTATTTTGGCAAATGGTGATACCTCCACACTCTTTTCCCTTTTTCTTTTTTACACACGCACTCTCACCCCCAACACCTATGCACTCACACCGCTGTAGATTTTCACCACAACGGGTATGTTGAAACTCTTGTGAGTCTACTACTGAGGAATGAGTAAGGACCTAGTGACACCTCATACAGAACAATGATGACGTACAGATAAAACCAAACCATCTAAACTGTAGGGCCTAGTGTAGATGGAGCATTGTGCAGTAGTCACTTGGCTCACCTAATTAGATCCAAGACTTAAAGTAGGCATGAGCGGAGAAAGGAGGCAAATCCAAGACTTAAGTGGGCCACTCCACAGGAAACAGTGGGAACTGAAAGTCTACTGTTGAAAACTAGTTGGGGTCACAAAAGTTTTTTTTTTATCAAGTTGATACTTGTATTTTCCGTTCAAATTGATATTTATGTTTTCAGTGACCTTTGTGAACAGGTTGGATGCCAAATAAACATACGTCACCTGCTGATTTTGTCATTATCACCCTTGCTTCTTATGGTGTCGCCCAACTGAGCCTTGGATCTTCTTCCCTTTTGTGCTCATGCCTTAAAATGATCTATTAAAATGGATGGACAGCATGGATAAAACACATACATCACAGTAGGACCCACAGAGCCTTAGAACTGATTTTGTCATTATCACCCTTGCTTCTTATGGTGTAGCCCAACTGAGCCTTGGATCTTCTTCCCTTTTGTGCTCATGCCTTAAAATGATCTATTAAAATGGATGGACAGCATGGATAAAACACATACATCACAATAGGCCCCACAGAGCCTTAGAACTGATTTTGTCATTATCACCCTTGCTTCTTATGGTGTAGCCCAACTTTGCCTTGGATCTTCTTCCCTTTTGTGCTCATGCCTTAAAATGATCTATTAAAATGGATGGACAGCATGGATAAAACACATACATCACAGTAAGCCCCACAGAGCCTTAGAACTTCCTGTGGTGTGGCCGGTTGAGCCTTGGATCTTCCTCCATTTAAATGATATATGTTAAAATAGGGGAGGGGAGCATGGATAAAAGAGATGCATGTCAGTAGGGTCCACATAATCCCTGGCAAGACCGAGTGTGTCCTGGCACGGGTAGGAGGCAATCCGCGTCCATTGGTGAACAACCCTGAACCGGGCCAATTCGCGTTTGTTTCTTCAAATAAAAGAGTGTACGATACTTGGCGTTTTCAACCGTCCAATAAAAGTGCACAAATCCTATAGTCAGATAATCAAATAAACCTAATTTGTAAATTGTGGTTCAAAGAATTTTTAGGTGGCAGACTATCATCCATCACAGTCGGGCAGAGTAGCAAAGAGTTTATCTATGCAAAAGATGCAGTAGCTAGAGTCCTTTTCCGTCTTTTTATCTATGAATGCTTTTTCCTTTTGCTTTTTGTTCTCTCTTGAGACTTTCCTGTTCCAGTCTTTGTCGCTAGTTTCACGCTCCGCTGACCACAACACATTGCAATTTCCTTTTCTTGCTGTTGATTTTCAGATACGAAAAAAAAAAAAAAAAGAAAGAAAAGGAAAACCACATCATTTTTACGGAGCCGCCCCTTTGAATCTTTTGGAAAAATGCTCCTCTTTACCCAGTATGCGTTTGGTCGCACTAAATATCATGATATTTCATGATTAATCTGTGAATTTTGGTGCAAATTTTCATGAAATTTGGAGCAACCAAACACGCCCCAAACCAAAGCTTGAACAAATAACCTTCTTTTAAAAAAAAAAGAAAAAAAAAGAAGAAGATAGCTCGCAAAAACACACTTATGTCTATGTTGGAAATGATCTTTACATAAGATTAGCGACATGATGTATTCTGATTTTCTGGTTCTAGTAACCATCTTTACACACACCCAAAAAGAGCTGAGCTTCTTCCTCTCTCAAAATTTGAAGGGATTCAAATGCAAGCCTCTCTCTCTCTCTCAGCACACAGTAACTACCTCCGATTCTGTAAACAATGAAAACAAAATAATAAAGAGAGTCAAGCCGCAGGTAATCTGAAATGGTGGTCGACTAGATAGCGGAGATAGATACAAATAAACTGATTAATATGGATTTTTCAATCCCACAAGCAATACCTTTGGGAGCAGTGAAGGACCTTTTGCAGTGAGCAATGGCACTTTGGATCCCATCCTGCTGCTGTAAGAGCGAATCGTCTCGTCTCTGTGATTGCAAGTGCGGGTGTTGCAGAGGTGGTGCGGCTGCCACCGCCGCAGAGGACGCGGAACGGCTTTTGCCCAAATGCCTGCAGGCTACAAGCAAACTCCCCTGCTTCTGTTGAGAATTCGAATTTGAAAGGGACGGAGCAATGGCTTCCCCTTTGGAGGAGGAGGTAGTAGCTCCTCCAGCAGGGCTGCTCCTTGTCCTTCCAAACCCTAACCCCAATGAATTTAGCTGTCCAGAAAATCTCGGCTTCTGTCCCTGCCTTCTAGAAACCCTAACGTAGAGAGGCTTGATCATCTTCAGATACTTGTGCATCACATCCTTTGCAAGCTTCTTCATTTCAGGGGCAGATATTCCGTCTTCAGAAGCGGCGTCGTCCAGATGCTGCTGATTCATTTTCACGGTAAAGAATCTGCTGCTCTGCTGCTTCTGAGCCGAAGCGTTCGTTTCAGGCGAGGGTTTTGGCTTCTTAAACCCTAACAAGAAAACGCGGAACTTGGTAGCGGATCTCAGGAAAGAGATGGGGAATTGCCTCTTGGAAGGGTCGAAGACGACCGACGATGGCTCAATCGACACGACCCTCCCCTTGAAGAATAGATGGTCCGATGGAGAGAGAGGAAGGGTCTTGCCAGACGAGACCCTGAAATCCAACCCTCCCTCTCCTTCCATCTCGTCCGATTCCTCTTCTTCTTCATATCCGTCTTCCTCCCTCTCATCCTCTTCCACCGGCACTGTAAACTCCATGTCAAAAAATGGTCCTTCATCTTCATAATCATCTGTTTCGGACGGCGCCGGTCGCACCGCCGTGGCGATGGTCGTGGTGTTGGAGGTGCGCACGTTAGCACCAGCTCCTCCTCTCCAGTACTTGAGTAAGCTGAATGCTTCCATCGTCGGGAGAGCCAGAGCAGGAGAGAGAGCGAGAGAGAGGGGTTTTTCTTCTTCTGCTTGTTCGGGGTTTTGAACAAGGAATGGAAGTTTATGAAAAGGGAAAGGAGAAAAGGGGTTTGGGTTAATGGCTCGTCAGGCTCAAAATGGTGTGGCAGTCAGTGGAAGAGACGGACGGATGAAGCTTTTGACAGTATGGAGAGAGAGAGAGAGAGAGAGAGAGAGAGAAACCTCAGGGCACTACCTTCCTGCTCACTCTCACTGCTTTTTATTTCGGGACTTCTTCGCTAGTCTGAGAGGATACGACGCTTCATACTCATGCATTCATAAGTTCATGCATTCATAAGTTCAACACGTCTCGTACACATCACTCAAACTAAACAGTTCAAATCCTGGGACGCATTTTAGATTATATCATAATTTTAAAATTGGCTTCATTGGACGATTCTTTCTTTCTGATTACTGCTAGATATCATTTGTTACATTTATACAGTTGATTATCTTTTGATTTTAACCATCCGCTACATCTCTTTGGCTAGTATCAAAATAATGTATTTTTAGGTTTATTATTAAAGGCCACTATTTAAGCAATTTAGATGAGTTTTATGTCTGACACCTGTACAAATCTTTTATTCATGCGTACAAACCTCTGCGTTGCGTTCCGTAGATTATAACTCTTTCTTTCTTTTTATTTAGCCATTTATTTATCAGATTCTGCCCGTTACATGTATTTTCCAGAGGAAATCATACATCATTCTGCCGGACCATGTCCGGTGAGAGGTGCCACCACACACATATAATACGTTACAACATTCCAAACCCTCCGAATTTCGGATCCTCTCTTGATATGGGAGTTTCTAGAATACAAGGTTAAGAAAAATCCTGAATGGTTGTGGCCATCCAATAGACGGATGATTAAAACTCTCCAATCTATGGTTTTTATTTTTATTATTCTTTTATTTTATCCATCGACCTCATTTGGACGGTTCGGATGTAGATAAATTTGTCTCACTCTTGCAGCATGGGTGTGCATGTGTACGATAAGCCCATGTATGGCAAGGTATAATCCACCGGGGTGTGTATGGTGTCTTACACGGGATTGCAGGAGGTCATGTGAGGGTACTGAGGTCCAGTCATCTCGCGTCAGAAAGAGAAGGGTATTTACGTAGGTCAGTGGTCACTGTACATACGGTTGCTGTATACTGTATTGTATCATGGATGTCACATACCTACGACACCGGCTGCGGAGCAAAAAAAAGAGAGAAAAAAGAACCGTTGGGGCCATCGTGGTCTCTTTTACGGCATCCATACCATTCATCAGTTGGCCCGTATCATTTTAGGGCTTAAGACTAAAAATAAAAATAGGCCCAAAATTCAAGTGAGCCACACTACAAGTAAATTGGGAATGAAGACACCCGTCATTGAAACCTTCCTGAGCCCACCTTGATGTTTAAATGCCATCCAATCCCTTCATAAGGTGAGTTACACCAGGACAAAGGGAAGACACAACTATCAGCCTTACTCAAAGCTTCGGTGGTGGACACAATGGTACTGGTGCCTCCATCTCTAATGTTTTCTACAGTGTGGCCTACTTGAGTTTTGTATCTGCTCCAATTTTTACCTTCGTAGTAAGAGCTAGCACAAGTGATAGATAGAGTGCAGTTAACTGAGATAATTAGGATGGGTCCCAAATGGCTTTTGATTTTTTACACGGTTACACTACCTACCTATAACCGCGCTGTTGGTTATAGGCAATTGGTGTTGACGTAATGTTTATGGAATAATTAGCGTATGTACGCTGCGGTTACGAAGAAACTTCGGAAAAGAAAAGAGGAGCAGTCTGAGCAAAGAAAGGAAATCTTTTCGTGGAGGCTCCTCAACGTGACCTTTGGTTCCTTTTCTTTCTTTTCAAACAAAACGGGAAATGGATTCCTTTCCTTTATTCGTCTGTACAAAAAACTATTCGACAACAAACATATTCAACGGTGGATAGCCATCTGGTTGATCGTGATGGTCATCAAAATGGATGGCGAAGAAGAAGGAAGATAAATCAATCAAATGCGTGTGGATCCCGTGCTCTATATATAGGAACGTACGGAACAACAGAGTCCAGTGGAATCACGTGATCCTAGCTATTAGAGCGCCACACGCAGAGTATCGTGAAACGAGTTTGAAAAGCGGGGTCACGTCTATGCGATTCGAACCATTGACGTGATGTGTAATGGGCCACACATTGATTAGAGGTGATTCTCAAGGGATTCTAAAAATGCGAGAGTCGGTTAGGGGTGACCACCAAAATGCTCCCTAAGGCGAAGGCCACATTACCTTTGAGAAAAATACCTGTCAAAAGAGAAAAGAAAAGACGTGTAATTCCAAAAGCTCTTTTTCAAACTTCAAAGCTGGTTTTTTTATGGGGGTTATGCGGACGTGTTTGGGTTGGCTTCTTACACTTTTTATTATTTTTATTATTATTATTTCTTTCTTTGAAATTGTCAAACACTATTTCCTAATGGAGTTCCCTTTTTCCTTTCTTGCCCCTCTGGATCCACACGCTCATATGTTCCATTGATTTTAACTCTCCATATCTTCTCCTCACTAATATAAATAAGCTGTCTTCCCATAATCACCCTTTAGTCATCATCCTCACCTTTTATTTTTAGAGTAGGATGTAAGCCATTAAAATTCATCTCTTCGTTGTTCTAAATTCATCTAGAAATAGTCATGGTCAAAGTCATCAGTTCAGCGTAAGCTTCTTACGGTAGCATATATAGCGTAGAATTTATAGCATGGACGGTTCGGATTGTTTGGCTACTTAGCATTAGCGTCAACAGGGGCGAAACTCACTTGTAAAAAGTAGGAAATTTTAGAGCTTGAGGAGATGTGTTTTTTCTTTCAAACTTCTATTTGAAATTTCATCTGTTGTATCCATCTTTATTTATTTAAAAAAACAAAAATAAAAAATAAAAAAATCTCGGTTTACCATCATAAATGAAGAATGTTAACATGGAATTTGCTGCATTGAAGTTCTATGCACTTCCGTAATTGAGGTGCACGAAGCAATCATATATCCAAATCGGTACTGTTCTTATGGTGTCCCTACACGTGGAATGCCATGCTGAGTAGACGGCACCCATAGTAAGATAAGTGGCCGGTAAAGGAACAGTATAGCAGTGGATGTGCAAGCAAGAAGAAGACGGTCAGAGTTGTGCAATCCACACAATGGTCCACCCGATCGGAGATGTTTAGGCGAATAGGGAAGCAAATTGGATGTGATGGGATAGCACAGCTGGTGAAGAAAGAAATGGATAAAAGGACGTGAATGGCAAGCTATACCTTTGGAGTAAGAAATGATATCCCATGTAAGTGGACCCCATAACAAACGAATACCGTAACTTATACGTCCTATCTATCATATTCATAGATAGTAGGAAGATGACGGAAGCGATGTGTATGTGCCCCCACCAACACCTTCTTCTACATGGAAGTTATGTGGGGCCCACTTAAATGCCCGAGAGAAATCCACTCCGTCCTTCAGTTTCAAAAGTTCGGGATAGGATGGGAGACCAAATATGAAAGAGATCCAAAACTCAGGTGGGCCACACTACAGAAAAAAATTGAGAACAAAACATCCACCATTGCAACCATCGTGGAGCTCACCGTGATGCTTATATGACATCCAAACCGTTCATAAGGTTTCTACCACTGATATGAACAGTAGGAAAAAATATCATCCTGATCGAAAAGTTCTGTAATCCTTGCAAAGTTTCCAATGATATGCGTTCAATTCCTGCTATTTCCTGTCGTGTGGCCCACCTAAGCTTGGATCTTCCTCATATTTGAAGGCCTGTTCTATTCTGAGCTTGAAAAAATGATGTACGGAATGGATTTCTCAAAGGCACCTCTGTAGGCCCCATATAGCTTCGGCCTAGACGAGCTCGAGCAGAAGAGGCAAGTGGCTTCGTCGGTGGAGTAGGGAGATATGCGTACAAGTGCAGTAAAATGCATGTGAAAATTGAATTTGAATTTTCAATCACATCTTCTTCTTTATGAATGTCTTTCAATTGTCGGCACATTAGCAAAACATTTGAAGTGAGATCATAATCAGATGGCGATGCTTGAAAGAGAAGGACCCAATTGCCTGGTACTCCGACCGTAGGAAGAGTGGGGCCCACAATGATGTTTGTGAGAAATCCACTCCATTCATCCGTTTTCCAGATCATATTAATTCATCATTCCACATATTAGGAAGATCTAAAAATCAAGTGGGCCGCACGGCAAGAAACAATGAGGATTGAACATCCAACATTGAAACATTCATGGGGCCACGGAACTTTTGGATCAGTCAAATATTTTTGTATTTTCGGTTCTTCCCGGCAGGAATGACCTTATACCGGTTTGGATGGCATATAAACCTCACGGTGGCTCATGGGAAGGTTTCAACGGTAAGCATTTCCTTCCCCACTTTTCTCATTGGTGTGGCCCACTTGAGTTGTGGATCTGCCTCATGTTTTTGATAATGTCTTGACATGAGGTGGAAAAATGGATGGAAAGGGTGGATTTTTTTATTTTCTTTTATTTTTACACAAACATCAACAGTGGGCTTCATCTAACTTGGTACCGCATAAACGAGGTAGGAGGCACTCGGCGTCGGAAAGAGAAATAGGAGCGCAGGAGCGCATCCAAATCCATTTCATATTGATAGCAAGTCATAATCGAGGTGGTAGTTTATTTCGTCTTTATGCGGAAATCCATGTAACATATCTTATCTCAGTTCCCTCATTTGCAACCAATTTGTAGAGGTGGGCCCTATCTCTGAATTATCCAAGCCTTTCATCTGATGGTCCTCTTCATGAATGGACCCTGACAATAAAATCTCCTCAATTCGTCAAACCTTCATTCATTTGTAGGATGCGAAAGCATGGTTAATCTCCAACAATGCCACGTTCGATGGTCTCTAACTCGTTAGTTGAGCTGGTACACCCGATGTATTGCGTCTGTCATCCATGGGTTCAGCTTCCCGAACTTTGTAAACTTTATTTGAAAAAAAAAAAGAGAGGTAGGATTTTTCAATTTGAGAGATTTTAGGAGATTTGAGGGAGTGGGAGTGTGGCCCTGGTAACTACTCCCGTGACGCGAGGTTAACTTTTGTCAACAGATCTCTATGAATAGTAGACATCCTTGTTGTGTTTTTTAAAATAAAAAATAAATTTTAAAAATAAAGGTTTATTTTAATAAGTAAATAAATATATTAATAATTAAAATTTACTTTAAATAGAGTGTGAGGTCAGATGATAAGAGAATGGGTTTTTGCTTTTGCGACCAGGGTTCAAATCGGCACTTTATTAGGCACACTTAGCATTTCGCATGTGCACATGAAGCTTAAAGAGCCTTGGTCTTTTTGGCACTGGTTCAAATTATTTTGAGTCAAAACTAGGGTCTACCATGAAGTATTTTAACCTTAGTGTTGATTGAGAGTGATTGTGACATAGTTGTACATGTGGCACCTATGTCACATGTCGCTTACTTGGCAGCAGTTAAGATGATTAGATCGTGTGGCTACAGTTTTTATTGTTGGATAACTATTTCAGTCTAAATAGATACAGAAATAACCGTCATAAGACAAAGAGTCATGTCTTTTCATAAAAGACTAATGTTTGTTCTAAATGGGGATGAATTTCTTGAAGAGGCACATTAGCATCTCTTCATGAAGAAATCCATGATTCTTCAATTAATATAAATCCTAGATACCATAATCCAGAAGTTAATCTCTTGAAGCCCGTTTGGCCAGGTGGATTGGTAGGGATTGAATGGTATTAGGGTGGATGGCATGGATTTCTCGGTAATGATGGTGTTGTCAGTGGATTGTCTTGAGATCCATGGGATTGTTATATCCCTAGATTGTTATATCTAGTCTGTTTGGCACGCCCGACCAATCCTGAGATTAAACCTTCCCATCCCTTCCGATTCCTTGAACCAAACACGTCCCAGGCAAATTTGAATGGATTAGGGTGAATTGGATGGGATTTAAAGGTAATGATGGTGTTGTCAGTGGATTGTCTTAAGATCCATGGGATTGGGATCAGATCACCGACGCTGTTTGGCATGCCCGGCCAATCCTGGGATTTAACTTCCAATCCCTTCCAATTCGACCGGCCAAACGGGCCCTTAATTCTTAAGATTATATCATCTTCTATGCAAGTACTCTCGATCTGACCTCTTGTTAAGTTCTTTCTGAACGTCTTAAATGCATATCGGTGTCAAATCTAGAAATCTGTTTAACACTTAAATGTGCAAATTGATGGGGTTTTTTCCTCGTCTTCGACCGGTCCTGAGCCCCGCTCTACCGGTCGTGGGAGCCGCTCAACCGGTCGTAGGTTCGAGCCCTGGCACGACTCAAAGTCCAGCGAGTTCGTGCTGTTTTTTCTCGGAGGCTAAGACCAGTCCTGGAATTCCAGGACCAGTCAAAGGTGGGCTTCGACCGGTCATGGACAGGCTTCGACTAGTCGAAGGTTACGCAGTTTGTTCCGCGATTTTGCGCGAAACTGCGGATTTGAGTCCTTTCGCAACCGGGATGCGAAAGGGAAGTTTTCTAAACTATAAAAGGGGTTGCCTAGGGTTTTCTAGGTATCACAAGAGAATGCAAGAGGGTTTCCTAAAGCTTTACAAGGGATTTGTTAAAGGGTTTAGGGCTATCAAAGGTGAGAGAGAAGGAGAAAGAGAGAGAGGAAGCTTATAGAAGGGAGGTTCTACTCGTGGAGGTTATCTACTGTGCAATCTATATCTCAGCGCTTATATGTCCTCGTAATCGGTTAGATCTCTCCGTTTTCTCTATTTCTCTCATTGTTTATCCACTCCTGTGTGAGTGAAGAAGGTTGTAACGTTCTGCTTTATAGTGGATTGATTGATCTGGACGAGGTCCCGTGGTTTTTACCTCTTTGAGGGTTTTCCACGTAAAAATCTCTTGTGTGGTGTGTGATTGATGCATTGATTATTTTCATTGCTTTATTATCTATAATTCTGGTTTGTTCTAGAGGGCTAGATCCTAAGGTTTTGTGCAAGGCCCCCAACACAAATTTTCGTGTTGAAATTCGGATTGATAATTCATTGTATCCTGAAGATAATTTGCAGATTTCATATGTTTTGCACTTTCTAAAAGTACCAGAAAATAACAGCAAATCTATCTTGAGATATTGACTATTTAAGTCAAGCCTTGATCTCGATAGATTTGATCGTCTCATTATCTTTTTCTTCTATCCTCCTTGTGTACAAGAATTACTTCTTTGAGAGATTTTAGGAGATTTTGAGGGAGTGGGAGCATGGCCTTAATAACTACTCCTGTGACGCGAGGTTAATTTTCCTCATTAGATCTCTATGAATAGTTGACATCCTCTTATGGAATGCGGTCTCCATTGCGCTAGCAGGCCTTGTACGTAGGTGGGTGAGATTATTTATAACATATTTTGAAGTCACCAACAATTAATTATCTTGAAATTTATGGTGAGTTAGATTCTATAAGACCATAATGACCTAAGGGCTTGTTTGGGAGAGTGGATTTAGAACCCTTTAGATTCGAACCCCCAGGATCGGAAACCCCCTGGATTGGCAATCCTCCCGGTGTGTCTGGCACCCTTAAGTGTGAATCAACTTTAATTCAAAAATACCAATGCATAGTATATTTACAGGGGTTTAAATTTAATTACTAAATCAACTTTAATATCCCTAATTAGTAAGATATATAAATTTTGACACTATGGTTGTGATAAGCTCACTGAAATATATGTTTTGCCTGAAAATGATGAAATTCCAAGTCTTGGATGGACCGCAAGCACAAGATCATGTTTGAGTGACTAACCAATGATTTTTAATCATTGATTAATATGGACAATGTTTGGACGGTGCTGGAAAATGTTTGGACGATGCTGATTTACATGGACAATGTTTGGATGGTGCTGATCATCATTAGTGGGCCATATGCCCAATAGAATGATAGTGTACAGTGACATACATGTTACACCTGCAACTATTGAAATGATTTTAGGTGTAATCCAAGCTCTCACCGTAGATTACAAACCCCCTCAAAGAGGGGATTGGAAACCCCCTGGATTGGCAATCCCCAGTTACTTTATGCTGCCAAACAAACAAGGGGATTTGAAACCCCCTACAATCCCCTTCAATCCAGGGTGCCAAACGACCCCTAAGGATATCAAGATAAATGGTCTGAATTTAAATGACTAGTCTTGCACATGAAATGCGACTATAGATTTCAAGTAAGGTGTCAATGGCATAAAAAGTGCTTAATGTTTTAGACACCATTTTCTACCAATATAAACACACAATTTCTACTTTATGGGATTTAAAATTTTAAAAATTTCTATTTTAGAATTATTACTTAAGACAAAAGTTTATATATATATATATATATAGGGAAAAGGTACAATGCGCTCGAGCTCACGATAAGCTTATCGTGAGGTCGAGCTGTGTGGGCCCCACCGTGACGCGTGTCGACCATCAACACCGTGCATTTGATGGGTACCCTTTAAATTATGGGATATCCCAAAATCACCAGATACGGAACTCGTGTGGGCCATACCATCTAAAATTATGTGAAGACACCGTTAAAACATATAAAAGCACTTGGTGGGGCCCACCGAGTTTTGCATGCACCGAAACTTGGTCTGAACCCTCATTCAAGTGGGACACACATAATGGATGGGCTGGATTTGCAAACCATATCTCGATGGGCCCTAAAAAATGGTTATGAATGTTTTAATGGTGTACGGCCCCCTCTGCACTTCTGTATGTGGTGTGGCCCACACAAGTCACAGATTGACTTGATTTTTGAGACCTAGGCCCACGATGGAATGGTGCATCTGACTGATGGGGTAGATGTTCGAACGCAGCACGGTGGGGCCCACACAGCTCGACCTCATGGGACGGAGCCGTGAGCTCGAGCGCATTGTACCTTTTCCCATATATATATATGTAAGACCCGTATCCTAGTTCGTACTGTTCCGATGAATCCTGTGATCATTTCCGTCGAAGTCCGGCAATCCGCGACTGATAATCGACGTTGCGATCGATCGTAAGTCGTATCCTTTAGATTCGAGTCGGTTTAATCCGAGACCTATATCATTGCGACCGCACCGTCGCCGCGGTTCCAACGCCGCGACTCACACACCGATCCGATACCCTGACCAGAAGATGTGAGTCGGTGTTTATTTCGAAGAAACGCCGCGCTTTCTCGATCCCAAGAGAATCTCTACACAATGTCAAATCAATCCCATCAATCAATCAATCACATCAATCAATCAATCACTTCAATGTCAAGTACAAGCAACCCATGCTTTCTCACCCTCTCTCTTACACACCCATACCTAGTCAAGTACAACATCACCTCACCCATCACTCACATCCATCACTCTCTCTCCTTACATTCCATCTCTCCCTTTCTTTCTCAACACTTTTTCAAAGCAACACCAAGAGAGAAAGAAATGTGCACGTCCAAGCCTTCCATGAAAAAAATGACCTTATGTGGCCCACCTTTCCCTTCCCAAAATCTCTCATCCTAGCCCTTGATTTCCCATCTCCACCGTCAAAGAGGAGCACAAGAAGGTTGGCGTTCCAACGAACCGAAGAAGATCGACGGTGGGTGCTTTGATAGGGTAGTTTTCATGCTTTCTTCGATGGGCCAAGTGAGACCTATCGATCAATGGTATGGATCTCACTTGGGACCCTAAGATGTGGCCGATGGCCCACTTGATTTTCATTTGATGTACGGTTAAATGCAAGGGAGGGCCCATAGTGTCGGGGTCCCTCCATCACACGTGTGTCCCACTCTTTTTCTCTCTCTTTCCCTCCCTTTTTTTTTCTCCTCCTTTCCTTGTGATGATATGATTGTATGGCCCACTTGGATGAACCCCACAATGGAGCATGTATTGGATCCAAACCATCTAAAGGTGGGGCCCACTTTCCATATGTATGGTGACCACACTACCTCACCATGTGGTGGCCCACCTCCAAGGATGCACCTTAAAAGTATTGCATGCCAAAAAAAAAATAGGGGAAAGAGAGTCCAGGGACTCTCTGCACGTTGGAAGGAAAACATGAAAAAAAAATGACTTTGTTTCAAAACTCATTGGGTGGGCCACTTATGCAGGCCGCTCCTTGATGCATGTCTTCAATCCACGCCGTCCATCCTTTTCCCTGTATTATTTTAGACGTTGAGCCGAAGAATGAAGTCCATCCGATTTTTGGGCGGGCCATAACATGCAAAACAATGGTTCTTACCGTTGAAAGGCACCCTGACTTTTTTTATGCGCCGAAAAATATCGGATATTTGGACTCCTTTGGAAGGTATCGGGTCGTAGAATCTGGTGGACGGGGTGGATTCACTTGAAGCGGGCCCCACACTGAAAAAAAAAAAAAAAACCTCAGAAATATAGGTTTTTTTAAATATATATATTTATATAATCAAGGCGCGTTAGAGTCACGCCGTGACACCGGCAGACAGCGTGCGGCAAGAAGTGCGGACCGGGTCCCACGGCCCCTGTCATGTGGTCCCCACCATGATGTATATTTTGTATCCGTACACGTCCATGAGGTGGACCACCCTCTAAGGTGGGTCCCTCCGAAAATCGTGCCGATCCATGGCTCAGTGCAACCCACACCACAAGAAACAAATGTGATTGAATTCTACCATTGAAACTCTTTTGGGCCCACGTAAGTTTGGAATCAATCTGATATTTGTTCCTTCATCCAGGTATTTGTGACCTTATCAACAAAGTTGGATGGAAAGTAAACATTACAGTGGGCCCCACATGGGACCCACATTGATGTATGTGCTTTACATCCACCGTCCAAAGGACGGTGGAACTCACCATAATGTATGCATTTTACTCATGCCGTCCCAAGAATGGCCGGCCGGCCATTCCCTCACCGTGACGTGTGTTGGTCCACACCGCCCAGTGAGGCGGACTGGGCCACCCCGCTTCATCCATGTCGTCCATACTATTTGGAGCCCACCATGATATATGTGTTGTATTTCACCGTCCCGGGGACGGTGCAGTGCGGCGATGGTGTGTGCGTGCATGTGTGTGCGTGCGTGTGTGTGTGTGCGTGTGTGTGGGTGCTTGTGTGTGTGTGTATATATATATGTATTATAATATATCATATTATACATAAATATATATATATAATGGTGGGCCTTAAGAATTTTAATGGTGGATTGGCTCATTTGATACATATGATTCGGCCCACCTTGGTACATATATGGGGCCCATATTGGTGTATTTATGGCCGTTGTTGAGGCCCACCTTGGTATATACATATGGCCCATGTGATTTTGGCCCATTTGAGGTATTTAAAGGCCCATGGGTTATGGCCCATTGCAATGTACATAAGGCCCACTAATGTGGCCCACTTGATTTATATAAGGCCCATATGAGATGGCCCATTTGATGTATTTGAGGACTATAGGTCGAGGCCTAATGAGATGTATATTGGTCCATTGCAATGTGTGATTTTCTATGGTTTGTGTATTGGTACTTTATGGCAGGCTATGCCTTGGGAACAATGTTGGTTTGACGTCCACATTGTAGAGATAATGTTGGTTAAATGTCCGCATTGTCACACTCCTTAAGACCCACTGATAGGTCCATGCTTGTACTCTGCAGGCCGTCTAGGCCCATCTCTGTGATACGCAGAGCCCATCCCTATATACATGTTTAGTATAGATCCATGATTCATTATCATACGCATCATATGTATGACTGTATGCAGAGGAGGACTGATCATAGCATATGCCTTCGGGCGAACTGTTTATGGGCTCCCTGATAGGCGGAGTTGCCCTACATGAGCGCATGGTTTACATAGGATTGTTGCATGACTGGTAGTGTGACTCATGCACTTGCATTGTGTGATTGTAGTTACTGTATGCCCTAGCGACACCAGTGTCATAGCCTCCACAGACACATCGTGGGTGGCTGGATTGGATACCGGAAATATTTGGTTATAGCATACGGGCGCCATAGATGTCCCTGGGTGAAAATTCCTAAACCCGATGGTACCAGAGGATGACTTCAACGTCGAGACCGAGTGGATACACGAGCGCGCGAGGGCCGTATACCAGTAGGCCGCGTCTCCCACTGTGTCGTGGTCGGTTGGAAAGGGGTATGACCTTACCCGCCTGAGTGAGGGGGCAATTTCTAGGTTGAGTTTGACCAGCTTGAGGAATCGGTCCGCTATCGACGAGCCGGGCCCGATATTGGCAGCGGATAGTGAGGTCTCTTTCGCTCTTCCAAGTGGCGTCCGGATAGGGACGGACAGTCGGTGTGAGTGTATTAGACCCTGGTGATTATCCAGTGACCGATAATCGTATTGACATGAGGATTGACATGCTTGAGCCGCATCTTGCATCGCATGGTCTTGGTATGGCCGATGCACTCATATCTTGACCGCATAGCCTTGGTACGGTGATCGCATTCATGTACTCATTGCACGATTCCGCATTACTCGACCTCGCATTCGAGCACGCTCATATTACGCACACACTTACACCACCCTCTAAGCTTTCTATGCATGCACGATTGATGCGTGCAGTGTGGCCTTGCCAGATCGTAGCCGTAGTCTCGCCGCACTGGAGCGTGGCACCAGAAGCTTGGAGTTTTGTTATTAGCATTATCTTGTATTTCCTTTCTTACGCCTTGTACTTAAAGTTTTTGTTCATAGTGGATTTTGTGATGGTGTTCTTGTGGTTATTGTTCGTGGGTTATGCTTGTGGTTGTGCTCATTATGAATTAAATTGATTACTAGAAATCCTCCTTGTAGCATCCCAGGATCGGAACCTAGCGTATGGGCGTTGGGAGCCGAGAATGGGGTTCTACGGAGGCTGTCGGCGCTGGATTCGGCGACCGGGAATTTTGTGAGCCCGGTTTCCGAGTTTGGGGCGTGACAATATATATATATATGGAGTGTAGATGATGTAACTATGCAAAAAATCAAAATAAAATAAATAAATAAAGCAATGAAAGGAATCACACCAATTAATTAACCATGAGCATTAGAGATGTGCGAGGAAGGAAAAACATAGGCACTCATCCATGGAAAAGATTATTGAGGTTTTTAGATATGTTGAAGTGATAAAGTCCCCTCATATACATTGATACACCACACTCTGATAGCTTAAGCTTTTAGAGTAAATGGTTGTTTGACATAGTATCAAAGCGAAATGTCCTATGTTCGAATTTCGAGAGCAACAAATATGCCTCACTAATAAATTATTCTCTCAGGGGAAGTCATGAAAAATCATGTGTAAGACCCTACCTTGAGTGTGCATGTCGTTCCTCTAGATCTTGCGGTCCTACTGGTCAAATCCCGGCGACCCGCGACTTATGGATAGTGTTTGCGGTCATCCTTAAGTCCGGTCACGTAGACCCGACTCGGATCGACTCGAAACCTATGCCATTGCAACCGTATCGGCGCCGCGTCTCGTGCGTAGATCCGACGTGTACATTATAAGTTATGAGCCGCGCTCTTTTTAGACCATTGGTGTGTGATTTGGTGGGACCCACCCTAGTATTGCACATTTTCCCATGTGATGATGTCACCCTAGGCATAGCTTTTTAGAAAGCCTACCCTATAACCTAGCCCCTAGCAAGCATGGGTTGCGTCTCCTATACCCATCATTGCGTTTCTCTTATCTAGGCCATTATGACTAGCCTCTTTTAGAGAAACTAATCATTCATCTTGGCTACATCTCCCAAGCAATCCCATTTCTCTTTCATTTCTCCTTCTCTTCTCCTCACTAGAATCCCTCCAATGTCCCCACCCTCTCCATTTCTCTAGCCCCCTTTCTCTCTAATCCCCTCCAATCCAACCATCTCTAACCCATCTCCACCTTAGAAACCTCTTCCTTGGAGCTAGAAGATCATAGTGGTGGAGGTTTGAAGATAGATCATAGAGGTGGGTGTGTATATAGATAACATTTCAGATTTCTTGATTGTTCTTCCCATTTCTTTCATTTTGAAGCTTGTGGGAGCCCATCAAATGATGGTGGTGGCCCCCATGTCTTCATGGATGTGGCTTATAGCCCATCCTTTGTGCATACATGATCCATGCAAGGGGTCATTCTCCATGGACCCCTACGTGGTTTTCTTTCTTTGACCAAGGATCCTTGGGTCATCTAGACCCTTGACCCTTGGTGGAGATGACATCTCCACCATAAATCTTGAGTAGGAAGTCTTATGATCATGTAGATCCTTGTAATCTTGTAATAGTATATGTGTGTGACTGTGTGATGAAGGGAAGGGCCTTAATGTGGCGGAGCCCCTTCCCTTGTGGCCGGATCTTTTTTTTTTTTTCCTTATTTATATCTCTGTAATCAAGATGTGTGTGGCCCACCTTGCAGCCCGAAACCATCTAGACTGTCTAAGGAGGGAGGATGTCTTTGACAGTCCACCCTTGGATGTTGGGGCTCTAAATGTACCCAAAAAGGGTACATGCAAATGGTATTTATTGATGGAAATGGTCTGGGTGTCTATGGGGCCCACTGGGGTGGTCCATACCATAATTTTCATGAATTGATTTTGTCACGCCCCGGACTCGGTGACCGGACCCACAAGGAACCCGATAGCCGGTTCTGGCCGCAACAGCCTCCGTAGTACCCTATTCTTGGTTCTTGACTTAGGTTCCGATCCTGGGATCCTACAAAGAGGATTTTCATATCACAATTTCAATCCAATTGAGCATACTCAAGATCATAGCTAGTAAATCTCAAAAAATAAACAAGGAACACACTGCAAAATCCACTAAGAATTTAAACTTTACAGGTACAAGGCTTAAAAGAAAATACATAATGTAGAAAGAAGGGAAGGAAAGGTCTACAACAGGTCCTCAGATCACGCCAATCCAATCCATAGCTCCTCCGCTACTGCGCTGACATAGGATCTCCTGCACGCATCAATTGTGCATAAGCTTATAGAAAGTTTAGAGGACGGTGTAAGTGTGTGACAATGGTGTTCAGAAGAATAAGGAGAATGCAGAAGGAGCCAATGAACAATACCAACGCCTCCAGCCGTACCGAGGTTAAGCTATGAATGCAGTAAGTCATACCAAGGCTATGCAATGCAATATATGAGTACTGGGTGTCATACCAAGGCGATACAATATAAGGCTTATACAGCCAATGCAAATGCAATGCGAAGAAATTAATGTCAGTCCTCATATCCAATCCACATATCAAGCACAGTTCCATCATAAGGAATCCACCGGGGTTAAGTACACTACAGGATAACTGCCGCTTTACAGACCCGCACAGTCAAACGAGCGTAGAAGACGTCACTACCCGATTGTGGACAGCCAATCACCAGCGATGGTGGTGGACCCACGGTTAGACTCAGCCTAGCTATTACCCTCTCTCTCAGGCGGGTAAGGCCACACCTCATCGCAACCGACCTCATAACAATGGGAGTCACGGCCTAATAATATAAAGGCACTCATGTGCTCATGTTTTTCACTCGGTCTCGGCGTTGAGGCATTCCCTCAATACCGTGGAAGTTTAAGAACTTTCGTCCAGGGATATCCTATGCACCCCAAATGCTCAAGAATCATTTTCGGTGTTCACATACCGCCATCCACGATATCTCTGTGGAGGCTATAACTCTGATGAAGAAAGGGCGAATATCCACATGCTATGAATGTCAGATGCATGAATCACACAATCAACCATGCATCAATCTCAAGCATCCATCGTGCTCTCCATCCCTCGGGGAGATTCCAACATATCCTACATAATGGTACAATCATGGCCAATCATACCTCAACCAAGCATGCATATGATGCATATGGGAGTGGGCCATGAAGATGAATAAGGGTGTCAATGAGGTGAATGGAAAGATGTACTCTCTACCTAACCATGAAGGGTCTAGGTATTTAACCAATTCCTCATAAGGAATACAACCTCCAGTGTGGGCCCATTTATTTGGGGTAGCCCACGAGACTAAGCATACAAAACTAGGGCCTAGATAATATGGAAACAGGTCTAGCAAGGGACTAAGGTGGGCATTCAACCACACTTAGCAACTAATGTACATAGAGGGGTCTAAATGGAGACTTTCAACTACCATTGCCTCAAGGCATCTAATCCATAAACCACATAAACATAAGGCCCAAGGGCCATATTCAAACCATATACATATAGGTCACACAAAAGGCATAAGAAAGTAGGCCCAATACTACCTCTAACAATTATGGCCCAAGGAGGGGAACCAAGGTCCAAAGCCCAAGTCTTAAGGGCCATAAAATCCAAGCATTTAGATAGACTTAGTGAGCAGCCCATGTACACAATTACATGGCCCAAAAACATATTTAAGTTGGGTGAAATGGGCCCCACTACATCAGCCCAGTAATTAGTAATTTAAGTGGGTATTCAAGGGCTCAAATTCACCCTTTTTCCTCAGCCCATAAGTCCAACAAATGGTGGAAGATCAACCTAACACATGGTTGGCCCAGGTGGGACATTCCAGCCCTATCTGGGCCCACTAGAAAGCCCCAAAATCTAGTATGCATTGGGTCTTACAAATGGTTATTAAAGGTGGCCCAAAACATGCATTAATTAAGCCTAAATAATTATACTAAGGTATAGGAGAGGAACAAGTACCCAATTTATCAATGTGGTGGGCCCCTAATTCCAATAAAAAGTCAGCCATACATTGTGTATTTAAATGGCCATGGCTGGACTTTTAGTTCACCAAATCTTCTAGGCCAATTGAGGCCCAGAAACATGTCAAAATACTTGGGAGTTACTCTCATAGTGTCCATCAATACATCATAGCGGCTCCACCAATTTGGAGATAAGGAATTTGTCACTCAGAAATGTGGGCCTGCTGCTGGACTGCAGGCCCAGCAGCAGCCCCAAAAGGGCAGGGGCATCCCAAGCCTGGGCGGTCCAAGGTGTGGATGGCCTGGGCCCCATATACAACAAGGTGGGCTCCCACGTCCCAAGTGGGCCCCACATGGGACATCCACCTAGGGTGGACCCAACCCACATGGGCCCCACATATATGGAGGGACGGCGTGGATGAAAGACATACATCATGGTGGGCCTGGCCAAGGACGACCAGCCCATGATGGATATCCACCACCCGGACGTCCATCATGGATGGCTAGTCCAGTTGGTTGGCCCCACAAAAATGGCCCTGGTGGCCTTTGGATCCTCACAAGGTAGGCCCCATAGATATACACAAAAGCCCAAATGGGCTGGGCCCAATTAACTACACAAACACAAAAATACAGCAATGCAGAAAAATTCCAACAATGTTCATGTTGTTGTACCAATTAGGGCTTCCCAAATGAGTGGGTCCAGGGTCTCCAAAAATTCTGAAATTGGGGGCTAAGGTCCCTTATCAAGTTTAGAACAAGGTTAGACTTAGAAAGGTGACCCACCATTAGAGAAAATATTTTTAATTATGAGTTACAATAGCCTGTATTGCTGAAAATTACAGCAGAAATCTGGTTGAACACCCATGTTGGCCCACTCTTTTGGAGGCTCAAATGGTGTCGGTTGGGGCTGAAATTTGGTGGGCTTATAGGTGAGACATACACATTCAAGAATCACATATTGGATGGTATCAACATTCCTACCAAATGACCAAAAATCAGGCCCCAAGATGGCCCAAAATCTGTCCAGACAGTTTGGACAGCAACATGTCTGATAAAAATAAATTGCAAACATTATTTAAATGGAGATTTAACCCCAGAAAATTATGGTTTGGTCTGCCCAAGTGGGCCCCACAAACATCCAAACCATCCCATCATCCAAATCATCCTCGCATGCACCCCATTTTGATGATTTTAGGGGCCACACGTCCAAGGGATGGACTGTGAATAACGTCCTTCCTCTATGGACGGTTTGGATCTTGTTGATCCATAAGGTGGGCCACACACTCATGATCAGAAACTTCTAACAATAAAAGGAGAAGAAAAGGGCCACAAGAGAAGGGTCTCCGCCTCAATGAGGCCCTTCCCTTTATTACACACATATATAGACATTTCATTACCATAAGATGTACAATCTACATGATCAAGGCTATCTATTGAGATCTATGGTGGAGATCTAATCTCCACCAAGGATCAAGGGTCTAGATGACCCACCCAAAGATCTCTGATCTAAGGAAAAAAGGAGCATGAAGGGATCCATGGAGAATGGTCCCTTGCATGCACATGCATGCAATGTAGGATAGGCTACATGCCATATACATGGAGTCTTGGGGCCACCATCATCACTTGATGGGTCCCACAAGCTCCATCAATGGAAGGAAAATGAAGATTAAGAAGGAAATAAGAGAAATCTAAAATTTTAAAATGCAAGCACACCCACCTATCAAAACAACTCCAAAGCTACACCACTAGCATTAAGACGCTTCAAGGATCATGGCTCAATGATTGAGATTGGTTGATAATAGGTGGATTAGAGAGGATTAGAGGGAGAAGGGGCTGGAAAAATGGAGGGGAGGTGGGACGGTTTTGGGGATTTGCTAGGGAGAGAAGAGAAGAGAAGAGAGAGAGAGAGAGAGAGAGAGAGAGAGAGAGAGAGAGAGATGAGAGGAAAAGAGAGAGAGAGTTTTAAGGCAAGTCATGATTGCTTCTTTCACCTAGGGTAGAGAAATGCAATCATGAGGGTAGGGAGTTACAAACAAGGTTCATAGGTCAGTAGACTTTTAAAAATCTAGCTTAGGCATGACATCATTGCATGGGAGAACGTGCAAGGCCATTGTGGGGTCCACCAATCACACATCAATGGCCCAAATCGAACGTTGCCCATAACTCATGATGTACATGTTGGATTCATGCACGGGACGCGGCGTTAGAATCGGGGTACCGATACGGACAAAATGGCATAGGTTTCGGGTCGATCCGAGTCGGGTCGACGTGACCGAACTTAGGAACGACCGCAAACGCTAACCGTAGGTCGCGGGTCATCGGAATTCGACCGGTAGGACCGCATGAACCTAAGGAACACTGTGTACACTTGGGTTAGGGTTTTACAGCTTTTCTCTTTTTATAGTGATTATGATTATTTTATTTCAATATTATGTTGTTGTCTAGAAATTGTTTGGACAGATTTTTGGACTGTCTTGAGCTCAGTTTTTGGGATGATTGGTGGGGTGTTTGGTCCCATTTGATACATGTTTCTTAATGGTGTGGACCCCACCTATATGCATGCCAATTTTCAGCTTCATCTGACCTCATTTGGGCATCCAAAAGAGTGGGCCAAGATGGTTGGACAACTATATTTTTGTCTAACAGTCTAGCAATATAGTCTGTTGGAAACTGAAATTCATAAATTTTTTTAGCATCGGTGGGCCACTTTTCTGGACTCCATCTTGATGTATACATGTTAGGGGATCTTGGCCCCCTATTTTCCAAATTTTTAGAGGCCTTGGACCCACTCTAATGGAGTGCTCAAGTTGAGGACAATAGTATGTAGTAGCAGATTTTTCAGAAACCTTGCTGCCCTCTTTGCCATGGTAGAAGTTTTTGGGCCCCAACCCATTGGACCTTGTGGTAGTAGTATTGGGGCCCACCTCTGATATTTTAGGGGCCCACTAGGCCTAGATTTTGAGGGCCACCAAGCTAGGGTAATAACCTTGCTGGATGTCCAGCTAGGTTGACGTCCAACATGGGCTGGTTGTCCCTATCATGCAGGCCCACTATGATGGTGTGTTTTATCTAGCCGCTCCCCCTTTTGGTGTGGCCCATGTGGGAGGGTCCACCCTTGGTGGACGTCCCCTATGGGGCCCACTTGGGTGTATGTGTAGCCCACCTTGATGAATGTATTGGTCTAGGCCGTCTAGGCCTTGGACCGCCCAACACATGGGACGCCCCATGAGGGCTACCTGCTGGACTTTGGTCCAGCTGTGTGGCCCACCTACTCCCTTGTGTTGTATGATGAAATCCCATGTGGTAGGGCCCTCTGACTTGAAAGCTGGACCACTTGGACTGATGACCAATAACTAGACTCCAACAGGCCCATAAACCTGTTGGGTCAAAAAAATCTAGCAATATGTTATAATTATGCCTGGCCCTTGGGCTGAAATTTTGAGGAGTGGGGCCCACCACATTGTGAGGACCTTAGAGGGAATAATTTATACCTTTAGTCCCTTAAATTTTGGGCTTAATTAATGCACCTTTGAGGCCCACCACACTTGAATTTAATTGGGTCCATGAATGTAGCTAGTTGTTGGACACTTTAGGCCCAATTGGGTTGGAACTTTCTAGATAGGCTCATTGAAGTCTAAAGCCATTTTTACCATACTATTGTGTTCGGTTAATGGGTCGAATTACCCAAGTAGTTGGGCCCTTGGTCGCCCACCAAATCAACTTTATACCCACCACACTTGGATTTAATTGGGTCCATGAATGTAGCTAGTTGTTAGACACTTTAGGCCCAATTGGGCTGGAACTTTCTAGATAGGCCCATTGAAGTCTTAAGCCATTTTTACCATACTATTGTGTTGGGTTAATGGGCCGAATTACCCAAGTAGTTGGGCCCTTGGTCGCCCACCAAATCAACTTTATACTTAGGCTGGGTTGTAGGCCCAATTTACTTGATTAAGAACATGACATTTGCCCATGTGGTTTGAGTAATGGGCTGCCCACTAGGCCCACCACAATATATGGAATTAGTAGCCTTTATGTTTGGCCCTAACCTTTCCCTATGGGCCCATAGTGGTATATATGGGTTGAGCTATATGTGTTTCCCTTGGACCCATGTTTTGGATAGGCCTTGGGCCGCCTTTTTAAAGCCCAACATGAGTGTATGTGGTATGATCATGGCTGTCCATTTCTTATTTCTAATGTTGTGTGGGCCATGGGCCTTAATCCATGATCAATTAGGGATGGGCTACCTTATGGGGACCAATAGTGGTTGGACGTCCACATTCATGGCCCTAAGGTAGGCCCATATACTTCTGTGGGTGGTTAAAGGCCCACCATAGACACTTGCTAGGTCTGTTTCATCTCTTTAGGCCCATATCATTATTTTCCTTAGTCTTGTGGGCTACTTCAGGCTATTGGGCCCCCACTAGAGGTTGATTCCTTAGAAAAAAATGTCTAAATACCTAGACTTGGTCTCTTCTTGGTTAAGGGGAGTGTACTACATTATACGTCGCCGCATGGCGCGTCTAGATTCATCTTCATGACCTATGTACATCATTGTATGCTTGATTGACATTGTGTGTGGTCATGGTTGTGCCATTGGGCATTATATGATAGCTTCCCAGAGGGATGGAGTTCCCTTCTTGAGCACGTTGGATGTTTGGGGATGATGTATGATTAATGTATATGATTCATGCATCTAGCATTTCATTGCATGATATTATTCGCCATTGCTTCGTCAGGGCCGATGCCTCCACTGGTATGTCGTGGATGACCATTATTGGACACCGAAAATACCTCTTGAGCATTTAGGGCACGTAGGATGTCCTTGAGTGAAAGCCCATAAACCTTCATGGTACCAGGAGATGCCTCAACGCCGAGACTGAGTGGAAAACATGAGCGCCTGAGTGCCTCATACCTGTAGCGTGATCGGTTGAGATAGGGTGTGGCCTTACCCGCCTGAGTGAGGGGGCAATAACTAGGCTGAGTTTGACCAGTTCGTGAATGGGTCCGCTACCGTCGAGCCTCGCTGTTAATTAGCTGTCCACAGGCGGGTAGTGTAGTCTCTTACGCTCGTTTGACTGTGTGGGTCTTGGAGAGTGGCAGTCAACCAGTAGTGTGCTTGACCCCAGTGGTTTTCCCTATAGTGGAACTATATATGATGTGTGGATTTGATATGAGGACTGACATATTTTGCATTGCATTGGCATTGGCTATATAAGCCTTTTGTGCATCGCCTTGGGATGACACCCAGTACTTATGTATTGCACTACATAGTCTTGGTATGACTTACTGCATTCATAGCTTAGCCTCGGTACGGCTAGCAGCATTGGTATTGTTCGTCGTTCCTGCTACATTATCAATATTCTTCTCAGTACTGTTATCACACACTTACATCACCTTCCAAGCTTTCTATAAGCTTAAGCACGATTGATGCATCAGGAGATCCTACGTCGTCGCAGTAGCAGTGGAGCATTGGATTGATGTGTGCTGAGGACCCGTTGCAGACCTCTCTCTTCCTTTCTTATCTTATGTATTTTCTTTTGAGCCTTATGTACCTGTAAAAGTTTAAATTTTTAGTGGATTTTGCAATGCGTTCCTATGGTTATTTTCTGAGATTACTATGTTATGATCTTGGGTATGCTCTTATTGGATTAGATTTATGTTATGGAAATCCTCCTAGGATCGTAGGATCGGAACCTGTGTCAGGAGCTAAGAATTAGATACTACGGAGGCTGTTGCGGCCGTAACCTGCTATCGGGTTCCTCGTGAGTCCGGTCGCCGAGTCCGGGACATAACATCATGTCCGGCCGAAAGACCGGGAAATCAAGCCTTTTTCATTTAACAATGTTAAAATCACTGAGCTTGGTCATCTAACCCTTTATTGATTTTTTTTTCTTTAAAAAAAAAACAGTACATATATAAATGCAACTGAACAAGTGGTACAAGAGCACGACGGCGGATCCGATGAACAACCCATAGGACACGTCCCCTTATCTACTAAAGAAGAACTTGCGGATATAACGGTTGTCTATTTTCTCTTAATTTGATTTTGTGGTAAACATGAACTCGTTGGATATTTCATTTGAATGTTGGATATTACATTTGAATAAGACCCCAAATGACTAGGCCATTAGATGATTGATAAATTATTAGCATGAAATAGAATTTAATTTTGACTACATTTTATACATAATAAATGCTCGGTGATTATATCAACTCTCTTGATTTAAATACACTTAGTGTATGAGTCGCGAAACTCGAAAGTGAAATACGCGGACAGTCTCTAAATTTCAGGTCGTGACAATCTAGCAGCTTGTTGCCAGCATGCAACAACAGCCTTAGCCATGACGTCTATTGGCCCTCACCTTAGCCATTCAACAGCTTGCCACTGCTGCGTCTCTCTGCCGGTGTTGCCACAATTTGGCGGCTTGTCGCTGCCTGACAACAAAAGCCCTTTGCGACACTTGGACCATTGTCCCCCTTTTGGCATCTTGACTCACTCGCTGACATGTGAGTACTTCCCTTTGAGGGTTGTTTTCATATTCTCATGGTGTGGTTCTGTCAGGCTTGTGTTTGGTTTTTCAGGTTATTGATAATTGGCAATTGATTTGAGATTGTTGGGTTAGATATTTTCTTTCTGTTGTTTTGTATTCTGTGGTTTGAGATTGACGCAGGGGAGGACGTGAGGTCGAGCACCGTCTTCCTCAAGAGGATAAGTATTCCGAATCCACAAAACTTCTCTGGACTCCTCACAGAGACTTCTCGAATCCACGAGGAAAGAAAGCATAAAATAAAAATAAATTCTAATAAATTCGAAATTGATTAATGAATGAATAAAAATGAGTTCACAACCCTTTAAATAGAGGTACCAAGCAATGGGAAAGAAATAAGAATCAAACTATAACTAAAACTCCTAGAAATCGCGACTTACTATAAATAGTAAACTTACTATTTATAGACGGTCGTAATGTTTACTAGTGCGCAAGGTTTTCGGCCCAAAATAGTAAGTGTCCTATTTGGCTTCACCAAACCATTCTCCTAATTATTCCAAGCTCTTTTCACGTTGGGCGCAACTCCTAAAGCCCGACGGATGAAGAGTTATAATCAAACTAAAACTTACTATTTATAGTAAAAATGAAATTAAAACAGGGAAACGACTATCGATCCAGGGGTTTTTCACAATTCCGGGCATCGTAACCCGACATAGCAGGGTTGGTTGGCTAAAGTAGCTCGTTCTACCCCAAAATCATATATTTTACGTCAAGTAACTCATTCTGGATTGTGAGATACGCCCGATTTAAGGTCCAATGGTCTGGATCACTTCTGTCACCGACCGGGCCTTTTCTGATCCATCTTGGACATGAAACTGTCCACAACCCGCTCTACATCGATCCCCTCCACTTCAAAAGAACTCGTCCTCGAGTTCTCATCCTGCGCTGGTTCATGACACTCGGTTGGGTCCGCGACGTTGAAAGTCCGTGAGATCGCCATGTCATCTGGAAGATTAACAACATAAGCATTGTCATTGATCTTTCGGATGATTGGTACCGGTCCAATATTTTTATTCTTCAACTTGTTGTACATTTCGGTCGGAAATCGTTCTTTGCGCAGATGGACCATTACTTGATCGCCCACCTCGAACACTTTTTGTCGCCGATGCTTGTCTGCTTGCTCCTTATACTTTTTGTTTGAGACATGTAGCTTGGTTTGTACCTCCACATGAATGCCCATGATCTTGTCAGCCATATGTTCTACTGCAATGCTCATGCTTGGGAGCTTGGGCAGAGGGACTAAGTCTAGTTGTGGCGAGGTACTCGTCTGTAAATAACCCGGAACGGGGATTTCCCTATTGAGCGGTTCACCATGTTGTTGAATGCCAACTCCGCTTGAGACAAAGCCAAATCCCACAGCTTCAGTTTTTCTCCTGAAAAACATCGAAGAAGGTTTCCCAACGTGTGATTCACAATCTCAGTTTGACCGTCAGTCTGTGGGTGGTAGGCGCCATTGAACTGAAGTTGTGTATCGAATCGAGTTCACAAAGTCTGCCAAAAGTGGCTTATGAACTTTGTGTCACGATTAGAAGTAATAGTCTTGAGAACCCCGTGTAGCCGCATAATTTCTCTGAAGAATAGATTCGCCACGTGTATTGCATCGAGAGTCTTCTTGCATAGAATAAAGTACACCATCTTGGAGAAACGATCTACTACCACGAACACCGAATCCATGTCACGTTGTGTTCGTGGGAGACCAAGAACAAAGTCCATAGATAAATACTCCCAAGGGCCGTCAGGCACGGGTAACGGGGTGTAGAGGCCCATATTATGAGATTGTCCCTTGGCGGTTTGACAAATATAACAACGTTGGACTGCCTTTCCTACATCACATACCAATTGCGGTCAGTAATACCGTTCTTCCACAAGAGCTTGTGTCTTGTCTCGCCCAAGGTGTCCACTGAGGCCACCTCCATGTAACTCTTAGATTATCTGTTCCCTCAATGAACTGTTCGGGATGCACAGTCGATTTCCCTTGAAAAGGAACCCATCTTACATATGTAAGTCGCCGGGGTGACCTTCTTAGCATCTAACACATGCGTCCTTGAAGTCGTCGCCATCGGCATATATGTCTTTGAAGCGCTCGAACCCGACAACCTCATTGCTCATAGTGACTAGCAAAGTTGCATGGCGACTCAGTGCATCAACTACTTTGTTCTGTTGACCTGACTTGTGTTTTAGTACGAATGTGAATTCCTGCAAAAATGAGATCCATCTAGCATGCATACGATTAATGTTAGCTTGACTATTAATGAATTTGAGAGCTTAATGGTCCGTGTAAAGTATGAATTCCTTTGAATCAAATAATGTCGCCAGTGTCGTAGTGCCTGAACCACCGCGTATAACTCGATCTCATATGTAGACCACTTCTTGCATGCATCGCTAAGTTTCTCACTGTAGAAGGTTGTCGGCCTACCTCTTGAGATAAAACTCCTCCAATTTCGACATATGAGGCATCACATTCGACTTCAAACAGTTTGTCGAAGTTGGGAAGTACAAGAACCGGGGTCGTGGATAATCTACACTTGATTTCGGCAAAGCTCCTGTCGGCTTCGTCAGTCCATTGAAACTGTCCTTTCTTCATGCAATCTGTGATTGGTGACACAATGGTATTGAAATTTTTCACGAACCAACGATAGAATGTCGCCAGTCCATGAAAACTTTGCACTTCGTGAATATTTGTGGGAACCGGCCATTCTCTGATTGCCTTCACCTTTTCCTCATCCACCCGAATGCCCGTGGATGTTACGACAAAACCCAGAAATAATAGGCTATCAGTCATGAAGCTGCACTTTTTTAAAATCAAGATACAATTTATTTTTAGTGAGCACTTGAAGGACCTTCTTGAGGTGTTCCATATGGGTGGTTTTGTCTTGACTGTATATCAAAATATCATCGAAATAAACTACAACGAACCGCCCAATGAAAGGTTTCAAAACTTGGTTAATCAATCTCATAAATGTGCCAGGCGCATTCGAAAGACCGAAGATCATGACCATCCATTCGTATAATCCTTCCGTGGTCTTAAAGGTCATTTTCCACTCATCACCCGGCCGTATTCGAATCTGATGGTAGCCGCTCCTTAGGTCCAATTTAGAGAATATTTTTGCACCCTCTAACATGTCCAACATATCGTCCAACCGTGGTATAGGAAACCTGTATTTTATGGTAATTTTGTTGATGGCACGACTGTCGACACACATGCTCCAATTCCTATCTTTCTTTGGAGTTAATAGAACTGGTATAGCATATGGACTCATGCTTTCTCGAATAAGACCCTTACGGATCAACTCCTCTACTTGTCCCTACAGAATCTCACACTCATTCGGACTCATTCGATAATGAGGACGATTAGGTAAACTGGACCCATGGACAAAGTCGATATGGTGTTGGATATCCTGCATGGGTGTAACCCATTGGGAAGGTCATCAGGCCAGATTTCTTTGAATTCATGTAGCGGGGACCTTAGTCTTTCAGGGATGATGGTAGGCTCAAGTTTTTCCCCTTTTACAATTAATGCATAAGTCTGTCCTGTTTCTTTGGATTCTCCTACGAAGTCCCGTATGGTTAAGAGAAAACGGCCCTCCACTTTAGAAGTTTCAAGTGGTCCCTCTAGATCCATAGGGGCCAATATGGTCTTCCGGTTGTCCTTGACGAAGATATATATGTTATCTCGCCCTTTATGAGTGGCGTCACGGTCAGATTGTCAGGGCCGACCGAGTAGTATGTGACATGCTTCCATGTCAACCACATCGCATACTACTTCATCCTTATAATGTTTGCCAATTGAAAAGGATAAGGTGCACCGTTCAGTTACCTTTGTTTCGCTAACCTTTTTGATCCAACCGATTGTATATGGAGAGGGATGACGCTCCGTTTTCAATTGCAAATTTTCCACCATGACCTTGGATATGATGTTCTCGCTGCTCCCACTGTTAATGATCACGTTACAAACCTTTCGATTCACCGTACACCTAGTGAGGAAGATGTTATGCCGCTGTGGATGCACTTCTTTTCTTGCTGCATATAATAGTCACCTCACGACGAGCAACTCGCCGTGATTTTGCTGAACCCAACCTGAATCATTTGCCTCGTCCTTGGTGGTATGCTCCTGTTCTTCATATCTAGATCTTCATAAGTGTTATCAGCACTACCATCATTGATGGTGAGGTTTGCCACTTTTCACTGGGAATAAGTATTTGATAGGTGGCCTGGTTGGCTACAACGATAGCAGTTGTCGAGCCTTGACCGAGCATAGGGGTTCAGAATTCTACTTGGACCAGCAGCAGTCGATATGTCCCTTTAGGGTTTAGCCTGATCTCGGTTCTCAGGCGTAGGAGGTTGAGTGCGTGCTCTTACGGGCTCCTTTCCCTTGGGCTATGCAGTTTCCTGGGGCAGACCTGCCACAGGGATCTTTGCAATAGGATAGGTTCATGTGTTAGGACGTTCAAGTTGTGCTTCTGCCCGAGTAGCCAACTTGATCGCATCATTCATCGTCCAGACAGACTGCATCTGGACCCGATCCTGAATAGTCATACGCAATCCACCGTTGACTTTGTTGTGAAAAATGTCTTGTTGTGGTGGTCTGGGGGTGATTAAGCCGATTTGTGATTGTTGGAGTCGCCACTAGCCGAATAATCTCAGAATCCCGCGGTCGGCTAGAACCACGGAATACGTAAGGTTGGAGAAATCCGAAGATCCTCCGACCTTAGATTGACTCCTGGTCTATGATCCGGGATTCCGGGTAAGGGACCTCGGTTACAAAGGGAAGGTGTTAGGCACCCTCTCTGCCCGTACAAATGTACGGTCTCGACTTAGTGTGGTAAAATAATCTCAAGGGATGATGATGATGCTTCGGTCATGATGGGACTAGTCACATGTGGATTTCTGATGTAGCAAGATCCGAGATTTCGGCGGGCCACGAGCATACGTCGACAATGTGTCTAGAGGGCGGATGTGATGATGCTTATGCAAAAAAATAAGAAAAGTGGACTAGATCACTAGGAATTTCGATGTGACAGATCCGATGTACGGCAAGTCACAGAGCATACGTCCACTAGAGATCTAGAGAAGCAAGGGGGTTGAGAAGGGAGTAGATGTCATGATGAATGCTTGTATGCAAATGGATCTTTGACTTGATTCTTGAAAAGGCTAAGATGTAGATTGAACCATGATCATTTTAGTCTAGCTTGTGGGTGGGAAGGTTTGAGATGAAGGCTAGGAGGTGGTGAAAATGTGGGCTTGAAGGCTTGGGAGCTCCTTCCCTTCCTTCACTCTCTCCTCACTCTCTCTCTCTCTCTCTCTCTTTTCTTTTCTTTTCCTCTCACTCTTTCTCTCTCTCTCTCCCTCTCTTGGTGGCTCTCCTCCATATGGGTGAAAATGAAAGGGGAGAGGGCTATTTATAGCCCTTTCCAATGGTTTTTGGTAAATAGAGGACAAGAGGAGGGTAAAGGTGATGTGGCACATGGTGATTGGTGGAGAGGAGAGAGATGCCACATGGCATGCTCTCATTGGCTACGGAGGTTGGTAAAACTGTAAATAGTGGAGATGAGAGGGGTAAATTCCAGGAAGAGTTGACTTTGGACGCTGGGACACTCCCTGCTCGAGCACGCGGCGAAGACGCGGCGGTACTCGAGTACCCGATTACCGCCGCGAGTCCGAGTACCGCCCGGTCTTGGCTGGGTCTGATTCTCGTGTGGCTGGCTCAGCGCACGCTTTTTGAGAGGAAGCGGTAGTTTGACTACCGCCGGCGGTAGTCAAACTACCACTTCGGTACAGTTTCCCTCGAAATTTTATCGGTGGGTCCTTTTTTGGGTCTTTAGAGTGAAACAAAGTCCGTTTTGGATATTCGGCTTAAAATGACTCGAAATTGGCTCGATTGTTACTTGAAAATGACCCAAGAAATGGATCAGTTTCGGACATGGTTTGGATTGAATGATGACTCATGATGGCTCAGGTTAGGATTAGGGTTAGGTTTAGGATATGATCATGGTTCTCGGATTGTCTTAACTTTCTCAAGATATTTAGCCTGGGTGGGGTGTCTACAGATGCCCCTCTTTGACCGAGGTTGCGAGCAACCGAAGGTCAAAGCAAGTGGACACCCCACCCTTCTGGTCAGAATGAAGGGTAGTGATTCAAATCTATTGCCTACCATTGTATCATTGTCAATTGACTGTTTGGAAAAAGATGACTTGCACATATCACGAGGGTTGAGGAAAACGTTGTGATTGTCTCCTGCGCATTTGTCGCGGCTTTACGGATCACCAATCACAACCTCTTCACATCGGATTGTTTACAGCATTGGAGGTAAGTCTGAAAAGTAAGGGCCTCTGCGCATTTGTCGCGGCTTTACGAGGATTCCCGTACTGTTAGGTCTGTCGTTCCTTTGCTATGTAATCACCCTAGGAATGTTCGTTCCATTTGATCGTCAAAGTGGTTAGCTGCCCTGCGCGTTGGTGCGGCCTTACGGGGAACTCACTACGCCGACTTGGACTCGATCAAATTTTGCAAATATTCCTGGACTAGGTATGTGCAGTAATCTGCTTGCCATGCAATCTGCTTGAGTCTGACACTTTGGTTACAATGGATTGTCTTCACTTCGAGTTTGATTATTCTTTCCAAAGATAGATCCACTCATCTTACTAGCATTTGTACGACTGCCCGATTATAGAAGATCGGCCAATCGTACATATATCATGTACGGACTCGATCGTCCTTCGGGAAACCGGAAGAGATCGGGTCTTATTTAACTGTTTGCATTGTCCGCAACTGGAGAATATGGAAGATTCCTCAATGTACTGCGTGACGCGCGCATTTTTTTTTTTGAAAAACTATCCCCTTTGGAGCTAGGCTCATTGAGGATTTTATTTGAAACTTTTTTTTTTTTTTTTGGAAAAAAAAATATCCGTCGATCTCGCGGGGGCGTCGTCGTTCGGTTTTTATTTTCGCAAGTTAAGTAAACAATGTGATCGCGTTGCCTCCACTAGTGAGCTGATGGGGCTAACGGTTTTTATTTGCTAGTCAGATGGCCTCCACTAATAAATTAATGGGGCTAATTTTTTTTATTTGTAAAAAGTCAGATGGCCTCCACTAATAAATTAATGGGGCTAATGTTTTTAGAAGAAGCAAACCTTTTGGGCCTGGGGATTTATTTTAGAGTTACTTGGTATTTTTTATTTAGATTTTTTTTATTTTTTGTGGATTTTATTTTTTTTGAAAATTTTGAGATTTTTTTTGGAAAATTTGGAGGTTTTATGAAATTTTTGAAAACTTTTTTTGGAAAATTTTGGGATTTTTGGAATTTTAGGATTTTTTGGAATTTTTTTTTTTTTTTTTTGGGATTTTTTGGAATTTTTTTTGGATTTTTGGATTTTTTTTTGGATTTTTTTTTGGAATTTTGGGATTTTTTTTTGGGATTTTGGGGATTTTTGGAATTTTTGGGATTTTTTTGGGATTTTGGGGATTTTTTTGGAATTTTTGGGATTTTGGGGATTTTTTGGGATTTTTTTTTTTTTTTTCGATTTTGGAATTTTTGGGATTTTTTTTTTTTGGAATTTTTTGAAATTTTTTGGAATTTTGGGATTTTTTTGGATTTTTGGAGAATTTGGAAATTTTTTGGAGTTTTTGGAAATTGGCCTTTTGAAATGGGCTTGGGCCTTGAGATGGGTTTTTTGAAGTGGGCCTGGGAAATGTTTTTTTTTTTTTTTGGAAATGGGCCTTGGAAGATGGGCCCTGTCCGAGTTTTGCCTGAAAGTGGGCCCGGTCCGAGTTTTGTCTGAAAGTGGGCCCGGGCGGTAGTCCGACTACCGCCGGCGGTATTCGGAGTACCGCCCGTTGACATTTGCCATTCTGCTCCTTCTGTCAGGTGCCGCAGTGATTCAGTGATGACAATTCTGAAACGGTACTCCGAGTACCGCTAGCGGTAATCCGATTACCGCCTCCATTGATCTTTTCTTCCAGCAAGCCCTGTTCTTCTCTGCTCATTCTCCTTGGCTCCCCTCTGATATTCTCGTCCGTCCTCTTCTTTGATCATTTGTTTTGTCCTTATTTCCTTTTGTTCCTTTCATCTTTTGTCTTCTTCTTTTCCCTTTTTTTTTTGGAGTTGTTATGGTTGTTCCTGATGAAGGGTTGATGGGTTTATGAGTGAGGTTGGTGGGTCCATAAATGATGGAGGGGATCCGTTTATGGATGGGTCGATGGAGGTAGGTGGAGGAGGGATGTCTCCCTTTGAAGAGGTAAATGTTATTTATGGCTTGAATTCTTCTTCCTTCAATGGGGAACATGGGATTGGGTTAGATGGGTTGGATGGACTTGATGAGTCTATTTCGGGTGGGCCACCGGGTATTGTGGATGGTAACATGGTGATGGATGGTTTGAATGGTGGGGATGGTGTGATGGGGGCGGCCGATGGCTTGATTGGAGGATGACGATGGATGGTGTGGATGGTTTGATTGATAGAGGGATGACTATGGATGGTGTGGATGCTTTGATTGATGGGAGGATGGCTATGGATGGTGTGGATGGCTTGATGGATGGGAGGATGGCTATGGGCGGTGTGGATGCCTTGATGGATGGGAGGATGGCTATGGATGGTGTGGATGCTTTGATGGATGGGAGGATAGCTATGGATGGTGTGGATGCTTTGATGGATGGATGAGGATGACTATGGATGGTGTGGATGCTTGATGGATGGGAGGATGGCTATGGATGTGGATGCCTGATGGATGGGAGGATGGCTATGGATGGTGTGGATGCTTTGATGGATGGGAGGATGGCTATGGATGGTGTGGATGCTTGATGGATGGGAGGATGGCTATGGATGGTGTGGATGGCTTGATGGATGGGAGGATGGCTTATGGATGCTTTGTGGATGGCTTGATGGATGGTTTGGATGCTATGGGCGATGATGGATGGATGGATGGATGGTGGGATGGCTATGGATCAAATTTGGGTGGGTGGCACTGCCGTCTTCCTCTTGTGTTATCGATTCTTTTGAGGCCTTTGGGAGCGCCCTTTCGTCGATCCATCCTTCTTCGACCACACATGGTCACCGATCTCCAAGATCACCGTCCTTTGCCATACTTGTGAGGATATGGCTCGTCGCCTAGTAATGGGACGGCGGTATGATGATAGCATGTTCGCGGCACACCGTCTGGAGAAGGATGAGATCTTCTACCGCGCATGAAGGTAGAGGGGCTCGGCAGAGATTATTGCTACATGAGAGGTTGGGGCTTACCCGTAGTTCCCGATGTTGATCATCTGCTTGTCCCGTATGCATGAGAAATTTTTTTTTTTTGTTTTTGTTTTTATGAAGAAAGAAAACAAAGTACTTGTAAAAAGATTTTTACAGAAAAATTTTGTTTGTGCCAAATTGACCAGTGTTTGCTTTTGGATTTGTGCTTTGGATGATTGGGATCAGAATCTTAAACTTAACCCACGTCGAATCCGGTATTCTGAGTCATTTACAAAGGATCCTGATTCCCTGAGAGTAACACATACTAGGATCATGCCCCTTGGATTTGGGTAGAGTCAAACAGAATTCTGATCCGGAACCTATCTTTCCCTTGTACTTCTTCACTTTGCTTGTTGCTTTGGCTTCTCCTATTCCTGCACTTTTTATTTTTATTTTTTTCTAGCCATTTTTGCCCGTAGCGCCTTTTCAGGTTTTCACCACGACCGGCTTTCTCGTCATTTTTACCCATGGCGTCCTTTCAGATTTTCACCATGTCCCGAGTTTTTGTTCTTGCCTGCCCCTTGGCAGCTGTGCTCTTTTTACCCTTGGTGCCTTTTCAGGTTTTCACCAAGTCCGCTACATGCCCATTGTTTTTTTACTCGAGGCGCCCTTTCGGATTTTCACCTCGCCCGTTTTGCTTAGGCATGTTACTTTTCTTTTGATTTCTCTTTTCTTGTACGGAGAGGAGGCTAGACTCCATTCATTGTTACGGCCGACTAGTGAGTCGCTGACTTTGTTTTCAATCACGATCATGAAGTCATTGACATTGGGTTAAACTATCTTGAGGGAAAATGGGTTGGTGAATTGTGTTCTCACTCATTGGGGTTCGACTCTTTCTTTTCTTTTTTTTTTTTTTTTTTTTTTTTTTCTTTTTTTTTTTTTTTTTTTTTTTTTTTTGGACTGTGCGCTTTATTCGTCCATTTCTTTATCTCTCTTTTTTTTTTTTTTCCTTCTCCTTTTTTTTTTTTTTGAACCCTTTTTTTTTGGAACGCTTATTGGAGGGAAGGAATGATGATGGAATGTACCTCAGGATGCTAACCTTTTAACTTTAGCTTTACGATTGTGGTTGTTGACATAGTTAGGTAGGATTACCCATGATAGATATTCACGTTGTCGGAGTTGATGGGCTCTGGAAGATTTTTGCCCCTAATGATGTTGAGATGAAGGGAACCTCTCGGAAGAACTTCGCTGATGATCAGCGGATCGTCTCAAGATGGCCTGGAGTTGCCCCCTGGATCTAGTAGGCGCAATGATAAGATGTACATGTTACCATGTTGCTAACCTTTCTTTCAGACTTGTTTGTCGTCGGTCATGGCGATCGTCGTGTGTTTTATGTTTGCGAGATGTAGTTAGTTGCATCGAGCTTACCACCAATCATTGACTTCTTTTTCATTCGTACTGATGATGTAGGATGTTGTCGCCGCCTGCTTTTGCCTAATACGAGAATATACTCATGACCATTGGATGCCTTTGGGTTCATTCTTTCGATGATGTCCACACCCCATAATGAAGAAGGGCTAGAGTGTTGACAGGTTATAAAGACTCGAAGCATGCACATGGATCCGTTATGCAAGCTTTGATACTTGAAGCACTTCCTGACATGCTGCAATAGCTTATCTCCATCGTTCATCAGTAGGACTCCATTGTGGACTTCAGACATGATCTTGACCGCTTTGCTTGATGGGCTTGACTTCTGGCTTCATAAGAGATGGTGTATGATTAGCTCTTCATTCGATTTAGGTAAGGCTTCATAGGAGAACGCAAGGTTGGATAGCCCTGGCCTTAAGAATTCTGTGATCCTCTACTTGTATTCACGAAACGAGGATCTCTTAATGCGTACTTTTCTAGGGAGTCAGGAGATCCCAAGCTTATAATTTCAAAATCGCATGTCACGACATTGACCTTTGTTTCGAGCTTTCTGAGGGAATCCTCAAGCTCGAGAGTCGAATCATCATTTTCCCACATCCTGGGCTTCGTTCAAACCCATGAGTTTGAAGTTCAACTCTAGATCGAAATCATATGAGTCGACTTTAAACTCGGGTGTTGTAACAGACGCATTTGACACATTATTGCTTGTGAGTTTTGAAAGATTTTATATTGTTTTGAGAAATTTCTGTTGTTTTTGGATTTTAACAAGTATCTGAATTTTTTGGCATTTTGAAAATATCTAATGTTTTTGGCCTTTTGAAATTTTCTGATTTTTTTTTGAATTTTGACAAGTATATGATTTTTTTTTTTGGTGTTTCGGAAATATCCAATGTTTTTGGCTTTTCGAGAATTTTCTGATTTTTTTTTTTTTTTTTTTTTTTTTTTAAGAAAGACGGCGATGTGAATCAGGGATTGCCTGATTCTGTTCGAGGAATCAAACATTATTTTCTTTTATTGCGCCGTTCTGGGGATTGTGAACCAGCTATTGCCCTGCACTCCCTCCCCTTAGGAGGCAGGGCCAAACAGATCAGTGGGTGGGCCCTCATTGTTGTACCCAAATGTCGTGATGAGTTTGAGATTGGGCTCCGAGTTGGTGTTGGATGTCCCTTTCCTCAGTTCATCCCCAATGCATTGTGAGTCTTTGCATTCTTCCTGCTCAAGCGGGACCCAGATTGTGGTCCAGTCAATTAGGGGCAATTCTTGCCCCTTGCCTGAGTCATTTTCAAATTGCTCAGTTAGACTCATTTCGCTCATTTGATCCTCCACGATGGATCTCCGTCTACCAGTCAGATGAATGATCCCTTCTCTAATGGATCTGATTGATGTGTGGATGAAGGGATCAACTTCCTCTTGCCGAGTTTGTTCTCCTCCGATACATTTGTGCTTTGCTATCTCATCCTTAGGAGGCTGATCTCCCAGTCCTATCATGCCTGCATTTTCTTGATATTCAAGCTGATAATAAAAATGTTGGTGCTCGACTGAAGGGAAGACATAGTTTGATCCGATGGGACATGCAAGAAGTATGCAATTCGCTGTTTTAAACTCAAGATTATGGCATGGTATGTCCTCGTCGGAGCATTGTATGTCTATGATCGGAATATCTAGCTCTCGATGGTCGACTGCTTCTATCGGAAAGATTTGTTCGGGATCGTCCAAAACGGTCAGCGCCTTGTCTCCGAAAATGTATCTGGCCTTTTGATGAAGAGTCGAAGAGAGAGCCTTGACTCTATGGATCCGAGACCGATCAGGGAGGAGATGAAATGAAGCTGTGTGATGTCAAGACCGAAAAGTGATGGTTGATGTTTTGGGGCTAATCAAGATCTCGACATTAATTTCTTCCTCGACCTTTCTCCTAGAGGCGGGAACTACTTGTCCCAGACTCTTCTCTTGAAGGTTCGAAGACTGAGCAGAGCTAGACAAATCCCTTTGAGTAGCAGAATGTCCTTCTTGAAAAGTTACCACATGATTGAAGTTGGGCCCTGATTTTACTAGGGCATGCGGTATGTTGATCGAAGAAGGAGCATTTTCTTGGATCACGAGGGTTGGAGCAAGGATCGGATAAGCAGATGGTGCCCCTTGCGAGACGGAGGATGTATGGATTGAATTGATTGAGGGTGGCTCCGAGGGTATGGAGATTGGACCGGCTGGAGATGCCCCTTGCATATTTAAGGGAGCAAAGATTGGATTGGATGGGCATGCCCCTTGCATATTTGGGGGAATGGAGACTGGACCGGCTGGAGATGCCCCTTGCTTATTTGAGGGCAAAGAGATTGGATTGGCAGGGTGTCCCCCTTGTAGACTTGGGGGTATTGTTGTTGGGCTTGCAGTGATTGAATGGATGCATTGGACTGGATGACAAGGTGATTCTCCCTGAATGATATTAGTGGCAGGGGTGCCCAATGAGGTGGGGCTTGCTTGATACAGCGGCAGGGGATTCTGGAGGGTGTAATTGGTGGTGGCAACAACAGGAGAGGTAACCACAATCGTTTGGTTGTCAATCAAATCTTGGACTACATGTTTCAGGGCGAAACAACGGTCCGTTGTGTGGCCTCGGGATTGGTGGTATGCACAGTACTCATTCTCATTATAGTTTGGTGGCAGAGGGTTTGGTGGGAGCCTAGGCAGTAGCGGTGTAAGTATTTGCCTTTGGACTAGCGTGGCTAGTACCTCACTGTACGTTTGGGCTATCGGTGTAAACTGCCTAGGTTCCCGGGTCATCCTCATCTGCTGACCATGATTGGGGTACTGAGGAATCTCTCTCTGCTGTTGTTGTCGCCATTGTCCTTCTTGAGGAGCGAATTGAGCACCTTGGGTGGAGGCGACAAGATTGTCTTCTTCTTTGGATGAAGGTCAGGAACACTTCATTTACCATTCTCATATCCAAGAGGCCTTCTTTCCACATTCATTTGTCTTGGGAGGCCTGATGAGGCCACCAGGGAGAGATTGTCCCACCCTTATTCCGGCTTCAACTTGTTCCCCAGCGCGGATGAGTTGGGTAAAGTTGGCATATGGATATGAGACGAGGTATCCAGAGATACTCGGGTTTGCCGAGTGGATGATCATGTACATTTGCTCCTCGTCATCAATGGGTGTTTTCATTCTGGCAGCCATAGCCCGCCATCGTCCAACGTAAGCTGATAATGACTCATCGTCCCTCTGCCTTAAGGCAACAAGATCCGCCCTTTTGGGTGCTGCATTAAGATTGTACACGAAACGATCAAGGAAAGCTTGGGAAAGTTGTTCCCAAGTCTTAATTCGATGGTAGTCTAATGACGTGTACCAATCTAACGCATCGCCTTTTAAGGATTTTTGAAACAAACGGATCAACGCTCCATTATTACCTGCCAGAGTATTAAGCTCTCCACAGAATGCTCTTAAATGGTCCATAGGACACCCCGTACCATCATACCTTTTGAATTTTGGAACCTCAAAGTTTTGAGGTACCTTGGCATCGGGAAAGGGACATAAGTCCCTGAATTTGGTGGATGGATGATCCACTCCTTGCTGCCTTTGTAATTTCCTCTGTACATCGCACAATTGCTCTCGGAGTTCTGTGAGTTCAGAAAGATCATATGAGAGGGGTTTTTCCCCTTGAAATTGACCAGATCTCCTACTAGGAAGAGGATGTTGGTGATCTTGTGTTGATTCTGTAGGGAATGGTAGAATGGGATTTCTTTGGAAGAGGAAGGGAGGAAGCAAAAGGAGGTTGTGGGGTTAAACTGTTTTGAGCACTATGTTGTGTTGCCTTTATGTCCCAGATGGCGCCCGACACTAGGCGAAGCAATAGTTCTTGCATTGCTCAAGTAGTAACTCTTGTGTGGTTGTATTGGCTGTGGGTTTGAGCCGCTCTTTGGAGGTGTCGGTGACGGTGCGGTCGTCTTGCAGGTGCTTGGGAGAGCCGGCAAGCCGCCGGCTCTTTTTCATGGGTAGCCATAACGCATGGGATTGAGTGGTCGTGGCTAGGATTGATGCCCAAACAAGTGTAAGCCAAAGATTTTTTTTTTTTTTTGAATGCGGTGATGAATGTCCCTTGAGATTATATACCACACTTGTTGAGTCGGGTCTCGGCTAGTGCGAGCTAGAAATCCCAGTGGAGTCGCCATTCTAGACACCGAAAAATCGGGCGTCCACTTTGTTGTGAAAAATGTCTTGTTGTGGTGGTCCCTGGGGGTGATTAAGGCGATTTGTGATTGTTGGAGTCGCCACTAGCCGAATAATCTCGAATCCCGCGGTCGGCTAGAACCACGGAATACGTAAGGTTGGAGAAATCAAGATCCTCCGACCTTAGATTGACTCTGGTCTACGATCCGGGATTCCGGGTAAGGGACCTCGATTCTGAAGAGGAAGGTGTTAGGCACCCTCTCTGCCCACAAATGTACGGTCTCGACTTAGTGTGGTAAAATAATCTCAAGGGATGATGATGATGCTTCGGTCATGATGGGACTAGTCACATGTGGATTTCTGATGTAGCAAGATCCGAGATTTCGGCAGGCCACAGAGCATACATTCGACAATGTGTCTAGAGGGCGGATGTGATGATGCTTATACAAAAAAAAAAACAAGAAAAGTGGACTAGATCACTAGGAATTTCTAATGTGACAGGATCCGATGTACGGCAAGTCACAGAGCATACGTCCACTAGAGATCTAGAGAAGCAAGGGGTTGAGAAGGGTAGATGTCATGATGAATGCTTGTATGCAAATGGATCTTTGACTTGATTCTTGAAAAGGCTAAGATGTAGATTGAACCATGATCATTTTGGTCTAGCTTGTGGGTGGGAAGGTTTGAGATGAAGGCTAGGAGGTGGTGAAAAATGTGGGCTTGAAGGCTTGGGAGCTCCTTCCCTTCCTTCACTCTCTTCCTCACTCTCTCTCTCTCTCTCTTTTTTTTTCTTTTCCTCTCACTCTTTCTCTCTCCTCTCTCCCTCTCTTGGTGGCTCTCATCCATATGGGTGAAAATGAAAGGGAGAGGGCTATTTATAGCCCTTTCCAAAGGTTTTTGGTAAATAGAGGACAAGAGGAGGGTAAAGGTGATGTGGCACATGGTGATTGGTGGAGAGGAGAGAGATGCCACATGGCATGCTCTCATTGGCTACGGAGGTTGGTAAAACTGTAAATAGTGGAGATGAGAGGGGTAAATTCCAGAAGAGTTGACTTTGGACGCCGGGGACATTGTCCACTCGTCGACGACTTGACGCGGCGGTACTCCGAGTCCGCCGGCGGAATCCGAGTACCGCCTTGGTCTTGGCCGGTCTCGATTCTCGTGTGGTCGGCTCAACAAGCGCTTTTTGAGAGGAAGCGGTAGTTTGACTACCGCCGTGTAGTCAAACTACCACTTCGATACAGTTTCCCTCGAAATTTTGTCGGTGGGTCCTTATTTGGGTCTTTAGAGTGAAACAAAGTCCGTTTTGGATATTCGGCTTAAAATGACTCGAAATTGGCTCGATTGTTACTTGAAAATGACCCAGAAATGGATCAGTTTTGGACATGGTTTGGATTGAATGATGACTCATGATGGCTCAAGTTAGGATTAGGGTTAGGTTTAGGATATGATCATGGTTCTCAGATTGTCTTAACTTTCTTAAGATATTTAGCCTGGGTGGGGTGTCTATTTTGCTTGAGGGATGTCCATATAGTCAAAAAATCGCTCAACTTCAGAAAGCCAATCAAGAAAATCCTCAATGTGTAGTTGGCCATTGAAGCTAGGAATATCAACCCGCATCTTGAATTCTCGATCCGTTCGATCTACTCGATCGCCGACAGGTCTGGGGTGTTGAAAGATTATGTCATCGATTTCCTCCTCACTGGAGCCCCCTTCCTCAGGAATGACCCTTGGATGCACTGCCGGTACTATCTTGCGATCAGGGCGATTACGAGTTTCAGCAATTGGCGGTGGAGGATTACTACCAGGAACACATAGTTGCCTTAGGTTTTCCGCCAAGATATCCGATATGCGGTCGATAGAAGCCTGCAGCCCTTGCATGGCTTGCCGATTCTCTTGTTGCGCTACTTTGAAAGCTGTCGCCGTTAAAGGTAAATTCCCTGGAGCACCGCCCATGGGATTGTTGCCTGACCCATCGTTAGAAGCCATCGATCCGAGGAGAAACCTTGCTTTGATACCAAACTGACGCAGGAGAGGACGTGAGGTCGAACACCGTCTTCCTCAAGAGGATAAGTATTCCGAATCCACGGAACTTCTCTGAACTCCTCACAGAGACTTCTCGAATCCACGAGGAAAGAAAGCATAAACTAGAAATAAATTCGAAATTGATTAATGAATGAATAAAAACGAGTTCAGAACCCTTTAAATAGGGGTACCAAGCAATGGGAAAGAAATTAGAATCAAACTACAACTAAAACTCCTAGAAATCGCGACTTACTATAAATAGTAAACTTACTATTTATAGATGGTCGTGATGTCTACCAGTGCGCAAGGTTTTCGGCCCAAAATAGTAAGTGTCCTATTTGGTTTCACCAAACCGTTCTCCTAATTATTCCAAGCTCTTTTCACGTTGGGCGTAACCCCTAAAGCCCGACGGATGAAGAGTTATAATCAAACTAAAACTTACTATTTATAGTAAATACGAAATTAAAACAGGGAAACGACTGTCGATCCAGGGGTTTTTCGCAATTCCGGGCGTCGTAACCCGGCATAGCAGGGTTGGTTGGCTAAAGTAGCTCGTTCTACCCCAAAATCATATATTTTACATCAGGTAACTCATTCCGGATTGTGAGATACGCCCGATTTAAGGTCCGATGGTCTGGATCACTTTTGTCGCCGACTAGGCCTTTTCTGATCCATCTTGGCCATGAAACTGTCCGCGACCCGCTCTACATCGGAGATGAGCGAATCTAGACGCTCATTGCCTGGAAAGGTGGATCTTCCAGACAAACAATCAAGTCTGGTTATTATCACTGTGCTCCTTGACGGTACAATTATTTGACCTGGGCTCATTCGACCAAGCCCATCAAGGCCCAATCCCAAAATACTCTAAAAGAAACAATCATGAATAATGGAGATCTCTAATCAACAGCAACTTTATTTTATTTCCATGTCCATCCACTGTGGGACCTACTTAGATAGAAGTTCTGGATCACAACATAGTGGAACGTAGGATGGGCCACATGAGCAAGCCTTCCTAGAAACCAAGATACAGCACAACATGCTTTAAAAGGTACGACCCATCAAACAAAAAGCCCAACACAGACAATGATCCTAACCGTTGAATTGCAATAGAGCCAGTGGAGCTCCAACCAACCCGACCTAATCCAAAATTTGAGTATAGACAATATATAGAGAGGTATGCTGTATGCATCGCCCCCCACCCTTCTATTATTTAGATTAAAAAAAAAAAAAAGGAATGAGCGAAGTCTACATCATCATCAATGTAAATGGTCCATCCTGTGGGTCTGCATGCGGATGCAAGCAACCCTTGATATTGTACAAGTGGTTGATTAACTCTGGTTGTCGTAAGATTAGGAATGGCAATGGTGGCTCCAATGGGAGCCTGACCTGACAAGGGCCGGGTATGAGTGTAAATAAATATGTAATTAATGTGCTCACTGGAACTTAAAAAATTCAAGGGAGTCATTGGTAAAATCGGACTTGTTGATGAGGACCTGTTTGGATGGGCATCCAATTCATGAATTATGTAATTAATGTGTTTTGGCTTAGCCTTAGTTGCTAAATTCACTAATTACTCAAATAGCAAAATGGATATAAATTATGAAGTTGGCAGTTTAAAAAACAGTTATAAATTCCCCATTTCACAAAGATGGTATAGCATGCCACAAGTTGTCATGTTGATGGCCACGGGTGACACAGGTTGGCTTCTGGACTACCCACCTAAGTATGTGACAAATGCAAGAAAAAAGGGCTGTATTATATCATCTGTGAGATCCAAATCAATAAATGTGAAGTTAACACTATAGAGCTGGAGACCACCATGAATTATGAGTGAGTTGGTAAGTTCTCATTGCATTGAATTACATAGACCTTTAGACGCCTAAAGATAAACAGTTGGGGACACCTCATTAAACTGGCTAAGTTCCTTGGACAGGGTGTCTAGCTATTAAAAGTGGGCCATGGTATGAATGAAGCATAGTGGGATATAGTCAATGGTTTCACTGACAGGGGTCGCTTAAATCAGAGGCACATAGATGATCTAGGTATTTCAATAATCAAGTATTACAAAAACTAAGTATTCTGATTGCTTAGAAGTATCAATTATTAATATAGTCGATGATTTCATTAATAGGGTTGCTTAGAATTGGGGGCATATGAATGACCTACATATTTCGATAATCAGGTAATATAACACCTACTCATTGTAATTGCTTAGCATTAACTTCTTCAAATAACATCTAATAGTAGGTGATTGTGATTCCTAAAAGTTTAAGCGTCCATATTCCATTCGGTGGTTCAGTTGGAAATCACAGGTCACCACCTGTGATTTCTCATTTTAATTATGCATGCAACTTGAAAGGTGCATGTCTTGCCTACCATATCATCAGTTTGGTCGGTTGATCCTAACCATCCAGTCACTTTCTAGGGAAAATGGATGGTCCATATTGACTGTAGTACATGCAATCCAATCGTTCAATGAGACCATCCATCACATGGGTCCTACCTTGATCACCCATCCCTCTCAAAAAGTTACTTTTGGTCGGATGATCTTCATTGTCTAATCAATGGCTAGGGAAACAGATAGGCCATACTAATCATGCTACAAACAACCCAATTATTGATTTAAACCATCCATTGTGCGGGTCCCCACCCTTGATTGCCCATACCTCTCAAAAATCACTTGAATGATACTAACATTCAAAAGATTATTAAGGAAAATGAATGATCCATATTGATCATGCTAAAAATGATTTGATCATTGATCTAGACCACCTATCATATGGGTTTCACCCTTTATCAACCAAGCCTCTCAAAAAATCACATTGGAAGGATGATATTAACCATGGCTAGGGAAATAGATGGATTATGCTGGTCATGTTGGACTAGTGCCCTGGAAAATCAATCTGTATCTTAAATCCATTAGCCATATGAATGTAATATGGATCATAATGACCAAATGTCTTTGGTGGACAAGTTATGGTACCTTAATTAATGATGTCACCTTAACACAATGAGTATGGGTTGAACAAAATATTGATTCCTCCAAATGTCCTTGAGAACTTGATATTAGACATATGATCATTAACAAGAAAGAGTTGTGGTTAATAAACCTCAATACTCTGATGTACCATTCCCATCACAAGTACTTAAGACACAACTTGTGTGTGGGGATTGACTTGTGTCAGGATAGACAATCTCCATCATTAGGACCAACCTGGTGTTGGTGTGCCCTTTATTATTTTACCCTACATAAGAGTGTATGTGTGCCATAAACATAGGATCCAAGATAGGACTTCTGGATACTTCGGTAGGATAAATCCCCATAACTAGAATGTCGATAGTCTGACAAGCAAGCACTACCCCTGTCATGAATTGCATTAGTGAGATTAACCACTAAGTATCAAGGGGAAATTTTTCAAGCAATTAGTGTTTTAAATCACTAACGCTATGCATTATTAAATGACATGACAAGGATTTTATAACAAAAGAAAGGCATTTAGATTACATTTGGGAACGACATTTGCTAGCTGATACTCTACTTACCCTTCACAAGGGGAAGAATGGTTTGATACTCTTGCAAGTGTGATGGTTAATACAAGCACTAACATATTGTACACCTGGCATATAATGCGTCAAAGCTAAAACATACAAATCAAGGGCCCTGACTTAAATGGCTCTTTGAAAAAAAAAAAACTTCCATTGGTTTAATTTCCTATAAAATTGGTTGATTGGGGATGGATGCTCCAAATTCAAGAAACAAATGCTGATAGATCAGAGATTACGATCACTAAATCAATCTAAATTTTATATGATAAGCTATTTAAAATGGATCTGACGACTTGGACAGTTTGTCGAGCTAATGTATGCCATGTTTACAATTTCAATATGCCAGAGTATCAACCATCACACTCTACCAGAGTATGGAGAACTGTGCTTTTGAAACCGATCCTTATTTCTTGACACTTGGATCTCCATTTCACCTTAACTAGTTCCTCTCTCCAAAGTTACACCTAGACTTCAACCATCTCTCCATTTCAATTCTAAGTAAAACACGCATACTAGCTCCAAGTTCAAGGAACATAGCACTTACAAGCAAGTTCATACAAGGTTTCAGGGCAAACAATTCAATTTTAAAATGTTTAGTGTAATGTATGGATTGCAAGGCCACTGCATCAAGATGTGTCATTTTAGACATTATTCCTCTTCCACTGCTCTCCTCCTATCCTCTGTCCTCCTATTTCATCCTTGAATACCACAGTTGATCAGAGATGTCAAGAAGTTGAAATATTTTTCAGATATTTTCCCTGTGCCTCTGTGTCCCTCTAAACACATGGCATTGATGGGATTGAAATCGTCAATTTTCGTATTGCCAGTATTGAATGGCCCATGGTCCATAAATCACAATGTTTGGACAATCCTAGCCCACAAAAGCACAAATATCAGGGAAGGCCCATTCGTCAGATGGTTAAGACTGTCCAATCATAAAAATATTTAGTCAGGGGCCAACCAACCGCTGACCAATAACATGCCTAGTTGAAATCATAAGACACGTGTGCATGTGTGTAGTATGCAATCTGCAGGCAACAAAATGCCATGCCTTCAGTGACAGGTAATCCACTCCATTGAAATATCCTTTCATCTCATCGCTGGGAGTTATGGATCCAGAGATAGTTTCAGCTTATGGTCAACTGTTTTACATATGGCGGAGGAAGGGCAGACATTTTCCTGGCTTTCTACAGAAGTGGAAATATCGAGTCACATGCAGTCTTTTTTCTAATTTAAACCAGAGTTCATAAACTCCAATACTCAAACCAACTCCATGTCCAGTCAGGTCAGGTCAATTCGAAGATTTGTCCGAGTCTTTACTTAACTAGACTCCATATTTTAATAATTAATCTAAAATAGGAGTTTTATCTCTTTTTCTTCTTCTTCTTCTTTTTTTTATTTTTTTATTTTTTTTAAAAAGTAGTTTGAAAGGATAAAATAAATAAAAATGAGCCGACTTGACAAATCTTGTCGTGTCCCAACTGAGTCAGGCTTGGGTTCCAAAATTTCACTGACTTGAGCAATTCCTCGCAAGTGGGCGTTGTGGATCCTGATGCCTAAATTCAGTTTTACCTTTTGTGTAACAAGTAACAGCATGCACTACTTGCTGCATTTGAGTTTTGGATTTTGATTTTCATTATCATCTTAACGAAAAAAGTGAAGTAATCAGGTAAGTTTGATATTGAGATCAATCCCACTGCCCTTTTAGAAACTTGCTCAGCCATGTAGGCCACAGATAAATTAGTCAGGGTTGTTCTCTATCCAGGACATTTTTGGGGCGTAGTCTATCCAAACTTATAATCAACGAACCAATGGCCTGGATTATCCAATCACGGGCCCCACTTGTTGGAAGTGGAAAACCAAGTAACTCCAGCAAACTTATGGGAGGAGGGTCCTATACTTGGTCTTTAAGTAAATACAGAATCCAAACATGGCAAAATTTAGTGAAAGGAAGATATAGTTGTACACATGAAAACACATTATGCAAAGCAGAGGAAAGAAGATCATTCATCCTCATTTTGACAGCCTATTCAGAGTCATTTGTTTCTTCTTCTTCTTCTTTTTACCTTTTTTTTTTTTTTTTTTTTTTTTCTGCCAAAATAACAAAACTCACTCTAAGTAAACCCTAGAAGCTTTGATGCTCTCTCTCACACTCTCTGTATTATCCTATCATAAATCGCAAATCAAACCAAGGAAAATAATAATAGCAGTACTCAGCCCGAGATATTTACAGAACACCCCCCCCCCCCCAAAAAAAAAAAAAAAAAAAAAGAAAACGAAGAAAGAGAAATGTCACCTCCTTCCATCCGCAGGGAAATGCGAGAGGGGGACAAGCTCAGACAGAGGCGTCGACATGGGCGTTGGGAGCGGGGAAGTGCGGCAGACGGGGCACGAAGCATTCAAGCGTAGCCACGCGTCAACGCAGCAGAGATGGAAGAAGTGGCGGCAACCTGGCAACATCCTCAGCATCTCTCCGTCTTTGTAATCACAGAGACAGATGGAGCAGATGGAATCACCGGCGTGATCCTTGGAGTTGCAGAAGGAGAACTTTGGATAGGAGTTAATGGCAGCCAGGTCGAGGCCAGGAACGGGATGATCCTCTCTTTCGTCGTTGTCGTTATCTTCGGTGACGAAGATGATGCGGGGAAGGACGACGCCGGAGACGTTAGGGTTAGAGGAGGAGGGAGCAGGAGGAAGAGGAGCATTGCGGGAAGCGCGGCAGCAGACGTAGGAGGCGAGGAGGATGGTGGAAAGGAGGACTAGGAATCCAAAGGCGATGGCTATAGCGTAGCCAAGGCCAAGGTTGCTGAGATTGTGGAAGAGGAAGCCGGAACTGCCGCTGCCAGACATGTTTTGGAGGAGAGAGGAGGAGAAGGAATTTCTTCATCTCTTCCTCCTTCAAGGAAGATGAAGGAGACTGGGGTTTTTTTCTTCTTTTTTCAGTCGGTGGGTTTCCCCAGCTGCTGCATTTATTTCGGTTGAGTCCAACTACAGCTCTCTATCCATTAATAATAACTGCTCTTAACGGTGACGGTAACGGTCACCATCATTTGGACGCGCGTCACCGATGGTGGTGGCTGGCCACTCCTGGCGCGATGAAAGGAAGGGAGCTTGATCCGTATTCGTTTTAGTGACGCGGACTGGCTAGTGACCCAGCGTGGCCGGATTTCATTGCATTACATGATACTGTTAGGGATGGCCCTGTCTAACAATTTTCATTGGAAATCTGCAGCCTTATTAAAACTTTCTTAGAGTAGACCATAATAATTATATGCCATCCAGACCGTTCATAAGGTTATCACCATCCTGATGTAAAACTTATGTGACTAACGGTGGGTATTCAATCTCCTCTCCGCTGTTTCCTGTCGTGTGGCTCACATGTGTTGAGATATGTCTTTTCTTTTCCCTAATCCTGTCCTATTCTGATCTCGAGAAACTGATGCATGGAGTAGATTTCTCACGGACATCTATGAGCTTACATGTACGGACGAGCGGTAGAGATTCTTTTGACTGAGGGCCCACTCGTAGCATGCATTGATCAGGACATTAAGTGGATTGGACGCGGATTGCGTCCTACCCCCGCCCGGACGCTCCATAAGACGGACCGGTCGTGTTACTTTCTGATTGGACGACACTGTAGGGCCCACAGATGAGGGAGTTAACGGCGAAATACACGCCGTCAGGCCTTGTACAACTCGACACCGATTTTTATTTTTATTTTTAAAAAAAAACCCAAAAATTCCCGGTCGCTCTCTCTCTCTCTCTCTCTCTCTCTCTCTCTCTCTCTGGTTCTCGATTTCTTACCTCCTTGACAGATTTCGATCCTTTCTCTCTCGGATCTCTCTTTCCTTTCCTCCCTGCATCTCTCTTTCCTTTCCTCCCTGCATCTCTCTTTCCTTCCCTGTTAGATTTTTCGCACCTTCTCTCCCTGCTTCTCTCCGAAAAACGCCGCACCGAATCATCCTAGAGAAACGCCGCACCAAATCGTTTCTATCACTCTGCAGCAACGTTCAAGAGGTAATACACAATGTTTTTGAAATCACAAGATTTTGGAGTTGTAATTTTGAAATTTTAGGGATTTTAAAATTTAGGAGTTTAGGGATTTAGCTACTTGTTTGGTTTTGGAAAATGGTTAACCGAATTAGATGACAGCCTATATATATATTTTTGGGAAATCGATCAATGTATTATCTTCTTCCCAGCATAAGATGCTCAAATCAAGAGTCCACTAATTACTAACAAGAAAAAGAAAAAAGAAAAACCGCTAAATATAGAAAATAAAAGCAGCCAGAAGAAGAACAGATCTTCTGAATGTTGAACTACTGCAAAATTTTCCTTTCCTGCATGAACTTTTTAAGATTGGTATTACGTGGATGGAATTCCATTATTTCTCTTATTCTTCGTCTTCAGCATGAACACGTTCCAGCTTGCTACTCTGTCTGTGAGGTATTGACGGTGGGCTTCAAATTCACATCAACCATGTCTTCCTGTTTTGTTGAGAGAGGGTCTCCATCCCGTGCAAGGCAAACTGGCTATCTTTTGAAACATGGTTGCATTATATATATATATATATATATATATATATATATATATATATATATATATATCTCTCTCAAATGTTGAAAGTATCATTAGTTGTCATCAGAATTGAAGAAGAATGAAAAACAATAGAAGCAGCAGAGATGTTTCACCTTGATATTGAAGCCCTTTAGCACTAGTTTCTATGAACATGACACCGAATTCTCGCGCCTTGCATCTCCTTCCTCTATTGAAACTTGCCTATTTGATTTCAGTAAAGACACCGCCAAGATAATTTCAGATATGAAACATGGGCATTATAATCTACATTGACCGAAAAGTATCCGCATTTCAAAATTAACAGCAGATTTAAATGATAGATAGGCACTTCACAAAGATGTTCGAAAGGGAGGGGAGGCTTACGCCTCAAAGTGAGGCTACCTTATGGCAAACTAATACATTTCAATTTTATCTGCTACTTTTTTCTAATATATTAGAGCATATATGCTATGACTTTTCTGATACTCAGATGATGGAATTAATTCCATCTAATGCAATTCCATACCATTTAATCCCGTGGTCCATACTCGGTTATTCTCAAGTATTCACCTCATGTTTTGTTGGCCAGAATGTAGTTCTGATTGGAAAAGGTCCTAGTGACCTGGATGTCTGTAGAGATATTTCAAAATTAGCTAAAGAAGTCCATCTAACATCAAGATCCATAGATGTTGAAGTTGTGGAGAAGGGCCTGATGATGAACTATCTCTAGAACCTGATGGAGCATTTACTAGAGAAATTGGATCCCTGAACTTTGCAGATTTTAACAATAAAACTGACGAGGAAGACACTTCCAAAACATTTTGAATAGTGTTTGGTTTCAGCCGAGGATATCTTTCCTCCGATGGAATTCCTCAGTCAAGTGAACAGAAGTTTTGGGTTGCTGTGGACCACCTTCTTTTCGATCTCTCAAAGAAACTAGAGGCAAGTGAATATATCCCTTTGATTAAAAAATGAAACTCAACTTAGTTGACTCAGTTTAGCTAGGCTCCTATACTGAGTCAAACATCCATAATCTGATGGGAAAAAAAAAATAAAAATAAAAAATCACCCAAGTTGTAGATCGGCACCGTTGAAGCAAATCGACTAAATTTTGAAATAAAAGATGGAATTTCTAAGCTGTGCGGATGAACGGCTTGCTTGGATCCTTCCTACGTGTGCCAGTTGATGATGGTAATGAAGATGTTTTCTTTACAAGACAACCTTTGATCATAAACTGGTGTGTCCCACTTGCAGGACATGAAATTAGAAGGCTGCATACGCACCAACACTTGTTTACCCATCACACCAAAGGTGGTCACAGTTAAGAGAGGGAGTAGTGCAAACATCTATCTTGACAATGCTGCCTTCCGTACTTTCTTGAACTCCAAATTCAAAGTGAGCCCTGTTGACATGGAGAGTGCTGCAATTGCTTTGATTGCTCATCAACAAAAGCTCCCTTTCATAGCCTTCTGAGCTTTATCTGATCCATAGGTGTGTTAGACACTCTTCTTGTGCACTTCCATTTACTAATTTGCACAATAATTTTTTCTTTGTTAGACACTCTTGTTAACATTTGCTTATTTTCTTAATATGTTAACATTTAAACCAGTGGAACTCTATATTCATGTATATTGCTTTGGTATTTGGGTGCAAGGGAAGTTGTGGAGAAGTTTGCCCTTTTATCTTTCTCTTTTTTTTAATGTTCTGCAATGATGATTTTGCGTTCTTATATACCTAGTTCTTCATTTTTGTTCGCCTTTTTCTGCAATGTCATTTGTCGGTCTTTGGTAGCTTCCTTTTTTTTTTTTTTTTTTTTTTTTTTTTTTTGTACAAGTGATGCTATGGGGTAACTAAATTCTCATCAAAGAAAGTATTTGGTTTCTTTTTTGCAGGAAGACTTTGACAGGGAACAGAAATTTGGGGGTGAAGCAACCAGTAGTATGGTGCCTGATAGTGTAAACATCCACCTCTAACACTCATGGGTTTCTTTCTTCTGCAAGATATTCTAATTGACAAAAATAGATGCATGAACATGGATCTATCTGATGTATAATGTTTTCTATTAGAGTTTTTGTCACTTGATGGATGCTTTGTTTCATGTTGTTATTCCTAATATGCTACCTAACTTGACATGCCTAATTAATGCAGAATTTCCAAAATGTCTGTGCTAGATTATGGATGTTGTATCTATCAGGGAATGCTCAAAATAAAATGCTAGATTATGGTTTTTTTCCCCTTTTAAACTCATTTTTCTTTTCTTGTTTTGTTGGTGGCTGTGTTTCAGGATTCAAGCATTTGAAATGATGGCAATTGCTATGGTACGGAACAACCTCATATGTTTATACTAATATGGAATGGTTTATTGGGTTTTGTTTATGTTGATTAAATAATAATGTTCTGATTTTTATTAGCAAAGATCAAAGTGTGAAAGAACTATCAAGACAGAGAGCTAACATTTCTGAATTTTGCAACAAGGAGATCATGTGAAGGATTCATCTGTTGAAGCTGGTGGGAAGGGCACATCCAAGAAACCATGTCCAACACTTAAATTATTAGCATACAAGCTATAACTATGGCATATTGTCTCAATTTAACAATTTGTAACCCTTTTGGTTGTATCCAAACAGGTAACTTCACAACACAATGCAAGGAGCTATCATGCAGTGAAGGAATCTCACAAGGATAGGGAGTGGAAAATGGATCAAGAGAAGATCCCAACAATCAATGACACTTATATTAGATCAATGGCCCCATTAGAACTCATGAACTTTAACGTTAGATGTATTTTGGAAATTGTATTTATATCTGGACTGAATCTTGTCAATACAATGAAAGCTTTGGCTTTCCTTTCTCCATTTGGAAATTGTATTTGTATTTGCAAAACCATGTGTTTGGATCAAAGCAGTTTCATGATTATCTCGTATTAGCTTTAGATGGGTTGATCTATCAGGGAATGTACTAGCAAGAGCACCATTTATATATATATATATATATATATATATATATATAGAGAGAGAGAGAGAGAGAGAGAGAGAAATTAGCTACGGATATTAACCGTAGCTCTAGATCTGGAAACAGTAGCAATTGCTGACTTCAGTCTATAGCTATGGATATTGTAGCTTTATGTACATTTCGCCACAGAATTTATGGCTATGGCAGCTGCTGCTACGGTTATGCTACGAACTATAACCGTAGCAATATGTATTTAGCTACGGTTTCATCCGTAGTGTTTGCCCCTTTTTCTGGTAATGTATATGGAAAATCCGAACATGTCAATTGGTGGGGAGCATTTTTTTCTTCATTAAGAAAGAAGGACAACAACTTTACACATTCCACCACAAGAAGGGCTACTGTTTTTATTTTTTTATTTTTATGGTTTAGGAATTTACAATCTGGAAGATTTTTGGTGCATGGGCCTGCCAGTGCGGCTCATCATATCAACCGTTGGATCATATCAAGATGAAGACATAAGCTATTCATCTCTTTGTAAGTTGATAGCACAGCTAGATCATTCTGTGCAGATACTAGAATCTGATTTCATCTTGGATTGATGGGATCTTGTCAATTTGCTGCCTTTGAGATGGCATAGGGAAAATACCCCCCACTTTTTTATTGGACACTCTTTTGTGAACTTCCATAGCCAGCAATCTGTATATTTCACCTTGTAATTATAAACAGAATGTGGTAGATGATGATCATTCTCTTATAAACGTGCACTGTTTGTGGATTTGGTTTGAAGATTTTCTTCATTAGACCGAGTTATGCTTGGCGACCATATTGTGGTCACAGTGACAAAGCCTTTTTTCTTGGGCATCTCTTGGGAGATTTTCAATGGCACATGGGGTGACCCATTATCAATTTCAACCATTCATTCATTCAGACAATGAGTAAGCCATGTGAAAAAAAATCATGACAATCATCAATGCAATGGAAAATGGAGAGCCAAGATTGAGCAGGAAAAATAAAAAAATAAAAACCCTTCCAATCATCATTTTGAAACCGCTACCAGATAAATCCTACTTTGGTCTGTCTCAAGCATTATATGGACACCTTATTAAAAATATATCGGCCACGATAATTAATACAGGTGGGCCCATGAGATAAAAATAAATTGATTTGTACAAAATCTACAAGGAGCCACAAATTATTAGACTGGCAACACATCCACACTCAACCTCCTTAGAGTCTGCTTCTTGGAACATAAATCCTGCACAAGAATGAAAAAAATATAAGATTAAAGGTTATTCTTCAAACCTACAATCTTCATGACATGTAAATGAAAATAAGCATTCATATTAAGAATTTGAAACTACGGATAGGAAATACACGTCAACATGACTAGCACTCGCTCGCAATGATTGAAGAAACACAATGATTGAATTTGGCAGTGGAGAACCTCCTGATGTGGAAAATTGAAAAGTGGACTTTAGGAGCCATATTGCAGATGTGACAATCAAATGCTTACATTGTTTTAACTTCGGAGGGTTCAAATGACCATGATACTCATAACCATTTTGAAAATGATGAACCTTCAAGTGGCATATTTATATGCTTATCCAAACCTGCTTTTTCCCTTACCCGTTTATGGATGGAGCAAAACCCAAAAACTGCATTAGGGAGAAGATTGGTGCTCACCTTTGACAAAATATTGGAACGTATGTGATGCTCTTCCCACCGATTAATTCTTATCAGATTGTTGTGATGACAACTGCATAGAAATTTCACATATAAATAAAGAAGATATCTCAAAATATGAAATTAAAAAAGGTATGTTCAATGTATTTTGCCTTTAAAATGATTAATTTTACCTGGTTACACACAACGCTTTCTTGAGAAGATAATTGTGGGTTGCTCAAGAGAAATTGCTGATTCGAGTTGATAGTTGGATAGCCACAAGCAACAAAAGGGCCACTCGTGGATCCACTAGGACTACTCCCAAGATTAAAAAGGTTTTGTTGAAACATGTTAAGATTAGCTGGTTGGTATTCACGCTGAGGCAATAATGATGCATCGATGGATCTACCAGGTAATCGAAGAGAACTCGCCACCATACTCTGTGAACTCTAATAAAAGCAAAAGGGAAATTAAAAACTATAACAACATAAACATATGTCATAACAAGCTTTACAAAACAAGTTTCGAGTGATACCTTATTGAAATGACACGTTGGGGTGAACGTAAATTGATAATTTGAAGGTTGAAATGCTTGGGCCATTTCCTGTCTCTCTTGATTTGCTTCTGTTTGAGCAATAGGATTTCGAAATCTTTTCTTCCGTGCTTTATCTAACGGATTTTTATATGTACGATGATTGCCCCTAACTTTAGGCTTTACTTTAATCCCATGTACAGTTTGTGAACTCAAACTATCCACAAAAGTAAATGCTTTTTCAATCGGTTCACGGCACGCGCTTTCGGTATCTACACTTATAATTGGCTTAGGATGTGCGCTTTTAATATCTACATTTTTAGTTGGCTCAGATTGTGCACCTTCAATTTCAGTATCTACACTTTCAGTTGGGTCTGAGCATGCATGTTCAATATCTACACTGTTGTCAACAGCTTGATAAGAGTTTAGCGGAAGTTCCTTGATCCTTTTCATGCATTCCATCACTTCATCATGAAATTTATCAGAATATCTATCAGCAAATTTGAAGACCTCCTCATGTTCTCCAACTATTGCCGCAATTTTAAGAAGTTTGCGAGACATATATTTGTACCGCTTACCCGATACAATATTGCAGTTATCTTGTATTGTTGATGTAGCCGCTTCTTTAGCAAAACCCACCTTTGCATCTCTATGCCATCTTTTCAGAATATAACAAGGAGGAAGCACCTTTATATTATAATAATCTAAAACTTTTAATGCATGACTACACAAGATGCCCACAAACTCAAACTTGTGTGACTACACGTCACTGTATTGTCTAGTGAGTCAAATTTAACAATGCGTCCTTCAACTTTATCGTTATCGAAGTAACTCGAAATTAGCGTAATGTATTGCCAACCTCACCACATGTAAAAAGAGAATGATTAAGAATTTTCTTAAACTCATTTTGAAAAATTTCAAACACTTTTGGAGTGTATGCATTTGCCGCTTCCTTTAGCATTTTTATATCAAGAACCAATATCGGGTACTTTGCCTCATTTTGAAATCAGCTACGGCTTCTTCAGTATCGTCTATGAGCTAGCACCCGCTCGTAATGATTGAAAAACGCAAGAGGTTGTATTTAGAGTTCAAATATCTTTTCAAAATATTATTCATGCTCTCGCTTCGCTGCATACTCTTCATGTCGAGCGAGAATGTATTTCTTCCATAAACCAAAGCCCATTTTTCTTTTTCTTTAAACAAATTCTGTAGCCACTTGTTTTGCATTAAATCATACTTTTCGAGCATTTTATTCCATGCTTTGTTAGAAACGCTTCCTCATCCTCATAATCATATACACACCTACTAAAATCATGTTCAAAACTTTTTGAACCTTTAAATACATTGTTAAGGTGCTTAGGACATTTTGGTAGATATGCCAGATACATAGACGGTGATATGTTTATGGCATCATTGTAACTATTGCATTGGCCATTGCAGCATCTTGGTCTGTGAGAATTGTCATTGGTTGCCTTCCGGACATTGCACTTAAAAATGTTTCAAACAACCACTTAAAAGATTCAATCGTTTCATCATATAGTAATGCCGCACCAAATATTATAGTTTGCTTATGATGATTTACCCCAATAAATGGAGCAAATGGCCGTCCATAACTATTTATTCTGTATGTTGTATCAAAGCAAATCACGTCCCAAAAACACTATAATCCATTATTGACTTCCCATCTGCCTATAACATATTTGTAATCAAATCATCTTCATCCACTTGTATTGCATAAAAGAACGATGGATCATTTACTTGCATTTTTGAAAGTATCGTAAAACGACTCTCTGCATCACCTTTTTCCATTGCTTTCATTCGCTTCCTTTGTAAGTAATTTTTGTAATCAATGTGCATGAAACCTATATTCTCTCGTCCTCCAGACTGTTTACTAAAATATTCTAAAGCCGCTTTAGGTGGTATACCTGAAGCTTCCATCATCTCAGCTTCAACTTTTTGATCATCAGTGAAGCCTCTCTGTGACCTTAACATGTGCACTTTTGACGGTGTAACAACTTCATGGTTATGATCTTCAATAAATTTAATAACTTTGTACCTTCCATTTACTTGAAGCTTAATAATCATGTTTGCTTGACATCGAGTTCTAGTATTCGGACGGGTGCTTTTTTCGACAATATCTTTCTTTTCACGCTTTCGACCTTCTTTAGAACAACAAAACTGCCTCTTAATCATGACATTATCGTCTGATTTTTTTGTCCAATTTTTTCTAATACTGAATCCCGTTTTTCTAGCATATCTATTGTAAAATTTATATGCACTCTCATCAGAACTGAACTCCATTCCTAGTTCTGGTTTTTCATCTAACTCCTCGTCAAAACTAAAATCCATTCCCACTTCTGGTTCTTCATCTAGCTCCTCATTTGTCTGGACCCGTACAACTTGTCTTGCCTCATGGTTGTCTACTTGCTGATTTGTTTGTTGATCATCTATTTCAATATCAAACTGTAGCCTTCGACATGGTTGAGAAAATAATTGACTCTCTCGAATAGTATCATCCATTTCACCAATTAGCCTTCAAAAGAAAAAGGTAAAACCAATTAAAATACGAGATTTTGAACAAAACCAACATGTACTATAGAAACAAAACCAATTGAACAAATTTTTTTTTTTTTTTTTTTTAACAAAGTAAACATTTAAGCATCATATGCAACAAGAGTATCGAATAACTCCCTATAAACAAGGAACTTTTTTTTTTTTTTTTTTTGTAAATGCATATAGTAAAGAGAGATGATTTCATAAAACTTTAGAAAGGAAAAAAAAAAAAAAATACAATACAACTAGAAGATATATATTCTAACCATTTTTAAAATCATACAATACAACTAGAAGATATATATTATTTGGTGGTATACGAACGGGCCCTTATTTTCCATGAATATTTTCGTCCACGTAACCCTTCACAAAATGCTGAAAGCACAGAAAAGATGTGGGGGCTCATTCACTGATATGTTGCCAGTATAACTTCCCAATCTGTGTCTAAAGCAATCACACAGCTCTAACTGGTATGTGAATGATAATTTCTTCTCCTTTCCCCACAGTTCATATTCAACACAAAACCAAATTCCCTACTATAACTGCTATAAAATCTAAGCAGTCCAGGTATCTTTTCCTTGTTGGAGGATCAAGGACTAAGGAGCATATAATCCTGTTTAGGAATAATAGTAAACACCGAGGTTCCAAACAGTAAAATTTCCAGAATAGGCAATAATCCTCTACAGGTGCTCATTCGCTCATCATATAAATAAAGCATAAATAAATAAGAAATATCCCAGACAGGGTTGAATAGATCCCTAAAACGTGTTCTATTCAACCCCTTAAATAAGAAAATAAAATTTTAAAAACTGATTTCTGCCCCCAGAAAATGACTTAAGGCAGGCAGCGTGTAGAAGAGGTTTGTGCCTACCACATGCCTCGTCCATAGCAGGCGCCTCAAGGCCCCTCAACTGTATTAGTTTGCCATAAGGTAACCTCACTTTGAGGCGTAAGCCTCCCCTCCCTTTCGAACATCTTTGTGAAGTGCCTATCTATCATTTAAATCTGCTGTTAATTTTGAAATGCGGATACTTTTCGGTCAATGTAGATTATAATGCCCATATTTCATATCTGAAATTATCTTGGCGGTGTTGATGAGCAATCAAAGCAATTGCAGCACTCTCCATGTCAACAGGGCTCACTTTGAATTTGGAGTTCAAGAAAGTACGGAAGGCAGCATTGTCAAGATAGATGTTTGCACTACTCCCTCTCTTAACTGTGACCACCTTTGGTGTGATGGGTAAACAAGTGTTGGTGCGTATGCAGCCTTCTAATTTCATGTCCTGCAAGTGGGACACACCGTTTATGATCAAAGGTTGTCTTGTAAAGAAAACATCTTCATTACCATCATCAACGCACACGTGTGAAGGATCCAAGTCATTCATCAGCACAGTTAGAAATTCCATCTTTTATTTCAAAATTTCGGAGTCGATTTGCTTCAACGGTGCCGATCTACAACTTGGGTGATTTTTTATTTTTATTTTTTTTTTCCCATCAGATTATGGATGTTTGACTCAGTATAGGAGCCTAGCTAAACTGAGTCAACTAAGTTGAGTTTCATTTTTTAATCAAAGGGATATATTCACTTGCCTCTAGTTTCTTTGAGAGATCGAAAAGAAGGTGGTCCACAACCCAAAACTTCTGTTCACTTGACTGAGGAATTCCATCGGAGGGAAAGATATCCTCGGGCTGAAACCAAACACTATTCAAAATGTTTTCGGAAGTGTCTTCCTCGTCGCTTATTGTTAAAATCAAAGTTCGGGATCCAATTTCTCTAGTAAATGCTCCATCGGGTTCTAGAGATAGTTCATCATCGAGCCCTTCTCCACAACTTCAACATCTATGGATCTTGATGTTAGATGGACTTCTTTAGCTAATTTTGAAATATCTCTACAGACATCCAGGTCACTAGGACCTTTTCCAATCAGAACTACATTCGCCAACAAAACATGAGGTGAATACTTGAGAATAACCGAGTATGGACCACGGATTAAATGGTATGGAATTGCATTAGATGGAATTAATTCCATCATCTGAGTATCAGAAAAGTCATAGCATATATGCTCTAATATATTAGAAAAAAGTAGCGATAAAATTGAAATGTATTAGTTTGCCATAAGGTAGCCTCACTTTGAGGCGTAAGCCTCCCCTCCCTTTCGAACATCTTTGTGAAGTGCCTATCTATCATTTAAATCTGCTGTTAATTTTGAAATGCGGATACTTTTCGGTCAATGTAGATTATAATGCCCATGTTTCATATCTGAAATTATCTTGGCGGTGTCTTTACTGAAATCAAATAGGCAAGTTTCAATAGAGGAAGGAGATGCTGGGCGCGAGAATTCGGTGTCATGTTCATAGAAACTAGTGCTAAAGCGAGGCTTCAATATCAAGGTGAAACATCTCTGCTGCTTTTATTGTTTTTCATTCTTCTTCAATTCCTGATGACAACTAATGATACTTTCAACATTTGGAGATATATATATATATATATATATATATATATATATATATATATATATATATATATATATATATATATAATGCGACCCTTTGTTTCAAAGATAGCATTTGCCTTGCTGGGATGGAGACCCTCTCCTCAACAAAACAGAAGACATGGTTGATGTGAATTTGAAGCCCACCGTCAATACCTCACAGACAGTAGGTGGAACGTGTTCATCTTTGAAGACGAAGAATAAGAGAAATAATGGAATTCCATCCACGTAATACCAATCTTAAAAAGTTCATGCGAGAAAGGAAAATTTTGCAAAGAGTTCAACATTCGAAGATCTGTTCTTCTTACGTTTGCTTTTTATTTTCTATATTTAGTGGTTTTTCTTTTTTCTTTTTCTTGTTAGTAATTAGTGGACTCTTGATTTGAGCATCTTATGCTTGGGAAGAAGATAATACATTGATCGATTTCCCAAAAATATATATATAGGCTGTCATCTAATTCGGTTAACCATTTTCCAAAACCAAACAAGTAGCTAAATCCCTAAACCCCCAAATTTTAAAATCTCTAAAATTTCAAAATTACAACTCCAAAATCTTGTGATTTCAAAAACATTGTGTATTACCTCTTGAACGTTGCTGCAGAGTGATAGAAACGATTTGGTGCGGCGTTTCTCTAGGATGATTCGGTGCGGCGTTTCGGAGAGAAGCAGGGAGAGAAGGTGCGAAAAATCTAACAGGGAAGGAAAGAGAGATGCAGGGAGGAAAAGAAAGAGAGATCCGAGAGAGAAAGGATCGAAATCTGTCAAGGAGGTAAGAAATCGAGAACCAGAGAGAGAGAGAGAGAGAGAGAGCGACCGGGAATTTTTGGGTTTTTTTTAAAAATAAAAAATAAAAATCGGTGTCGAGTTGTATAAGGCCTGACGGCGTGTATTTCGCCGTTAACTCCCTCATCGGTGGGCCCTACAGTGTCGTCCAATCAGAAAGTAACACGACCGGTCCGTCTTATGGAGCGTCCGGGGGGGGTAGGACGCAATCCGCGTCCAAGTGGATTTTACTCATTCAGTGGACCGCAAGTGTCGTTGGCATTGTGCACGAGCTTGGTTGGTAGCGCTAGAAAGGGAAGTACATTCACTTTTATCCACCTTCTCTTAAAAGTCCCGAGATATTTTCTTCTTGGGTTTGCTAGAGAGTAGCGAGGAGGGTGGGCCCATTTTGATATATTTTTCTTATATCTACGCCGTCCATCCGTTTTTAAAACTTATTTTAGGCATGATAAATATAAAAAAAAAAAATAAGCAGATCTATATCTCATGTGGACCATAATACAGGAAACAGAAATAATCGATCATTCAAAACTTCCCGTAGGCCATAAAAGTTTTGGATCAAGCTGATATTTGTGTGGTCTCTTCATCCGACCTTATCAAAAGGTTGGATGGAAAATAAAAATTCTGATGGCCCCATGAAAATTTTAATAGTGGGAATTCAATCACTAATATTTCCGGTGGTATGGTCCACCTAAGATTTGGAACTACTTCATTTTTGGAATAATAATATATAATGATCTTTCAAAATGGATGGACGGTGTGGATGTAAATCAGGTACATCACAGTGGGTCCCACAGTTAAGGATCCACCCAAATGGCGCCCCGCTGGGGACCCTCTCTTTATTCATATTTACAAGGGGCGCGGATTTCCTGCCAAAGGAAGTTTCTGCGCAAGGATGGTGGGTGGGGCTCACATCCATGTTTTTTAGAAATCTACCCTGTTCACCCGCTTTGAGAGCTCATTTTAGCATTTTGTACCAAAAATTAGGTGGATCCAAAGGTCAAGTGGGCCACACGAGAGGAAACAGTAGGTATTCAGGGAGAACCGTTGAAACATTCCTGTGGCCATAAAGCTTTGCGTCAGGCTATATTTTTTGTATTTTCACTTCATCCCAGTGGTAATGACCTTATAAACGGTTTGGATAGCATACAACTATCAAGGTGGAGCCCAGGAATATTTCAACGGTAAGTATTTCTTTCCCCAAATTTTCCTCTCGGGTGGCCCATTTGAGTTTTGAATCCATCTCATTTTTGGTCGGTTGTCCTAAAATGAGCTCACAAAACGGATGAACGGGGTAGATTTCACAAAAAAAAAATGGAGGTGGGCCCCACCCAGCATCTTTGCGCAGGAACTTCATGCTGAAAGGCTTTAGCAGAAATCCGCGTACATTTACAAGAGGCACACGTGCCAACCTGGATCGTGTGTTGGACTTACGACTCGGGCAGAAGGTTGGACGCGTCTCACCAGATGAGCGGATGCATAAATAAGCCAGCCTGCCCGTGTGATTTAAAACGTCCATTGATTTTCTTAGAAGGGGTGCACCAATTGATGAGTGTATCGCTATGGAAGGTGGGACCCTCTTAAAGCGTGTGAGGCGTGTCGGTTAGGGTGAGCGTGTAGAGGGTTGCGTGTGAAGAGTCGTTGTTAGGAATCACCAGAAGGTTGGTGCGGAGGCGGAGGGTTCATTCTCTACAGGCACATGGAAAAAGTGGCGTAGCTCATTGGATTTAAGACCCCAGTCCACAACCACCATCTGCGCTCCTCCGAAGATATCACATTTAATTACAGTCCACAACCACTTCTATCCACCATAGGAAATGAGGCCTATCATATAAACGGCTTGGATCATTAGATGTGACCAGGACTCAAAGGCTTAAAAGTCCCAGACAATAGGTCAGGATGTATTCTAGCAAACCACAAAACTGAGGTGGATCACGACACGTGAACACACCAGGCCGTTGCTACGGCACAACACTTTACATGGTGTGCAGTAGAGACTAGTTCACCATCCTGATTCAAAACTGAGGTAGACCACAACACGTGAACTTAATAGGTTTTAAGTGCAACTAAACATTTCTCTAATTGGTGTGGCCCATCTGAGTTTGTTATTGGGCTGATCTCTTAAAAGTTCAAATACAGTGAACAAAAGGTTTATCACCTGATGGGCGGAGTGGATTTAACATATACAACATTGTGGGCTGGTCCCCAAATATCTAGGGTCTTTTATTCGCTGCTTATAACAGATGTTGAAGAATGTTTCGGATCATTTTTATGTAATGCGTTCCCACGCGTGTTTGTAGCTCTGGTCATCTACAAATGTGGAAGATTCGAGTGGTGACACATGCATGCTTCTGCGAAACCATAGCTCGTCCACTAATCAAGTAGGCCACTATGTCCAATTTATTATTTTTATTTTTTAAAGGCTTGTCTATGGCTTCCATTTGTTTCACATATTGTGCCCCACGTGATGTGCTACTTAAGCTGGCATGGACAGACAGACCCGTTGACAGACCTGCATCTAGCCTTGTGGCTTGAGGTTTAGTGTCGGATTCACCAAATGGCCCGGCCGTAATAAAGTAGGACGGGCTCCAAAATGAATTAGCATGAGTGCTCCGGCGAGGTTGCGTCCACACTGATGGGCGGGCGTCCACGCATCACAAACTCTTCAATTTCAAAGCAGGTTCCATTACAAAGTTTTCAAGGTCATAACCTACAAAGGGGATATTTTGGTCCAAAGAAATATATGTATCTTCCTTTCTCTTTTCTCTATCTTTTTTAGTCCAAGGAAATATAAAAAACCACTCCAATGACTGGAAGCTACGGAACTTAGCTTCAACCTAATGAAGCTGGGAAGCCAAAACTGAAACCCGCAGCCGTCCAACAGATGGTTGCACTAGAACTCTGCATGTTCAACGGAAAATAGCTCAAAGTTTATGAATGGGATTTTCTAATCTGGGGCCATCCCAAGTCCATGGCACTGTTATCAGATCAATGGCCTTGATCAGCAGCCCTCGCATGTAGAGAATCCAGTGTGAAAAATCTGCACATTTGCTGATTGGTGGGACCCTATGGTTCCTCTTTCCATGAAAGATTACAAATTTCAATATGTTTTTCTCTGCGACATAATGCTAGATTAGATGTGAATCATTTTCTCCACAGATTGATGGAAAACAGCCATTAGGAGTGGTTCATATTGCCTATGTGCACGTCCAAGACTCATAACAGATGTACTTTTTGGAACAACAATAGGGTAGAGTGGAAATTTCATTTAAAAGGGAGAGAACCACCATATCTTGCTCATTAGTATATAGGCAGACAGTGGGACCTCGTAGCTCATCAAAATCATGGTTCTAAAACTTGGCCAAATCGACTCGACTAGATTTGAGTCGAGTAACCAAAAAGCCATTGAGAAGCTAAAATTTAGATGGAATAAGTGATCATCCATGGTTCTTTTTGGTTTTGAGTTTTCCTAGCAGCAAGAATCAGCTCAGGTACACTTAAGATGGTGACCTGGCCTCTCTAGCAGCAAAACCAAAATTTGACAATTCCTCTTTCTACTGGGATAATGACAATTCTATTCAGACTAGGTAACTGTTGTTTCAGTTAGGGATGATAAACATTGAAGCAGCCCATATCAGATGCCAAATCGCACCTCGTCCAGCTAGCCATCACCTCACATTTACCCAAAGATGTCAATGAGACTTTCGCCTCCCTCAAGCCAGCTGTAACCAGGGTTCTTTGCCAAACCCTTCTCTCTCAATAATCTTAACACACCATTGGCGTCGTCTGCACGCCCTGCTGAGACATAGATTTTAGCAAGCATTATGTAATTGGCTGCACTTTTTGGCTCCAAGAAGAACAAATGCCTTGCCGCTTCTTCTCCAATCACCAAATTACCTTCTTCTCTACAAGCATTCAACAAGGTCCCCCACAGGATAGCACTGCTGCATGCCTTTATTCCCATATTTTCCATCAGCAAATATGCCTCTGACAAAAGTCCAGCTCGGCAAAGAAGACCCACCATACAAGCATAATGTTCCATAGCTGGTTCTAGCTCATACTCCTCTTTCATAGATTTGAACGCCTTCCTTCCCTCCTCCACAAAACCTGCATGGCTACAAGCAGTTAAAATGGCAACAAAGGTGATATGATTTGGCCTTGTTCCTGTTTCCTTCATTAGCTGGAAGAGATCAACAGCTTGATTCCCATTACCATTCCATCCATAACCCTTTATTATTAAACTCCATGAGACTGCATCCTTATCTGGAATAGCATTAAAAATATCACGTGAATCTTCGATACTTCCACATTTCGCATACATATCCATGAGGGAATGAGCTATTGATCTTTCTAGTTCGAACCCTCTTTTAATAACATGAGTGTGAGCTTCCATTCCCTTTCTTAGCAACGCAGTTGAAGAAAACAGTGGAAGTGATGTTAAGAAGGTGACAGGGTCTGGATTGATGCCTCTCCTTTGCATTTCAAGCAAGAAAATTGATGCCCTATCAACTCTTCTGAGCTCTGAGCAAACTTTGATAACAGCATTCCATGCGATCACCTCCTCCCTTTCTGCAGAAATTCTCTCCAAGAGCTGTAATGACGTTTCCATCTTCCCACACTTTGCATACATGTATATAAGAACAGTAATTAAACATGCATCTGATTCAAATTGGTTACCACTACATTTTATATAATCCTTATAAATCCTTTCGCCCCGTCGCCAATCACCCAAATCAGAACATGCAAGAAGCACATTAAGCAAGATGGGTCTGGTGGGCAGAATCCTAGTAGTTAAAATCATCTTATCGAAGAGTTTCAGGGCATCACTAGAATGCCCACTCCGAACATACCCACCGATCATCGTACTCCATGAAACAGCATCCTTTAATATCATCCCGTTGAAGAGTATGAATGCAGAATTCAAGTGATTGCATTTTATATACATTTCCATCAGAGAATTACAGATGAATTGATCAGCTCCAAATCCAATCTTAACTGCTTGGGCATGGATAGCCTGTCCGTCTTGAAGTGAACCCAAAGCCCCACAAACAGAAGCCAAGCTAACCATGGTGGCCTCTGTAGGTCGAATTCCTTGCACTAATCTCATTCTCCGGAAAAGGCCTAGAACCTCAGGAAGCGACCCCTGTTGTGCATACCCTGCAATCATGGAATTCCATGAAACTACATCTCTCACGGGCATCCCATCAAACAATAAGCGCCCTCTTTCAAGATCCCCCGCTTTACAGTACATGGAGATGAGGGCAGTCCCCACAAGAATGTCAGATTGGAGTCCCATGTTCTGAGCATGGGCATGGATTTGGGACCCCAATTCAAATTCTGACAGATTGGTGCAGGCAGTGATGACAAGGTTGAAGGTCTGGTTATCTGGCATGCATTCAGCTGGAGATTCCATCATCTCGTGGTAAATTTGGATGACTGATTTGGGCCGTTGATTTTTGGAATAACCCCTCATCAAGGAATTCCACAAAAGGGTTTTTGAAGGTTTCGAGATTTGGTCATCAAAGATGCGGCGAGCGGTTTCGAGGTGGCCGAATGTGCAGTATCTGGAGATTAAGAGGCTGCAGATGTAAAGATTGTGATGGAGGCTAAAAGAGATTGCACGGGCATGGAGTTGTTGAAGGTGTTTGGAAGAGAAACAGGAGCTGGAAATGGTATGAGCAATATCTTCTTTAAGCTCTTGCCAGGTTCCTTGACACCGTGTCTGAATGCATTTGAGTGTGGGTTTGGGCGGGTGGGAGACGGTTAATTGGGTGCGCAGGTTAAGACCGTGCGTCTGAAAGCTTCTCTTAGCACAAATAAGTGAAAACAATTGCATGCTAATGGCTAATTGCTGTCGTGTGTGGTCATTGGACCTTATTAGTCCTTTGTTTACAGATACAGACCAATTCTCCAACCCCTTAAAAACTGTATCACTAGATGGCTGAAATCAAAGGGAGATAAGATACCTAAATTATCATAACTCGAAAATCCTTGTTTTACTCCAAGTCATCAGTTTCGCCACAGCCTCCGTCCTCGATTGATATCCATCTGGGACTTTTTATTGGTATCAAATCAGAGCCTTGGTTCCAACTTTCATCTTTGCCTCCGTTCCTGACATCAGCTCCATTCGAACAAACCATCGAACAGGTTGTAGACATCAGAAACTCTCGGGGCTATTGATACGTCTACCTCTGCTCCTCGACGTGCTTGGGTGGGCCCATTTTATTTTTATTTTTTCCTACGTTGATCACTCCAAACTCATCGTCATATCACCAAGCACGTTTGGAGGTGGTGCACGGCCTTTTAAGGACTTGCTTGATTTATCCAAGTGGAATGATCAAACAAAGAACACCTGGGTCTTTCTTTAAGCGGACCACATAGGGGCAATAGCAAACTGGAGAACGAATCTGATGCTGTATTCACTCTGTATAAGTGAGGCCCATGGTTCAATCATTTAAGACGTTCAATTACCATGGGTGGCCCTTGCTCCAAAATCCCAAATCCCACCCGGAGGGCCATAAAATACTCGGCCTTTTGTTGGTTGAGCAGGGTTCTTCATTGTATTTTCTTTCGTAACTGTTTTTTTTTTTGTAAAGGTCTAGCCATTTGGGAGGTTTCTCGTACATGGACTAATCGCAGCAACGCTCATTTCTATATCTACTATGTATATGATGCTAATGGCTGTGGACAAATCGTCATAAAATGTAGATTTCTAAAGAGTAGTCAAGATTTTATTACACAAGTCATGACATAGATTGCACGGGCTTCCTTTCACTTTTTTCAATGCTTGTACCCCACACTAACATCTCATCTTCCTTAATTACACACACAAAGTCTCGAACTAGAGACTCCATGGGACAAAAGGGTTTGTAAGGTCCAACATGATGATTTTTTTATTTTTTTTATATGATTGCATCAGCTAACATCAGCTCTAAAATTAGGTGGATCAGAAGTCAAATGGGCCACAACAAGGGAAACAACCAAGATTGCTGCTCTCTCTCTCTCTCTCTCTCTTGCACCCACCTGTGTGTAACCCCACCTTTCCATCCGCCTCTATCTTCTATTTTCTCCATCCCCTCCTACTCTTTCTTCCTTTTCTCTCTTTATTCCCTCCTCACATGTGTCGTACTCCTTAATTAGTAATGTTCAACTGTTTGAACCCATGTTATTGTTCCCGTATACTCCAAAAGACAATTATAATAAGTTCGATGAAACAAAATTGAACCATTGGGTTTCTGGATTCTCATCACATGTAGATTCATTCAAACAAAGACACTGGCTGGTAATAATTGTAGGTGAGTTGGAAGAGCTCTTCTCCAGGCATTGAAACCCCCCCTGTACATCCATGGTTGCTATTTGAAGCTTGGAGCTTGAAACCATCCTCCATCTACTCTGATCATCTGAGCAGTTGGTTGAAAGGATTGGTGAAAGCCCGTTTCCCGCAACCCTCAGACACTGATCAGTGCCCATCAACTGGATTGGAGTTTTGTTGCCATTGTAAATCCATTTGCTTCGCCTCTGGCAGTTGGTTGCTTGAATGTTGCCATCTTTACTCCCCTCGATGCAGTGTCCACTTAAGGGATGATAAATGATGAGGTATGATGAACCATTGGATCCTGGATCTGCATTGAAGAATTTCTTTTTCTTTATGAGTAATTGAACTAGAGAACTCATAACACGTCTCAATCCTCATTTTTCAGAAAATTTAAAAGTGAAACCAACAGAGTATTTGTTGTTGAAAATCTTTATTTTCACCTTTTGGATGGACCAAATTTATTTATTTTTTAAATTATGCAGCAGTTGGCTGTTTCTAATAAATTAATATGTGGTGTGACTCTTACTACAAATTCTTCTTAAATCCGAAAATTGAGCAATGGATCAAGTGTCAGGATCCACATGTGCATTGTTCAAGGGGTTTGTAAGAATGAACCATATAATGATGTACTATATGGATCTTGAAGTTCATGCAATTAAAAAAAAAAAATGAACAGAAAAGTATTCAGTTTTCGAAAAAAGGACCGTCATGTTCTTCATTTCATTTTCTAAAAAAGGATTAATCACCTACAATCAGTTGGAAGCTAGCCTAAAACCAATTTCTACAGGTCATTTTCTTTAAAACATGTAATATTTTCAGGGGCAAAAGTGGAAACAAAAATTGAAGGCATGAAAAATTGGATTGTTACATATAACCTGCTGTAGGTAATTTGTTCTCCTTCCAAAACAGCGATATTATTTGAGCATGATGGACACGGCAAGCACTATGAAACCAATTGAGTCATTTAAAATTGACATTTAAGTGATGAAAATGCCAAAATATGGCAACATGTGGATTGAATGACACATGCTAGAATGCAAGGCATGTGCAACTGGAAGGAAATACTATTTTATGTTTGTTGTTCATGTACAAGAGATAATACCAAGGGCAATGTTCAAACACAACATTATAAAGGAACTTAAACATACAATGCTCTGCTTTCAGACAATGTGTCATATGTTTATAACATCTCAGCTGCTGGATTTGGGTTTTTTTCAATGACCCAAACCCTTGTGTTGAGAAAACTGTCAAACAACCATTCACTCCAAAAGCTCAAGCTGTCAGAGTGTGGTGTATCAATGTATATCAATGTATCAATGTATACATGGGTGGAGGGACGCTCACACCATAAATAGGCCGGGCTTAATTTCCCGGTACCTGGGCCGGACCTGATTTTTCCAGATCCCCCGTGGGAGAATAATATATTAGCAAGGCATATTTGCTGCTCTCGAGATTCGAACATAGGGTCTTCCACTTTGATACCATGTCAAATAACCATTCACTCCAAAAGCTCAAGCTGTTAGAGTGTGGCGTATCAATGTATATCAAGGGACTTTATCACTTTAACAAAAACCTCTTTTGCCAATGTATCATGTGTTTATAACATCCCAGTCAGGCCAAAAAATGGTGGGATGCATCATAAAGATCACCAGAGAAAATAACCACGATCACCCCATTCATCCAACGTCGAAATCAATGGACAGTTGATGGTCTGACTCAATGTACATGTGTAGCCCACCTAATGAATGGGTTATTTTAACTTTTTTGTTTGAATGTTTTCTCCAAGTGACTTTGATGATATGTCCCACCATTTTCACAGCTCAAATGTTGCATAGAACTGGCACACTGGCATAAAATAAAGTGTTGTATGTTAGAGTTTCCATGCAACTATGTTAAAGTTTGAATACAATGTTGCAGGTGAACATTTATCAAATATTGCTTCTACCAGTGGTTTCATTTATTGGGAAGATTTTCTTATTATTGATAAAGAGAATATAAATTAGGAAGGAAAGAAGGACATGCCTTGCATCATCTCATGGACGAGCCCAAACCTCTCCTGAAACTTGGGATTTTTGGGCTGATTCCAATCTGTGTCCAACACGCCATAAGTTTCCTCAAACCCCGCACGGTCATTCCTCAGATAATAGCTCCCCTGCAAAGCCCACATGGCCCAATCCATGTCCCTACCGGCAGCAAATGCAAGAAAGCAACTCAAGAACCGGTTGTCAGCCCGGTTCACTCCTCTTTGGTCTACACCAAACTCGCTTATAAACAAAGGTGTTGCATTGTTGCCATGGGTCACAAAACCAACCCGGTTTTCAAATTTCCTCACTGAGTCAGCACAGATCCGACTCGGCGATTGCTTCTCCCACTCACGCTTCCTCCCTTCACTAAATGCATACCAATGTGCTTCATAAACTAACTTTTTTCCCAAGTCCACTCCCAGCGGCCTCCTCCCTAGGAAGCTCAAATCGGTGCCGTAATTCAACCCGGAAACAATCACAAGCACATTGGGATTTGTCTTGTGAATGGTCCTTGCTCCACGCTGGACTTGTTGGTACCATCCTAGCTCGCTCTGGCGTGGTCCACGTAGTTCGTTCCGTAGGCTCATGCCCACAACCTATATTATGTGATAAGTGTGTCAGGTTGAGATTTGGGGAGTTTTTTTCATTCATGTGTTTGATTACCAGAGTGAAGGATTGGGTGTGTTTGGTTGCACCGAATTTCATGAAAATTTGCACCAAATTAGATTGTTTAACCATAAGATATTATTACATTTGGTGCAACCAAATACACTCTTGATTAACACACCTGAGCTTTGCCCTTAAACCGTTTAGCCACAATGGCTAGGCCTTCTAACCATTCTTCAGGATCAAAGTAAGGGTCACCGAAGAACCCGTTCCCATCATTGTTGCCACAACACCACTGTGGTCGACTCACATGGTTATCTAGCACCACCATGAGGCCAACTTCACCAAGCGCTTCGACAACTGCATCATAGGCTTCAACTATGGTGATGCCCAGAAGGGACGGGTTGTTGCTGGCAATCCCAGCTGCTGCCCGGCCGAGATCTAGTGAGTTGAGCGATTGGAGAACCGTAAGGTTTTTGTAACTGGCATTAGTGAACATGAAGGTTGCCCACGTCAGGCGGACGCAGTTGAAGCCCAGCGAATCAACCTGAGCTGCAATCTCATGTAATGGCTTTCGATCAAGCCCCTCCGCTATCATGGGTTGCATGTGAGCAACCCAATTCACGCAATGCAACTTCACACGCTGGCCCAAAGCCACGTCAATGATCCATCTTGAGTTGGTGGAAAGAGGCAAAGAGCTAGCTAAGTAATTGTGGCAGCAGATGAAAGAAAATGCAATTAGGAGTATGATTTGCAATGTTTTTCCGAGCATTTTGTGTGGGTGGCCTTTTTCTAAGCTATTACACATATTTATCTTTATCTGATATTGGTTTGAGTGATATTGCTGACCTAATAGAATTCTGAATGTATTAGACTTGTTTATTGTATTTATTTAGGGAAGTGTATTGGATAGACCTACTTCACAAGGGAGGGTTGTATGTGAGTGAGAATGGACGAATACATGAAGAGAGAGTCTATGGTGGGTTAGTTGAGTTGTTTTGATCATCCAAAGTGCATTTTCTAATACCCAAACTGCTTCCTTTTCCCTTTCCTAACTGTATTAATTCAAGCAAGGGACGTGTGCACCTCGGGTTTGTTGACTGAGAGCAGCCAAAGCTTCACTTGGGTCACAATGAGAAATGCCTAGTCTCTCATCAGGTTGGGGACCAGAGATACCTTGAACATGCACACCCTCTTTAGGTGGGCCACAGCTGTAAGTTGAATGTAGACAGCCAGCCCTCATCAATCCAACTGTCCATCTATCTCACAATGCGTGGACCACTTGATGTATGACCTGCCTCACTTTGGGCTTAGGCAATGTCACGTGACCCCCACCTAGTGACTTGCCATGATTTTCTTCATTGTTCCACTGCTACCGACTGCCTCTTCCATCAGCCAAAACCAGGGGTTACAATGGGCTGGGCAGGCTAGACACTCTTTAAGACATAAGGCCGAGCCTGGCTCAAGTCTGGCATGGGCCTAGCACAGTAGGCCAAAAGCCTGAGCCTGAATCAACCCTGGCCCAGTTGGAAAATTGATAATATATATCCCTATTCTCCAACTAAATGTGTCTAAACTCTACATCAGAAAATTGATAATATCCAAACTCCCCCATCTGAATGCTTCTAGTCTCTACAATAATCAAGTGGGTCACACATTCACAAAGAAATGAAAGCCACGGTCTCCATTCAAGCCAAGGGAATGGCTCACAGCACATGTACGTGTAGCTAAAATGATTCCAGCCCGAAGCGCGTCAGAAGCGGATTGAGAGTGTGGGGCCCACCATGATATATGTTTTCTATCCATGCCATCCTTCCGTTTTGCCCGCTCATTTTAGGGTAAAAAGCCATAAAAATAAGCAGATCAAAAGCTTCAGTGGACCATACCACAAGAAACAATAGTGATTGAATGCCCACCATTAAAAGTTTATTGGGCAACAAAAGTTTTGTATCAAGCTTACATTTGTGTTTTCCCTTCATCCAGGTATCCGTGACCTGGTCAACAGGTTAGATGGCAAATAAACATTACGGTGGGCCTAGGAAGGTTTCAGCGGTGGGTGTCATTATCCCCCACTGTTTCCTGTAGTGTGGTCCACTTAAACTTCCAATTTGCCTGATTTTTTCTACTCATTTTCTAAAATGATCTCAAAAAATCGATGGACAGTGTGGATATAAATATTAGGTGGGCCGCACCACAAAAAACAGTGATCGACACCATTAAAATTCTTAAGGTACAGGGTTGTGTTTATTTGGCATCCCACACATTGATTAGGTCACACATATCTAAGAAAACACGATTATCAGCTCCATTCAAAACTTTACCTTCGTGGCTTTAGAAAGTTTTAAACGGTGGATGTTCAATCACCACTACTTGTGGTGCAGGCCCCCTCAAATTTGCCTCTTTTCTAAGCTCATATTGTAAAATGAGCTGATAAGATGGATGGTCGGCATGGATAAAACATATACATCATGGTGAGCCCTTAGAACTTTTCCAGCACCAAACTAGAACTGAAGTTGGTCTCTTAAGGTTTCTACCGGATCCGATTCAGGGCCGGTACGGGTGCAGATTAGTCGACTCCAGAGTAATAAATATATGGGCAGGCAAGTCCTTGACCGTGGACCTACTTAGATGTATCTATTGTATATCCATGCCATCCATCTGTTTTTCCAATTTATTTTAAGTCGTGGCTCCAAAAATAAATCAGATTCGACCACACTATAGGAAAGAATAGTCATTGACCATCCAAAACTTTTTGTGAGCCATGAAAGTATTGGATCAAGCTGATATTTGTGTTCTCCCTTTCATACAGGCTTGTGTCACCTTATCAACAACTTTGATGGCAAATAAACAATATAGTAGACCCTACGAAGTATTCAATGGGAAGTGTTTAATGACCACTGTCTCACCCAGTGAGGTCTGCTGGAGATCCGTGTCTGCATTTTAAACCATGCCAAAAAATGAGCTAGCAAAATAAATGGACCATGTGCATATACAACTCATACATTGAAGTGGAACCCACATTTAGAGACTCACCTAATCCATCCTCAGACATCATAAATTGGGTACTTTCCCAGCTCATACCTAGAAAAATATTGATTGTCAATGTGGTGAAATTTGATTGGATGGCATGCTCATGTTGGGTATGAGACCACAAAATATATTTGAAAGTTGTTGGGTCATATACATATTCAACTAGGTACGTGCAACCAGCCTCACCCAAGATGCTGCAACCCTTATCAAGGGGCCACTTTAATCTATATATTCTGTATCCAAGCTGTACATCCATTTTTTTCCAAATAATTTCTAGGCATGAAAGTTAAAATGTAACAGATTCAAATATGAAGTGGCCCATACCAAAAGAAACAGTGATGTTTGACCACTGAAAACATTGTTGGCGACGGAAGTTTTGAATCAAGCTGATACTTGTTTTGTTTTTGTGTTTTTTGTTTTTCTTTCTTAATCCAGGTTTTTATAACCTTTTCAACAAGTAGGGAAATAAACATTATGGTGGCCCTAGGAAGTTTTTAATAGCAGGATATTCAATTGTTACATTTTTTTTTCTATAAATAATTTTAAATGTGGTCCTTAGAAATTTGGATTCACCTCATTTTTTGGCTCATGACACCAAATGATATGGCAAAATGGATGGACAACGTGGATATATGATACATACATCAAGGTGGCCCCTGCAGCAAGGATGCACCGTCTTGGGTGAGGCCAGGGCACACCTAATCCACTCCCCTTGATTGGGTCATTAGTCCTCCAGCCAGTCAAATCCCGATAAGCAAATTCAATGGTGTGCCATCATCAATCTCAAATGGTGTTGATGCCACCAAGTTATGTGGGCCCTACTATGATGTATGTGTTATATCCTTATTATTTATCCATTTTGAAAGATCATTATAAGGCATGGGACAATTATATCCAAAGTTTTAATAAACCATACCACAAAAATCAGTGAAGATTGAGCACTTACCATTGAAAATTTCTTAAGAGTCATAGAAGTTTTGTAGCCATATAATTTATGTGAACTTTGAATAGGTTAGATGGCAAATAAATACTACGGTGAAGCCTTAGAAAGTTTCAACTGTGTGCATGGTCTACTCGGGCCTTAGATCTATCTCATTTTTAAACTCATGCTCTAAAAAATCTTGAAAAATATACATGGACAGTGAATATAAGACATACACCGTGATGGGCCCACAAAAGTTGGTGACATCAACATTCTATAGAAGTGAGACACCGGTCTATCTGTTTAACCAATCTCATCATTGCCTAAGGGAAACTTGTTATCGATTGGAAAAAGCCAATGGGGCATGTTTTCAATCACATTTATCAGTTTTACATGTGGGCCCAACAATAATGCCAATTCAAAACTCAAGTGGCTGTGGGAAGAAGTGGAGAGAGAGATGCCTATGGTCGAAACCTCCCCAAGGCCATGTTTGTATGCCATCAATACTACTCATAAGTTCATTTCTACACGATGAAACATTAGTCTGGTTTAATACTTTTGTGGCGCCACTAATGTATCACAAAACATTAGCTTGATCTAAAACTTGTGGCCCTATAGATCTCTCGACCGTGGATGTTCAATCCTCACCGTTTCCGTCCCACTTGAGTTTTGGATATGCTTAAAAAGAATTTTGGCACGTACCCAAACTTGATTTAGAAAGATGGATGGACCGTGGGATCTTTATAGTTTCTGGTCGCCGGATGTTCAGGCTTCCAAAGGCAATCTGCGCGGCGTAAGTGGGGCCGTATGTAATCTGACTCCGGACAGTACATGCCACGTCCTAGTAGCGTCCATTTAAATAATGACACCTGTAAGTTTTCTGGTGGTCAAAAGTCGGTGGTGCCTTTCACGTGCAAGCTAACTAGAAATGGATGAAAATAAAAATAAAAAACTAAAAAGGCAAAAAGCTAAATCCCTAACTTGGGTAGATGACACAACAGGAATAATAGAGGATGATATGTAAACCATAAGCTTGGGTGGAAGACACGTGTGTTTATTTCGGTGTAACTCATATGAAGAGAGTATTTAACCAGTCTGATGCCCAAAAAACTCAGGTTGGCCGAAGAGAGTATTTAATAATTGCGGTGAGCATAAGGGGCCGTTTGGCACCTTGGATTGGAGGGGATTAGAGGGGGTTTCAAATCCCCTTGGTTGTTTGGCAGCGTAAAGCAACTGGGGCATGTATAAATGTATGTCACTGTACACTATCATTCTACTGGGCACATAGCGCACCGTCTAAACATTATTCATGTAGATCAGCACCGTCCAAATATTATCCAGCACTATCCAAACATTGTCCATATTAATCAACGATTAAAAATCGCTAGTTAGTCACTCAGACATGATCTTGTGCTTGCGGCCCATCTGAGACTTGGAATTTCATCATTTTAAGGCAAAACATATATTTTAGCGGGCTTATCACAACCATAGTGTCAAAAATTATATATCTCATTAATTGGTGATATTAAAGTTGATTTAGTAATTAAATTCAAACCCCTGTAAATATGTCATAAGTATTTTTGAATTAAAGTTGATCCACACTCCATGTTGCCAAACACACCGAGAGGATTGCCAATCCAGGGGGTTTCCAATCCTGGGGGTTGCGAATCCAGGGGGTTCCAAATCCACGCTCCCAAACAGATCCTAAAGGATTCCTAGTTGATGGAGGGAGTGGATTTTACTAGAGCTGGGCATCGGACCGAGTCGGATCGGTTTGGGTCTAACTCGACTCTGTTCGAAATATATATAGCCTGACCCGAACTCGTTCCGATCCGGGTCCGAGTCCGGGTCATTTGACTCGAATAGATCCAAATCACTGCTGCCCTGAACCGATCCGGGTCCGAATCGGTTAGGAAACCCGAGTCGGATCGGATTGGGTGAGGTTCAAATCGGTCTTTCTTAAAAAAAGAAAAGAAAAAAGGAAGAAGACAATTTCAACAGCATAAAGAAAAAAACCTGGTAGTGTAACTAACAGTTGATACACATGCACTTTTAAATCACTTTTAGGTAATGAATACATCTAATTCAAACTAAACCATCCAAATTAGGGTTAAGAGCTTAGATTTACCGTGAATCAAGTACTATACTTATTTTAGTATCTGATCATCATATTGGCGTTTATTTATTGGACGGTTAATGATGAAAAAAATCCAACGGTCTTGTTTCAACAAATAAGTGTCCACGAGTTAGAGGTTAGGATTCGTTCAACCTATCTGACTTTTGGGTTTTGTGGAACACAAATTAATCAATTTTTTTAGGGTTAAAAAACAATCCACATTTACATTAAGGTGTGTATGAAAGTTTGTGGAAGCAACTCTTACCGGTATTTCAAAGTTTGTACCCACATGCGGTGTGTGTGTGTGGGGTGTGTGTGCGTGTGGCGTGAGTAGTGTAAAAAAAAAAAAAAAAAAAAAAAGAGAGTAGCCGAAAGAAATGAAAGAAAATGAAAAGAAATCTTCCTAGTCCCGATCAGAAAATCCTACCGTGTAGCCGAAAGAAAGGAAAGAAAATGAATGGAAATCTTAGACTGATCAGAAAATCCTACGGTCACGCCTCTCACGTCACGCCCTCAAACATCACGCCATCTCAAAAAGCTAAAAAGAAAGAAAGAGAAAACTCACCGGTAACCAGCTGTCCAATCGTACTTAAGCTTGAATCCTTGCCGTTGGACATTCACGCGTGGCGAGAGGATCAAGGTGGGGGCGTCAAACGCTGGTTACATGCCTTGGTGCATGCGCTGTCAGGCATACGCGTCGGCGCTAATGACACCCGCCAATCCACTTCCATGGAACTGAGTATCCACCGTTCGATCGTATCAACCAGACGATGAACGGTTACTTTCGTCACACCATCTCTGCATATAGGCCCACACATTCTTACAACCTAAGTTGTGACAAGACGTCAGGGCGGGATTTCTGCAAAAGGCTTTCGCAGGAAGTTCCTGCGCTGGATGCTAAATGGGGCCCACCTAGATGTTTATCATAAATCCACTCCGCTCATCTGTTTTCTGAGATCCTTTTAAGACATGCTACAGAAGATCAGATGGATACAAAACTCAAGTGGACCGCATAAGAGGAAACAATTGTGATTCAGTCACAACCGTTGAAATATTTACAGGGCAACAAAAGTTTCTTATCAGCTACAAACACCGAAATCGGACTACGTACTAAGTTACTCAGTAGGCTTTTATCGTACCGAGTAAACTCAGTTGAGCCTACTGTGAATGTATGTGGTTTATCCACACCGTCCATTCATTTTTCTTGATAATTTTAGGGGTTGATCTCAAATTTGAAGTAAATCCAAATCTCAACTAGACCATGTATAGGAAACAGTATGGAATAATGATTTCTACCGTTGAAACCTTCCTAACCTTCCTAGGGCCTACAGTAATGTTTATTTGTCTTCTAATCTGTTCATAAGATCACAAAGACATAGATGAATAGAAACCACAGTCCACAAACATCAGCTTGATCCAAAACTTCCGTGGCCTCTAAGAATTTTTCAATGGTAAAGGTTCGATCATACTGTTTCCTTTGGTGTGGTCCACATGAGCTTTGGATATGCTTTTTTTGGGGGGGCTCAAGTGCTAAAATTATCTGTTAACATGGATGAACGGCTTGGATAAAATAAATAAATAACGGTGGATCCCACAAAGTTTACCCAGCACGCTAAAGGTATTGAGTTACTCAGTACGCAACTTTTGTAAGTGAGTTATGTGGGGCAACCATGATATTCGTCAGAAATACATTCCATCTATCAGTTTGCAAGCTAAATAGTGCAGAGTCTAAAAATGAGGCAGATTCAGAACTCATGTGGCCCGTTTACGTACCAGATTCGATGCAGAATACGGGCGTCGGGCGGGCAGCGATGGCCTGGGTTCAGGCGTTGGACGAGTGGAGGGACGGCCGGATTGAGTGTCAAAGAAGAAGAAGAAGAGAGGAAGAAGAAGAGCTGGGTAGTGCACGTTCGCTGTTCGGGCGGGAGAGGGAGGGTAGGGTAAGAAAAGAGGGAGGGGTAAAAACGTTTTGGGTGAGTTAGGGATCAGGGTGAAAAAAAAAAAAATAGTATTTATACTATCCAACTACCTGTTTCGAGTCGGGTTGGGTCGGGTCGGTCCGGATCATTTCGGTTCGGGTTTTCGGATCGGATCTGTTCGAATTGACCACCATCCGAACCAGATCTGAAAAACAATCGGATCTGGATGAACAAACTCGATCAGGCCCGATCTAGGCCGTCGGTTCAGTTCGGAACGGATCGGATTTGGTTGAAGCGGGTCGGATCCTCCGGATCGGGTCAGATTTGCCCACCTCTAGATTTTACACATACATGGTGGCCCCACAGACAGGCGTTGCAGACTATTCCGGTTCATTAACGGCGAGTTGACGGCATTTGGCAAAGATGTCAATGGTGCCGTCAAATGTGACAGTAAGTTTAGCCTCGGTTGTAACAACTAACAAGGGAAGGGAGTGGACATGCATTTGCGACTTTTTCGTATCTCGAGTTGCTTCCGAAGCAAGAGGCTTGGTTATCCAAACAGAGGCTAGGACCAGTTGGTTCTAACGGTTCAGATCGCATCCCCGACGTTTATTTAGACCGAAAGGGAAGCGGAGTCGCACAAAATCTGAAAAGAGCTGTGAGGTTTTGGAGTCTCGGTTTGTCTCTGCTTCTACTTCGACAGACTTTTTTAGGGTTTATCAGAGGTCGTGCTTCCATTTAGTGGTAATGGCTGAACACACGGAGGATTCCGTTTCCACAGATGATTCTGTCATGGATAAGATATCCGATAAGCTTCACCACCACGATTCATCGTCTTCTTCCGATTCCGATAACGAGAAATCGTCGCCCTCCACCGTCAAGTCGGCGATCTATCGTCTATTCGGGAGGCAGAAATCCGTGCACAAGGTCTTCGGCGGTGGTAAACGTACGTGGAATCGTCAAACATTTCTTCTTCTTCTTTTTGTTGCTGTTGTTGTTGTTGTTGTTGTTTGGATCTAATATCTTGTTCTTGAAATGATGGGATTAGAGGTTTCTAGTTCTTGAAATGAACGAAACCCTAATCTCTATTTCCTTTTATTTGTTTCTTGTAAAATAATTTATTTTTCTTCTACTAATTTGAAGTTCGCCCTTTCTTTCTCAGATCGGGGATGTGGTTCAATCAACTCTTTATGTCGAAATATTTGAAATTTGAAATTACTTCCCTTGATGCCTTCATAAAAACTCTCGTCTTTCCTCTTTCCGAATGCTCATTAAACTTCTGTTATTATCTCTTGAAAAAAAAAAAAAAAAGGTTTCTATTATTATTATTATTATTATTTTTTGGTGTGAATGGGGGATCTGTCTGTATGTGACTTTCGAATTCATCTGCAGCTGCTGATATTTTTCTGTGGAGAAACAAGAAGATTTCTGCAGGCGTTCTTGGTGGTGCCACTGCAGTCTGGGTTCTCTTCGAATTGCTGGAATACCATCTGCTTACGCTCGTTTGCCATTGCCTAATACTCTCCCTTGGGATCTTGTTCGTTTGGTCCAATGCCTCCGTTTTCATCAACAAGTAAGTCATGCATCCATCAATCACTTGCGTGAACATTCCACTCAGTCCACTTTTTAACACATCTTTTACCCACTGTAATTAGGTCCCCACCTCGCATTCCTAAGGTTGCCATCCCGCAAGATCTAGTCGTGAACATTGCCCTCTCCCTACATGTCGAGATCAATCGAGCCCTTTCTGTTTTAAGGGACATTGCATTGGGGAGGGATCTCCGCATGTTTTTAGCTGTATGTTAATTCCAGCCTTCCTGATACAAATTGTCCATTTTCAGAATCTTCCGTCTACCTTTTATACAAGGCATTTGTTTTGTTTTGTTTGTTACTTAGGTGATTGCTGGTCTGTGGGTTCTGTCAATTGTTGGGAGCTGCTGCAATTCCTTGACCTTATTCTACATAGGTAATGAAGAACGTTCTCCTATCTTCTTGAGTTTTTGATAGACTCATATGTGTTTTATGCTCCCTTACATAATGCTTCTCTACATTATGGAAACAGCATTTGTTTTGCTGCACACGGTGCCGGTTCTGTATGAGAAGTATGAGGACCAGGTGGACTCCTTTGCAGAGAAGGCGATAACTGAATTCAAGAAACAGTGGGCAGTGTTTGATGCCAGGGTTCTCAGTAAGATTCCAAGAGGGCCATTGAAAGATAAGAAGAAGGTTTAAATATAAGGGGCTGAGGTATTCTATGGCCCTAGTATGGTGGGTTCTCTGAGACATTAGCTAGCTATGGTTTTCCAAATGTTTTTATGACTTCTTGTCCATTGTTTGCTAGAACCATTCTTATCTTTTGGATTTTATAAGTGTTTGGGTTTTCAGTTGGAGTGAATTTGTTTTTTCTTTTTCTTTTTCTTTTTTGTTGGTAGGCTGGTTCCAAGTTCTAGCAACGTGAATTCTCTATTTATCTTTTATGTCTGCAATGTTATATGTAAAATTGGAAATTTGCCTAAGCAGTTCTCCTCTAGGAATGATATTGTTGATGCCAATGGTACATTGATCATCTACCTTGTCCAATGCATGGCATTATGTTTGTCTTTCATTATCTTAGCCATCTTGTGTCCATCTGAAAGTGCTCCTATTGTTATCATAATTTGTGAATGTTGGTTGACAGAATCATTTTTTTAGTCCAAAAAGTATCTGTATATTTCTGGTTAGCCTTTACAGATGTGGTAATGGTAAGAAGTGCTTCCAGCCTTTCAACTGGAAATCATTTGATGTCTATTGTGAGTTGCGACCTTTCTCTGAAAGCATGGTAGATTTGATTTAAAAGGCCGTGTAGGTCTAGCACTTGTGTCTAACAAGTGTTTCAACTTTGTCAATCTAGAAAAAACTTGAAATGTGTCTTTTCCTTTTCCTTTGCGTTCTTTTAGATGTTTAAATGAATTCCTGTGTGCATTAATTTATTTTTCTTTGGTAACTAAATATTTCAAATATATTTTTATAATGCATCCAGAAGGCTGTTTGACATCCATACACTTTTCAGTTGCAAATTAGACAGGTTGAAACTTAGTTAACTCGACATGGAACAGGCAGTTTCATATTGCGCGTTTGTGTATTGATACGTAAAGAAGATTTGTGAATCACTTTCCGTCAAACAACATTGAGGAAAAGCCTCTTCTTGGCTTGTTGGGTGTTATTGAGGAGAAGAAGAAAAGAAGTTGCCAAGCATGAAGATCGAGCTCTCAAAAGTGAAGGTTTCAAGAGTCAAGGAGATGACAATAGTTCTAGGATTCCAAGAATTGATGGATTGAGAGGATCTTGCACCGGACACTAGAAAGATATGTGACCTTGAGAAAGCATCAGCAGTGAACTAACAGGAGTCATTGCTTTCCGGTTGATAGAGAATTATGCAACTGTGTGCAAACTTGTCTACTTATTTTGCTTCGAACTAAAGATATCCAGTGGCCGGTTCCTACTATTCAGATATCACAACCAAGAGGTACTGGATTCTCTTTCAAATAGGCCATGAAAGGAGAAGTCTGGAATTCCATTACCATCATCCAGTCACCCCTTCTCAATGAGACCATTTTGGATTGGCAACTACTCACTCTGGAAGTCTTTTTGAGCACCACTGTGTTGTGGTATCTGTCTTTGCCAGTTCCTCTCATAATTTCATTAGATAACATTAATCTAGGAATGAGATAACTATATAGATATTGCAGGGCAGCTTTATAATTAAACTGGTCACTTTAAGGTAGAATCTTCACTGCAACCAATCGTCTAGTCTTATTGGTTCCATAGCAGATTGTCTTTCCTATTTCTGCTGGGACTATTAAGAGTACAGTTTTTTAATGGTATTAGGATTACAATTTTGTGTTCTGTAATTGTGTTGCTGACTATACAGCATGAACGAGAGTTGTACTTGATGTTTTTGTTTCTAACTTGAGTAGGGAGCAACTTAAACAGAAGATTTAGGTTCATGTTGGAGAGGGTTGAGGATAAGAAAGTTGAGATGCAGAAAAGGTTTATGTAAGTATTGAATGGGACACTTAAATTGACTTAGCTCTATGCAGATGATACATTCAAAGATAATTGAGAATATATTTATTTTTATTAAGCTAAAGAAGAAGAATCGTGCCTGAATTTGGTTGCTGTTCTTGACATTGGCTGAAGAGCATGAAATGGGGTCCAGGATATTTGTTAGGGTACTTTGGTGGTGGTGGTTATCCAGTTGTACAAAGGTGAGCGGGAACAAAAGAAGGGAGTGTATCAACGATTCTAGGACTTAATATTAAGACTGAAGAGTGTGAATATGCAATGTTTCTATGGCCATGTAGGGCATGTTTGGATAACACTGATTTATCTTTTAAAATGAAATAACCCCGTACGACTACAGGTGTATGAGAAACAGCTCGCTCGTGTTGTCCACCAAAATGAGCTCGAGAGGTGTATTTTTTCATCCTGCATTCACATGTGCACACTGATGATACGTGTGGAATCCAACTGTCCACTGGAGTTGCCACCATGCGAACGTATCATGCCACAATATCAGGCCGACTATGAGTTTTGGTGGCCACACTAGTGTAGCACATCTTGACTGCTTGGCTCTAGCCACTGGTGCTGATAACTATAGTAGCACCTGTTGGTAGAAAATGAGTTGTTCATTTTCTAATGTCATCCAAACAGGCCCTTAAGTTTTCTACTTCAGGAAAGATATTCCACCTTAACTTACTGCTATACAAATTCCGTTAACTCATTGCCCTTGAGCAGATTGTGGAAATTTTCATATATGCTTCTAATCACCTATCTTTTGAATACTCATAGGCATACATCTATTGAGGCTAGTGATGCTTGCGGTCTTGTGGTCTGTGGAGGGAGAGAAATAGTAGGATCTTTTGGGACGTCCATGTGTCAGTGGTGGAGGTCTTGAAGTCAAGTTTCTTGTGAAAGAGTGGGTTTCTTGTATTTTTGCCTCTAGCAATGAGGAGTGGCTAGAAGAGGTTGGGTTTGCGTTATATATATATATATATATATATATATATATATATATATAGACACACACACACACACACACATACATACAAGATACGTGACAATTGTTCTTGGGAAAATGCATTGGGATATGTCACAATGCATTTGGAATAACTTGGATCCAATCCGAAACTTAACCATTTAAAAGTTAACTTGGAATAACTGATTGGATAACGTGGTGTGTTTGCCTACAATGATTGGAGTGGTGAAAAATGTCGCCGAATTAAAAAGGATATTACTACAAAGGTGTTTGGAAATTCAATTTTGATGGAAGCTGCATGGAATCTTGATCTTTCAGGAATGAAGGGATATGTCACAATGCATTGGGAATAACATGGATTCAATCTGAAACTTAACCATTTGAAAAATAACTTGGAATAACTGATTGGATAAGGTGGTGTGTTTGCCTACCATGATTGGAGTGGTGAAAAATGTGGCCGAATTAAAAAGGATATTACTACAAAAGGTGTTTGGAAATTCAATTTTGATTGAAGCTTGATCTTTCAGGAATGAAGGGGTCTCTAGGCCCAGGCAGAAGGGCATTGAGATAGGGATTTGAGATTTCTTTTATTATTATTATTATTATTATTTAAAATTTTGGCTTTGGATTTCTAGTTTAATTGAAGGTGATTCCCAAAATTCCATTGGATAGGCAACATATGAAGATTCTAAAATGTGGAGATTGTCACATACTGCTTATGGTATACAGGTGTAAAAGAATTTGATGCATCTTCTATTCATGCATTGAGAGTAGCCAACAAGTTGGCTAGCTTTTTTGCAGTGGTGGTGCTTTTGGGAGGGTCACTTCTTGTTGACTTCTCAATGTCCCTTCTTAATCTTTTATTTTAGCACTACTTTTCAACATAGTAATACATCTATGGTTTGGATCAATGTAGTTAAAGGTGCTAGGTGCATTCAGGCCCCTGGAACTCCCGAGGCACTAGGTATACTGAATGTGAAAGGGCACTAGGAGATGCATTAGTTTTTTTAGTAGTTTTAGTTCTATATTTAATTAGAGCACAAGAAAAGGGAACTAACTTTAAAGTTCTGTTACACTTGGTCCGACACCACTCCCTAGGATTCACATCCACTCAAACATTCCAATGAAACAAGTATTCATTCCAACCATAATTCAAATAATTCCAATGAATAACACATGTTTATGAGTCTAGACCATTCAAATGGATCAAATCATATTCCATAACCTTTCAAATATTGTAGGAAATTGAAGTAAAAGCTAAGGCAATGAAGCAAGTTACTCACCAAGCCATCTGTTGTTCAAACTACTAATCAAAGCATCCATCAAACCGTTATATTTAATAACTGTACAATACTAATAGAACAAAATTAAAGGCCTGTTTGGGATCTTGGAAAATAAAGGAGAGAGTGACATTTTCTATTTTCCAAGAAAGCATTTGGAGAGGAATAAAAAAACATGGGGAGGTCTGGGAATTTTTTTATGACTTTTTCCATGACAAGACTTTCATGAAAAATGTTTTCCACCAACAAGTGAGCTCCCAATTTGGGAAGGTCATTTTTTTAATGAGTATTTTCCACCCAAATACTTCAAGCTCCCAAACAGGCCCTAAGAAGAAAATTATTTCATGAGTTTATGAAAATCAAAGGAATTTTGTAACCAGAGGTATTATCATAAACCTAAAGAGGGGAGATGTGTGCTCAATCTAATCCAGTTAAAATTGACTGCCACAAATGCATTGGAAGGGGCCAATGTCAATGTATTTTGGTCTTTTATATCACTGGGAAAACTTTGAACGCATGATATATATTTCGAGGGTCAAACAGTGTTGGGAACAAGAAAATGATCCTGTTTGAAAACCTCATAGAGTTGGCTTTCCAAGATCATTCCATTCCTGCGCCAATTCAGCAACTTACGACCAAATTAGGTATCATGTAATAGCAGGAATTGAAAATTTAGGGTGATGTCATGGCATTAGTGGGTCACAGGTGTGGTGGGTCTGTAAGAGACTAATTTTGGTTGTGTTGCTAGGAAAGCTGTTGCCTGGAGGGCTTTGCAATCCGCTTCCTTGATGCGATTATCCAGACTGTTCATCTAGAATTCTCCACTATAGGTGTTTCATATCATCAATGATTTCATCATCAATAGAAAATGACTTGGAAACAACTGACACCAAACTGCGCTTAATAAATGGCGGTCTCCTATTATTAAGATTCCTATAAACCGCAGGAGCTTGTAGATCAAAAATCTGGATCATCATGTGGTGGGTGTCCTCTAGGAGTAGTTGCTAGCAAACCTCATTTTGGGTTCTAGTTATTAGGGGCCATTGTAGGTGTCAACACCTGTCAGCTAGGATGCTGGACGATCAAGATGCATGACAGTAGTGTAGCCTTCCGGAACTTAGGATGGGCTTGATCTATTTGGCATGGTACATTTACATGATGGTGCATCTCATGGAGGATTTGGAATCAACGCAGGTGCAACCATTTGGCATGTGTAAAAGTAGCAGAGAAGAGACTCCTCTTAAATTCAGTTTAGCAGAAAACACCAGCTGTTTTTGCAGACAGCTGCAATCATCATGCAGGGGTATGCTATTTTGAATTATAAATGGGTGTCACCAAAGCAGGCTATAATTCAAATGGGTGTCACCAAAGCAGGCTATAAAAATCTCTCTCTCTCTCTCTCTCTCTCTCTCTCTCTCTCTGTTTTTTTTTTTTTTTTTTTTAAAGAAAAAGAAAAGAAAGGTAACACTACCAGGGATTGAACCCTGGATCCACTCACACACTACACTGTCTCCACCAGCTCATCTAACAGCTGGAGACATCCCAAAAAAATGGTCTAAGCTCAGATTGATTAGCATGTTATCATAGTTCTTGTGGTTGAAGGCTGTTTTAGTTTGTTTCTAATTTACTTTGGATTAGCTCTAGTAAAATTTGAGAGATCTTTAATTTGAGAGAAGTTTTGTTAGATTTTACTGAGTTTCTATTTGGTAGTAAGTTGATTTAGGAGAGTTTTAGATTTAGAAAGTTAGGTTTTAGTTTGTGTGTGTGTGTGTAGGTCGATGGATATCCAACGAGTATTGAGAATTTACACAAAAAATGTCATCCATTGCTTTATCCATCTCTCTACTGTCAATGTTGTTCTATGTTCAAGTCGTTCTTGCTGTTTCCCGATGCCTTTGTGAGAGGTACCATTGGCCTGAACTTTTCTTTGGAGTATAAGATAAGGTTCTGTCTTAGAAATCTCCATTTTGTTTGGATAATGTGCTCAATGACCGATTCCATGCGATTCCAAGCAACCTAACATGATCGTCTCGTAACCCACCAAGAATAGATTTTTTATTGTGCTGTAGAATGTTGATATCCTTATTAAAGCATTTGAATGATTCTTTAGATAGTAAATGTAACCAGGTTGGATGAGAATAGTCGATGAGAAATGCAATTGAAGTCCAATGAAAAATAGTGTGTAATAAATAATAGGACAAGGCCCCATGCATTTTGTGTATAAGCGAAAACTGTGCTTTATCAGCTTTTGTAAAAGGGGTAGTAGACACGACATGGGTAATGATATTGTCAAGAGGTGGGACAGAAAAGGCGAGACCTGGAAATTAGCTCTCCTCTTTTCGGTTGTTGCTGAGTGTTGCAACATGGTTGCTTTCTGTAAAGACGATGATCATGATTAAGGCGTTTGTTGATAACTGTCTTCCCCCTTCGACGAAGAAATCATATTATTCTCAACTGAGTGCAAAATATAAATAAAAATCAAAGAATAAAAAAAAGAAGAAGAAAAAGATAATAGGTTATATTAGTATGCTTTGTACAGATCACATCTATTGAGAAGAAAAATTGAATCATATCCTTCACTGTTGTGCATTCCTTGGATATACATCTCATCCAAAGTGGTTCAAGTTATTAAATCCCTTGGAAAAAAGATGGTTATTTCTTGAAACACCAAGTGGTTTATATCCCCATCTTTCTTTCTTTAAAAAGAAGATAGTTACACTTTTTAAGTTCTATTGCTCCTAGTTGCATTGGTACACACGTACAGGCTATCTATCAAATGGTTAACATGTGTCAGATCAGCATGGTATTTGCATGCTAAGTCTTATCCTTTCTTTCCATCTCTCTCTCTTTCTTTAAAAAGAAGATTGTTTCTTGAAACAACACAAGCTTTTCAAACACGTAGCTTTGTTCTTTCTTGCTTTCTTTTAAATAAATATGAATCATCCATTTCCTGAGCTAGTTATTGGATGTCTGAGATCATCCAATTAAAATGAACCTGTAGTGAATCAAAAGGTCGGAATGGCGTGGGGAATGATCTAGATCATTGATCAGCCTGTTTCTAGTGTAATTAATGTGGATCATCCATTTTTTCAAGTCATTTATCATTTATTACAGGGTTGGAATAATTTAACCAAAGCGACCTTTTAAAAGGGCTGTGGGACCTGCAAAAAGGATGTCCTAGAATAATGGTGGGACCATTTGTATTATGATCAATATGGACCATTCAATTCCCTAGCCAGTGTTTGAATGGTTAAGATTGATTTTTTATTTTTATTTTTTTTATTATTTTTTGAGATGGACGGTAATCAAAGGAGGAGCCCACATGATGGATGTTCTAGACCATTGATAAAAACCAATTGTAGTATAGTCAGGATGGAGTCTCCAATTCCTGAGCCAATGACTAGATGATTGAACCATAATTTCCCATTCAACTATGGCCGTATCCGGCCTTTTCCCCCGTATGCTGAAACAGAAGGAACTGTATGATCCTGTGGCCTTTCCCGTTGCTGAAATGTAACTCGGATCCTTAACTTGAGTTCCATGTTATCCTCAGGTTTCATTGATTCAAACTGTTGATAGGACGGTCATTACTGTAGACGGATGATGCCCCCAAGAAAAGTTCAAACAATGGATGGCGTATCTTTTCCATGGAGATGTTGCCATTAGGTCTGAGGAACCGAAATATGGCTGATCCATACTTGTGGTAGGGTTTATATTTCACTTAGGATGGTCCATCTAACGGGGCCCACTATGTTTGGAAATAGATTGAAGATACACAAATCAGATGACCCGAACTATCTAAACAGTGGACGGAAATCAATGGTGGGAAGGGGGGAAAAGAAAAAAAAGAAAAAACAGTTTATGGCTGACAGTAAGATCTTTGAAACCTCTTATATCCCTAATGAGGCCACTAGATGGACACTTCAGATTAGCTCTCACGTGTTACGGTTCTCTCGGCTCTTCACCTGGGAGCACGTGGTTTGTAAGGGTGGGCCGGACAGCTCTCATTGGTTTAAGTACTAGTGAGCCCTACATCGTCTTGGTTGGGAACCACGCAACCGAGAGTACTCCCATCCCGTCTTTCTCTAACCAAATGTTAGTCTAAACAGGAACTACATGATCATGAGGCATGAGGGTAGGTAGAGGCTAGAGCATACTTGGTTTTATACTGTTGAGCCCATGGTTCAGTAATCTACTAATCTAGACTATTGATCTATTAGAACCCACCACTTAACCCTTCGATTAGTTGCGAGCAAATAAGGACCAAGAAGATAGAAGATACAAGAATGGTCCATATTTAACAAAAAGTGCGATTTATTGGGTTAGCTAGGATCTTCAAAAATAGAATATGGGGCCAAGAAGATAGAAGATGAAAGAATGGTCCACATTCAGCCAAAAGGGCCACTTATTGGGACGGTTAGGATCGTCCAATCTGGGGAGAGTTGGGGGGTATGTCTTCCACTGGTGGGGCTAAACAGAGCAATGCTTTTGGGTAATTGAACCATGGTGTCTAGTTGTACAAATTGAAACAGGAGTATGTTGTTGGTATAATTAATACAATGGAAGAAGCCCATCCATTACATTGGTTAATTATTTTGTCCCCATCGGTACGTTCGTCTAGATGAGGAGTATATCTTTATTTCTTGGTGTTGTGCAATCATGGTTATATGTATTCAAGCTCTGCTACTTTTGGTTGGGTTTCTATGCATTGAAACCATTAAATTCAGTTCATGCAATAGATCTCCGAATTTGGGTTGCATGGAAAGACAAAATATGTGTTCCTCGTGTTCAAACCAGGTCTCTAAGATCCTGTTGATCACCTCTCTTCTTGGGTTTGATGGCATTGTTGTAATGGAGAGGACTGGGCTATGACAACGTCGCTGTCACTGGACATGTCATAGCTTGACCTCCGAAACCCACATGGGTTTGATACCTACAATAACATGCCTTCTCAAATTGCGTCTTTGAGTGGTGAACTGAATCTCTTTGCTTGGCTTGAAGCATTTGCGTCACTTGGATCTAAGAGCAATTTCAAAGGAACCCCTTTTCTGGAATTCATCAGTTCATTCAAGAAATTGAGTTATCTTAGGCTCCCTAATTCTGGATTCAGTGGAAGAGTTCCTTATCAGCTTGGGCATCCCTCGAACTTGCATCATCTCAATATCCATTCGGATTCTTTTTCTGTTGCTGAGCTGCTTGTACGTGACCTTCATTGGCTTTCTCATCTTTCTTCTTTGAAACACCTTGACATGGGTGGAAGTGCAAATGAGTGGCTGTAAGCAATCAACATGCTTCCTTCTCTGACCGAGTTATACTCGCAATATTGTTGCATTCATAGCATCCCATGTCTTCCATACGTTAATTTCACATATCTTGGTCCTCAACCTTTCCTTGAACTATATCAATTCTATGATACCGACTGGTTGTCTAACATCAGTAGCTTTGTGGATCTTAATCTCAGCTTCAACAGCTTTCATGGTCCAATTCGGAGTGCTGTTGTGAATATGACTTCTCTTGAAGTCCTCGACCTGTTCGGAAATGAACTTGAAGGTGGGTTACCGAGAGCGTAGGGGAATCTCTGCAACTTGTGGAGTTCAGATATAATGCTGAGTAATTTCAGTGGAGAAATCTCTGAACTCCATGGAAAGTTTATTAGGAGGGATAGTTTGGAGACATTGATTTTGACCATTAATCAACTTAGCCATTACTTGCCTGATTGGTTAGAGATCCTTCCAATCCCTACCTCTCTGTGGCGATCTCTGTCTTTGATTGAAGTATATCTTGCTTTTAACAGACTGAACGATACTGTACCAAAAAGTATTGGGCAACTTGGAGAGCTTTAAGTTCTGAATTTATCTTTCAATTTTTCAGAGCGTGTCATGGTTCTGTCTATGAACTCCCAAGGCTTGAATTTGAACTCAAACTGGGTTCCTCCTTGTCAACTCATAAGCATTAGAACGGCTAGATGTCAATTGGGACCATGATTTCCTCCCATGGCTCAAGTGCAGAAAGAAATTTCTGATCTGGGATTCTCTAGCACGGAAATTTCAGATAAACGTGCCCCATCGATGTTTCCCAAGTATATCTCCCTCACAACTATATCAATGGGCACCATGCCTAATTCATGGAACTTTTCATGGAATGCATGATATTTGAGTTCCATCTGCATTGAAGGTCCATTACCCACTTTGCCTATTTAAAGCAGACGTATTGGATCTCTCCTTGAATTTGTGGCCGGGGCCCATTCTCCTGAACATTGTTGTAATGACGCCTCAGCGGTGGCATTTACTTCTTTCTGGCGAAACCTGATAAATGGCATTATCCTTTTCCCTGTGCAAGATAAACACTTTCACTTTTGTCTGTTCTCAATCTCTCAAAAAATCGTTTGTCTGGAGAAACTCCCTCAGTGCTGGAAGATTTCTATGTTTTATTTGGCAATCCCCACTGGTTGAGACATGAGATATATAGTGGGAATTGCTTTCCGAGCATCTTCAATCTTGCATAAGTTCCTTGTTTGACATATGAGGTGATTTTCAATTTCCAAGTGCAGTTTATTAGGCAACTATCAAGAAACAAACTGCATGCAAACCTTTTTCTGTTCAACGCTGATTATTGTTGATGTTCTTTTTCAACTGTCCATTCACTTCTTTGTTTCTCTTGTTTTCTTTTTTAAAATTCTTGGTCGAAGCTTGCTAGCACCCACCAGATGAATGGAACAGATAATGGACCATCGTGCCACCTGTCGAATTTCTATAGGAGCTCATAATAAGGAGCTTTCTGGCATTGCACACCAAATACACAAATCTCAACCCATGGGAGCATGGGATCTTCAAGTAAAATAAAGGAAGATTATCCCAACAAATAAAAAGCATTACAATGTTTCTCACATTTCACTGGGGGCCAAACAAAGCCTGAAACCTTTGTAGAAGCCCGGGTGGAATGCAACATGGGCTAGCACATTCTTTACAGTCATATTTACCACAAGTTGCCAATTCATCACTCACAATAACGTGTTTCTCTTCTTCTGCTGACTGAAAACCTCATAACCAAACCTGAGGACCATTTCGCCATCTGCAAGTGACCCATGTTTTTCTTTGCACTGCATCCCTTTTTCATTTCTTGTCTTTCTTCTGAAAGGAAGATTTACAGAGGATAGCACCATAAACCTGCAATTTAGCCACAAATGATCCCCTTACATCATATGACAGGCAAATACCTGAAATGAAATTCAAATGAATGAACATACCTTCATATTAAGGGCTTCTTGATGTTGCTAATGTGTCTACGGTGAGCTTGGTAACTGCCAATGTGTCTTGGGTAAGCCCACAACTTAGGTAATCGCCGCTCTGAAAATGATGCCCTGTCGGAATCACTATCACTATCTGAAGAAGAAGCTGTCAACAGAGAGTCACCCAGAAGATACTCCACAACCTGAGGCCAGACTGGCAACAATCATCCATACAATTCTAGTAGATGTGGCAAAGTGTGGATGCCAAAATTCGATGTTGAGCCAGAAGAATCCCACCCTAGGGTCAGTGCAAATTCCTCCAACAAAATAATATAATAACCACCAGTCACCAAGCTTCTAAGTTAGTGCTTCTACTGGCTCAAACATGAGGTGATTAATCTGGTAAGATGATCGAGGAATGCCAGTATTCATCAGGCTGGGTTTTCTTTGTTTAGGTTTTTTCCTTCTCTCTTTTCTTTTTCCGTTAGATTTTGTTTTGTTTTGTTTGTTTCTCTTCTGTTTTCTGTTTCAGCTCTGCCTGATAAATTGATTCATCTTTCAAAAAAGAAAAACAAAAAGAAAAAAAAATAAAAAATCAGGCCGGGTGGCAAACATGCTGTGATTGATCTGGTAGACTATGTAGATGGGCTGGCTATCGACCAAAAAATCACAGTGATTGGAGGACTCTGACTATCCAGCTGTGAGTTTTAATGGTTCAATGTGGACCACTGCTCTAAGTGTTCCTTTTGAAGGTCATATTGGATGGCTAAGTCAGTCCAGTGCACTTAATTTTTTGGGATGAAGGCTTATCCACATAATGGCCAAACAGAACAACAGTTCCAATCACCACGTTCTTGCCACGTTCACCGTGAGCCTACTGCATAGAAATTATATTCAGTCACATGATGCATACTAGCATTCCTCTTCTGAAATATGTCAACATGGCCATCGTTCTTATCGTGTCATACATGCCTTGTCTATCGGTGTACCTTCTTTCCATCAAGTCATTTGATGCACTGTTCCCAGGTGACCCCAGAGGCTTGCCTTTTCTTTTTCTTTTTGTTGTTGGCTTGTGAAAATTATTAACGGATGCAGACAAAAATTAGTTCCTGTTCCAAGAACATCTTTGCCATGTTTTGCGAAGCACGTTTCCATGGTTAGCAAGGCACAGTTCCCATGGAAACAACATCAAGATTTCTCAAAGGTAGCAGCCGCTCAGATGCAATGAGGTCAATGCGCAAATATCTCCATGATTCAAGTATGGTGAGTGCGAATTTAACTTGCACTTCAAGATGGACTCTTCAAATTTTTGAATTTTGAATTTTGAAATGCTTACAGATTCATGCTAACTGTCTCTCAATGGTGAGAAATAATTCCAACCAGAAGGCCACAGCAGTACTGATCAGGAAAACTGTTGTCTGTGATTGCTGGGCACATTGAATTCATACACATATTTAGATACACCATCTAATGCAGGGTATCAGTAGAAAGCCATTGTGCAAACCGAAGCATTTAATCAAATATTCCAAACTACGATATATATCATAAAACCCATGGACTGTCATTGATACTTAATCTAACAGCATAACACGCCATTGGGAGAAAGAGCATATCACTTAACAGGGCAAGAAGCAGGCAAGAAAAATAGAAACCATGAGTCCTAGAAGAAACTATGGATGTCTTACCTGCTGAGGTGATACAGGCTTAATTTTCTGTTGCTGCTTTTCATCTGTGTGGTGTAAGCTGGTACACTTCATATTGCTGAGCCAAATTATTGATTTGCAACAGCAACAATATCCCCTATTTGATGTAGATCTCCATGATGACTTGCCTGAAGAAGTGGATACATTCCAGCATGATAATAAACATAAAGGTTAGTGCACTATTAAATTGGCTAGGGAGACAAAAATAAATAAATAAATAATCACTGAGCATGGGATTACTTTAAGCCTTTTCAAGAGAATAAATCCAAATTGCACCAATCACAGATAAGAAGTAATAGTAATAATAACCAAAAGAAAATAAAGCAAGAAAGAGAAGGGAGAATAGAAAAGGCAACATGATGCCCAGCAAAAGTGGAAAGAAGGGCTAACACGGCTTTCTGGAAAAGAAGAAGAAGACGAAGGGCAAGCACTTCGTCATGATCATTTTTGCTTTTCATCTGTGGGGTTGACAAGTAGAGGAATGAACCCCACCCAGTGATGATCTTATAGGGTGGTCCTTAAGAAGCATACCTATATATGTTCTTTTAAAAGTCTCCCTCCAGTCAAGATGTGTTACTGGATCCATGTCTTCTTTCTTTTGATACTGATCTGCACTCAGTTTACCAATCTGCTCCTCATTCTCACAACATATATCGGATTTGCCAAAAAAAAGAGCATATTGTGACTGCCAAAGCTTGTTATCACTCGCCGCTGAATTCCATGACCTTTTCAGAGAACAACAAACTAGTTAATAATCAACAGAAGAAAATGTGCATAGTCATAAAATAGATGACAGTGGATAGTTTGGACATGGATGAGTGTGTTGTCACCATAGATGAGGAATAATACACGACTATCGTAGAAAGCCTGATAACATGACATGGTCCATGGTAATTTTGAAAGGTATATGATGCAGGACAGTTAACCACTTACTCTAAAAGTTCCAACTGATAGAGAGTGGTGAATCAATCCCTTTATCTCATAGCCCAGGCCCCGCATTGCATGGGTTAGGACCTCGGCCGAACCTCCTCGTGGGCCCCACTTCACATGGGTTCCGTTTCACACAAGTCACCACCCCGAGTGTGTCCTCACATCCCACAGGCTACCCCACTCGAGCCTGGGGTGAAAATGCCCCTGCATTAATCACTCCCGGTGAGGAGTCTTGAACACGAGAGAAAATGCCCCTACATTAATCACCTCCGGTGAGGAGTCTCAAACACGAGACTTCCCGTTCTGATACCACTTTGATGCAGGACAATTAACTAATTGCTCTAAAAGCTTGAATTGATAGAGAGTGGTGAATCAATCCCTTTATCTCATAACCCAGGCCCCACATCACATGAGTTAGGACCTTGGCCGAATCTCCTCATGGGCCCCACTTCACATGGATTCCGCTTCACACGGGTCACCCACCCCGAGTATGTCCTCGTATCCCATAGGCTACCCTACTTGAGCCAGGTGTGAAAATGCCCATGCATTAATTACCCTCGGTGAGGAGTCTTAAACACGAGATTTCCCGCTCTGATACAACTTTGATGCGGGATAATTAATTACTTGCTCTAAAAGCTTGAACTGATAGAGAGTAGCGAATCAATCCTTTTATCTCATAACATGGGCCCCACATCACATGTGTTAGGACCTCGGCCAAATCTCCTCGTGGGCCTCACTTCACATGGGTTCCGCTTCACACGGGCCACCCACCCTAAGTGTGTCCCGCACCCCACAAGCTACCCCACTCAAGTCTGGTGTGAAAATGCCCCAGCATTAGTATGTTGTTAGTATTATTATTATTATTTATCATTATTTACTCATCAATTCATAGCAACACAATTTGTAGAATTTTTCTATAAATTCTCTGGTTGCATAAGATGAAAGGAATACCAGCACACTAATCCAACAGCAACCAAAGTACGCATATCGAGAAAACTGAAGATATGAGCAAGAACATCTTGGGGCAGCTGCTCTGAACCTGAAAGGTGAAAGAGATAAAACACTGTGTTAGTAATAACAGTAAGTACATTCTGCCAGAGCAAGAACCAAGCCAGATGAAACATCTCCCTCGAAACATAGTCCCAAGGAAAACTGAATAAGCAGGCAGCTAAAAGTGTACAAAAGAAGGAAAATGCTCCGCCTTGAATCCCTGGAAAAGACCCAACTCCTGATCCCTAATGAGAAGGCAGCTAAGAGCTTTTGAGACGAGGATAAAAAGGAAGGGGATAGGGGATCACCTTGCCTAAGGCCCCGGGAGGCTTTAAAGAAACCGAAAGGAGAACCATTAATCAAAACCGAAAACTTCACAGAGGAGACAAGATTTAATCCAGGCTCTCCTTTTAACTCCAAAACTCATACGAGCAACTTCAATGCTTAAAAGTGTCAATTCCTCAAAAGTATTACGTGATGAAGTAATTTATTATTGTCGCTATCGGATTGACATGATTGAAAATATGATATGCAGTTAATGCAACAGTGATAATATGATCAGATGCTTATTTCATGGAGAACAACTTCTGTGTCATTCAAGATATCCAATGTTGTAGGCAACAATAATCATATGCAGAAGCCTTAATGGATGTAATCCAAGATATTCTTATCTAGAAAGCATACTATTACCTCCTTCAGCTTGTTGGGTTTTCAAATGTCTCTTATGTGCAACTACAGCATGCTTGAACTCTGTAACAGCCAATCCTCTTTTCTGTTTAGGCAATGCGACTTCAGCTGCTTGAAGAAGGAGGTTAGCAGCTGAAACTCCACGGCTCGTATGTACACTGTATTGTTTCAGCAACCATTTCCAAAGTCAGAAACCATATTCTTCGACATGCAGCATAGTTAATCTACTAAACACTACATATCCTTTTTGAAACCTACATCCTAACACAATCATTCCACAAAGCACCTCAACACGGTTGAAAGAGAGTATGGAAGAAAGAGGAATGTTTATATGCATGACTGAGCACACTTACTTCGCACTTGTCTCTCACACATGGCAACCCGATACATGTTTGATGCAAGACAACCAATCACTTGCTCTAAAAGCTCAAACTGATAGAGCATGGTGAATCAACCCATTTATCTCATAGCCCAGGTCAGGCCCTCGGCTGAACCCCATCGTGGGCCCCACTTCACATGGACCCCACCTCACATGAGCCACCGTACTCCCTGTCGTGAGCCCCACTTCACATGGGTCCCGCCTCACCCGAGCCCGGTGTGAAAATGACCGTGCATTTATCACCCTTGGTGAGGAGTCTCGAACACACGATCTCCCGCTCTGATACCACTTTTGACACAAGACAACAAACCATTTGCTCTAAAAGCTCAAATTGATAGAGCGTAGCGAATCAATCCCTTTATCTCATAGCCTAGGTTAGGCCCTTAGCCAAACCCTCCTCGTGGTCCCCACTTCACATGGATCCTGCCTGACACGAGCCACCCGCCTCACACGGGCCGCCCACCTCACTCGAGCCTGGTGTGAAAACACCCCTGCATTAATGTTCAACATCAATATGTTGAGGTGTATTGGTAATCTTAATTTTTTAAGAAAGTTGCTTAGGTGCAGTTTTAATTTATTTGATTTTTTTTTTTCGGTTAACAAGTCCTATTAGAGTCTATGATCTAATATGATCTTTATGAGATCTCTCTTATACCAGTGAGGGAATAATGGCCTGTTAGGTTTGCCTTGTGATGGGGTTGGGATCATGTGAGGTTTGGAAATCTATTCTATGCATGTGTGAAAAGGCTTGGGCGAGTGCTCGTGTGGTGGGTTGAGCCCTCTTTGGTGAAGTGTAGAGAAAAAGCAAGTGTAGAAGGGTTGGAACATCCATTGTGCTGGTGTTCTTCTTGATAAATAAAATTTACGCGTTGTCTCTTCTTCTTGGTAAGAATGATATCATTGAAAAGAAAGAATAGTCTTGCAGGAATTCCTTGTGACATTCAATGGGAGGCAACATAGCATGCAGCATGCTGCCTGTCAGGGACTTGTGGACAAATTGGAGGTCTGACAAGTATACTCATAGATCTTTGATACAAGTATGCAACGGAAGAATCAAGATGCTCGTCAGGAGGATCACACTGTGTAGATGCCTTGTCTAAAAGATAAGCTATTCATCAGGTGGCACATGTACACTGAATGTGGACCATTGGGAAATTTCCGTCAGCTGTCCATTCCTTTTGTACATGTATCAACCATCAGATGATCAGATCAACCTGATTTTCAATCAGGCATATACACAAAGCAGCCCATAAGATGAGTGGCCGAGATCTCCCACACATATGAGGCAAATTGTCACATGTGAGAGGTGAGTGCCAAAAAATGAACTGTATTTGATCTTCAGCAATTAGCTTCTAGAAAGGCAAATGGAAGCCAAGTGATTTATTTTATTTTTATTTTTTTGGTGCCAAAAATTTATTGACATGACAGAAAATTTTACCTCCACCAAATATACATCAACCTATACCCAAATCATCAAACTCTAATGTCTCCCACCCGAAATTTATCTAAAGTATACATCCTCTGATTTCTTTGAAAGATCCTTTATGCCTCTCATTATCTGTATGAGCACTCCCTCTTTTTGACAAACCATCTGCCACCTAATTACTCTCCCAGCATGTATGCCTCAACTTGTGACGGATAGCTGACAAATTGATTATGAGCTCCACCCACGAATATCACCCCAACCACGTTAGTGAAGCACTTGCCATTATCCCATCAAAAACGCTCCTCGAATCACTCTCGATTCTGCATTAGATAACCCAATGGAATAACATGGCTTCACTCCATCTATAACAGCTCTTATTTCTGCAATAGTATTTGTGACTATACCATAGAGATGACTAAATGCAAAGATCACATTTCTGTTACTATCCTCAGTTTAATCTTATTAAAACCCACAAACATAAAATAAAAACCCTAAATTTAGTGTTATAAAAACCCACAAATATTTCGTTGCAAAAATGTGAAACTCACATGCAAGATGGAATATCCTGCATGCACGGAAAAGGTCCCCAATTACATACGATCAACGCCAATGTAATTCTAATCAGAGCAATGAAAGCAAAATCTGCAAATATTCAAATTTATATTTTTTTTTTAAAAAAAAACCACATTAGATACCCAAATGGAATCCTCAGGAACATGCAACAACTAACACATACTTAATGCAACAAAACAAAAAAAGAGAGGGCAAAAAACGAAATATAGGATTGAATCTCTAAGCTACCGACATAACTAAATTCACCATTCTAATTATATGAGAGGTACAAATATCTTATAGGGTAAAAGGAGAAACCTGTATAGCAGAATGTATTTTAATAACGACCGAAAAGATAAAAGAAAAAAAAAAAAAAAACCGAGAGAGGAGGAATTTGAGAGGAATGATAGAAACGTACTTGGGAAGTAGGCGAAAAGCGGTGAGGGTGTCTCGAAACATGATAGACTGTAGACTTTTGGGGACTTTACTGTAAGCTCCTCTCAAAATGAAGCTAAGCTCTTTGCAGGCCGATGGGTAATCGTACACCCGACACATTGATTCTCTCAACCCTAATTTCTCGTATCTCTCCGACGACGACGCCATTCCACGATCATACAGAAGAAGACAACAATGAACACTCCATCACCCTCTCTCTCTCTTTCTCTCTGCCGATTCCATCTCCATCACCCTCTCTCTCTCTCTCTCTCTCTCTGCCGATTCCATTTCCACTTTCATTGCAGAGATATATATAGGTTTCCCTTGCCAACCCAGGGGCTCTGATGCACTTCGCAGCCGTAAGGATAGCAATTGATCGGGTTAACCCAACCCGACCCGACCTGACCCATTTAGGGTGCCATCTTTTATGTGTCATCGGCCGCACAAAATTGCACCTACAGCAACTATCTCAACTGCTCACTGAACGGAACAAGCCCCACCAATCCGTCCCATTTCCTACACCTGTCCACCCTATTTTATCCACGCCTCCCATCCATTTTGCCAATTTTACCAGCTAATTTTAGGATATAATAAATAAATAAATAAAAACATATCCAAATCTTAGGCAGGCCACACCAAAGGAAATAGTAGTGAATGAGCACCTACTATTAAAAACTTCCTTAGATTACTATAATGTTTATTTTCCATCCAACCTTTTAATAAGGTAATATAGAGCTCTATTAAGGGCAAATACAAATATCAACTTAATTCAAAACTTTTGTAGCCCCTGGTAAGTTTTTAATGATGGTAATTCAATCAACACGTTTTCTTATAATGTGGTCTACTTGAGACTGTTATGTGTGCATTTTATTCACACTGCCCATCCATTTTTCCATATCAATTTAAAGGCACAAGCCCTAAAATGAGGCAGATTTGAGGCTCAAGCAGACCACATAATAGGAAGCAACAGTGCAAATGAAGCTCGCTAATGAAACCTTCCTAGGACCCACCGTGACGTTTGTTTGTAATGCACATAGACCTAGAAAAAGGGAACATGCAAATATTAACTTGATTCAAAACCTATGTTACCCACTGGAAGTTTTCAACGATGGGCATTTTATCCCTATGATGTTGTCCACTTAATCCTTGATGTTTACACCCACCTCGTCGGGCTTGCTAAGGATGACAACCATTGAAACCTTCTTACGGTCTATTGTGTTTTTTATTTGTCATCCAACCTGTTGATATGGTTATATACACCTGGTTGAATTGAAAAAAATAAATATCATCTTGATCCAAAATTTCTGTGGTCTCCAAGAATTTTTCAATGGTAGGAATTTAATCCCCACTGTGTGGTCGATTTGAGCCTTGGATATTCTCCATTTTTTGTGTCATAATTTAAAAAGATATTGAAAAATGGAAGGACGGTTTGGATAAAAATCATACATCACGGTGGCCCCTCAGTGGCCCTTGGAGCCTCCGCCTGTGGGTAGTACCTAATCCGCGCCCATTATTCGAGTAGTCAGTGCTTCTGTATCCTGAGAAATTAAGAAATTCTGCTGCGCCCTCATTTTCTTTTGTCAAGGTTTAATAATAAATCAGCTCTTTTGCTTTAAACATAAACCGTCAACACGAACCGTTTGTATTCAACTTCATATATATTTTTAGATAACCACATCAAAAGAGAGAACGGAATTAAACGGTTTGTATGATTGTAAAAGGGCGAAATCCAACTGATGGAGTCCCACGGATCTTAGTGCCTGTTTAGATTACCACTTGCCGCGGGGTAACATGTATGCAATTAAGAATGCCCATTACGCTGACATTGGTTGTCAGTGTATTTTGACTAACTAATGTTTGTGTTTGGGTAAATATGTAAATTGTTCAACTTTCTACCGATATGAATTTTGACATATCAGGCGTTTAGGAGGGAGAGGTAATCAGGCGTGTGGGGCCTTCGTTGTCAACGGATGAATGACATAGATATACAATGCACACATTAAGGTGGGCCCCCATGGTCAGGGTACCACCCACATCGCTGGTTCTGGGATACCAGCAAAGTTGCTCCCGTGGTTAGATGTATTTCCCTCAGGATATATCTTCCATCATATGCTGACATAATGTCAACGGAATTCGGCGGGATTAAATTTTCATTTCCCTATTTTTGCCAGGTAACATTAATGATGAAATTTCTGGTATTTTGCTATAATGCAATTTAATCATCTACTCAAGAAAACCTCAAGGTTTTAATGGCCATTTTGAACATGGACTGAAACTGGTGACATGTGCATGCATTGCCCAAGTTTAAAAAGTATCATCTGAAACCGTGAATGACGAAGCTACATCAGTCCTGTGTTGGCCCCATACAGGGTGACATGACCTGGTTTATGTGGTGGCCGTAAGTTGCACCAAAACCAATGCCCAGTCCCCAAGAAATCATGTAGCAGAATCTGAAAAGATGCATGTGGTTTGGATAGCTCAAGTGGTAGACTGAGTGAAAGATACCTCATTTCAACCTGAGGTCTTGGTATCGATTCGCTAGTGGGGGTGGCTAACAGTGAAGTGTGAACTGACAGTGGGAAAGCCTCACTGAAGATAGTAGGTATGGTGTGCAGTGTGTTGTCAGCTCTAGGACAGCAGTCTGGAAGAAACCAGAATTGACAAGAAAAAAAAATAATAATAATATATATATATATATTCTTTATTTTGCTCACATTATTTGATGTGTGAAAGATGTTAATCTTAACATATGAATGTAAGGAAAAAAGGTGCTCACATGCACTTAGATTGGCACAGGTAGGCTGTGGTAACCCATGGATCCAGGTACAACCACATTTTCTACTCAGATCAACAGTGTATGCTACTAATCAAAGTGCACATGGCCACCTTGTAGTTTAGTAAACTAAATGCAATTAGGCTTCTGAGATGATACTCCAAAAATAAGAAAGAAACCAAAAATAGTCAGCTTTCAGGGAAAGCCTAAAGAACAAAGATAAACGATGCTTGTAGCAGTAGCAAGTTCCTGTGATTTATTTGTTTGATGGCACGCGCAAAACACAAGCATGATACACACATACCAAATATATTAGACGGAAAATATTACATATGGATTTTGTGCTTCCTGAGATTGCAAGGACTCTAACTGGGTGTCTTCGTTAGGTGCTTTCTTTCCACGTATCGGATGACGTCCAAACTAGAAACATCCAACAGTTTCAGACAAGTGCATGTTTTCCCTTGAATTTCCGCTCTTGCATGGAGAATGGGACTAATGAATGTAATGGTGAGGGCAATCCTTTGCGCTAAAGGAAGTATGTTAACTGCTGCTTCTTCCTTGAGCCTCCTTCCCCATACAAATCATTCCATTGCTTCAGCTCACCCATGATAGAACCCTCGGAAGCAAAACTGGCAGCAACCTGCAATGTAGAAAGTTTCTGGTTTTAGTAAAAGACCATAGTTCATCTGAATGTCCATTTCCAATCTATCACATTCCTAATGAAACTGATGGCTGAAAAACTTAATCTTTCTAATTAGTTCACTTAATCAGATGAAGTGACATAGTGCCATTAAGAGTCAGGAAAGCACAGGAATGAAAACATTGAGAATCTAAAAGATGCCAGAAAAAAAAAAAAAAAGATCCTGGAATTTTCATAGTGAGAGATGGAAGATTTTCTGTTCTTGATAGGCAGATTCCATGAGTCAGACTCTCCTGGCATGCAATGGTGAATTGGACCCAGCATAATGCTTAGTTTAGATCCATGGTTTCTGAAGTAGGAAACTAGGCACAGATCACTTGTGGAGATTGTAGTTTGAAGAATCACTGGATTTAACAGAGAATATTCCTATGTATTTAACACACGCCTGAGGTGGTGGGAGATCATACAACGTTTGGCAGAACCAGCAAAACTAGCAGGTATCTAGATCAAGAAAGAGAATATTTACAGGAAGTGTCTCAGTGAGGCATCTTGCTGAGGTAACTGCAAAACTGCAGAAGTAAAATGGCAGCAGAGAAATGAATAACTGCAAACCCATGGAATCATATTGCCAGAAAGGAAGCACAGCATCAAATTTCAGAGAGGAGATACCTCCTTACTCTAATATGAAAGCTCAAGATGGAAAATTTTCCAATCGATCTTTAGAGATTTTGGAACTACTTTCCATTTGAATATCCATGGTCACAGCCAATGAAGGATCTAAACACTGGGTTTCCAAACCATGGAGCACAAGTCATTAAAATCGTAAGCACTTTTAATCAGAGATTATAGCACGTTTAATGGCCTCAACTTTCACCTTGTTGAGTTTTTAAAACTGCCATCCATGGTGAAAATTAGAGACTCACTTGGTTCTTTGCCTGTCTCATATCCTCCATGTTTAATGGCCTAAGGTCAATTACTGTTTCCTCCTTATCTGCTTCTCTAGTATCTGAATCCCCTTCTGCATTCTGTCCTTCCTCAGTGTTCTGCTTCCTTTCCTGTGATTAAAAGGTATCTCTGTGAGATTATAGCAAAATTGTCAAGTAGCAATTTTTGCAATACAGGGATAAAGTGGACATGATGCAAACCCTTACCAAATCCTTTAGTCTTTCTTTCTGTATTAGCTCCCTAACAGGCCGATATGCTGCCGTTGTACACAAGTTCTGCTTTCAACAATTGCCCAGAGTTAAAAGCAAGGCAATTAGAAATTAGTGAATGCACTTAAGAAAAAAACGGACCTTGAGATCACTTCCACTATATCCTTCCGTCATAACTGCAAGCTCCTTAAAGTCAAGTCCTTCTTCAATCTTTTCTTTTGACAAAAGCGTTCTCAAGATCTGTTCTCTACTCTCCACAGATGGAAGGCCGACCATGATCCTGTTCATTGACAAAAACATTAGAATTGGCAAACATGACATCAACTGTCACATGAATGCTCATTCATACCTGCGCTCGAACCGCCTGATAATTGCTTCATCAAGGTCAAATGGCCTGTTTGTTGCAGCAAGGACAAGGATCCGTTCTCCAGGTTTTGTCAAGAGCCCATCCCAATGAGTCATGAACTCATTTTTAATCTTCCGCATGGCCTCATGCTCCCCAACTCTAGTCCGTTGCCCAAGCATGCTATCAACCTCGTCTACGAAGATGATGGTTGGAGAAACCTTGGCTGCTAGGGTAAACAAAGCCCTAACGTTTTTCTCATCTTCCCCAAACCATTTTGACGTGATGGTGGACATGGAGACATTGATGAAACTTGCTCCAGCTTCTTTGGCGATGGCCTTTGCCATCATTGTTTTTCCAGTACCAGGTGGTCCAAACAATAATATTCCTCTGCAAGGCTTTAGGAGTCCTCCTTTAAAGAGATCAGGCCTCCGAAGGGGAAGCATGACCAGTTCCTGAAGTGATTCTTTAATGTCATCCAGGGCACCTATATCAGCAAATGTAACTGCAATTTCACTAGCTGGGATGACCTCAGGCCTAATGCGCTTCTCAAACTCATTATCAGGAGCCACTTCCTGTAGTCCAGATAACCAACATTCAATGAAAAAATCTTTTCAGCAAAGAAACAGTCTTTATCTTTCTAAAGAGAGCAGAAGTGAACCTTGATCTCCAAATTTTCAAATACGAACATGATATTGAGGAAATTGAACTTACAGGTGTTTTTGTTGAAGGAGATGAACTTTCGCCATCCTTCTTCACCACCGGAACTGATTTCTCTGCCTCACTTTTATTCTCAGGCGTTGAACCCTCAGTCTTTGTATCAGACTTGGCACCAGCAGTAGCATCTTCCTCTTCAGCCTCCTAAAATACACGAAAGAAAGAAACAGCATGAAAGTATCAGTATTCCCAAACTTTCTTCCACTATTCTGTCCGTCCAGAAGTTAAACAAACCTTTTCAGCTTCAGCATTTGCTTCCAGCTTTAGAGTGTCTTTGCCACCAAGCTTACCTTCCTGGAATATGCTCAATCCATGGGACAAACTGTTCCATTGACGATATCATAAGAGAATGATTAAACAGGAGGAAAAAAAAGCTAATCAAAACCCTAATAACAGAATTGTACATAATCTGACCTCTTAGATGAAATGACAAGATTTCCATTTCTGTACTCAGGGTCCTTGTTATTCATCAGGTGATAAGAAATTGCTGATACCACAATCTCTTCTATGTAATTACTGAGTACCATTGTATCTGCAAGGCAGATTGAACCTAGATCATCACAGTCAAGATCGTTTGCTGCAAGTACCTCAGTGATGTGGTTTCTGTTATCCTGAAACTGAATCATTTTCATGTCTTCTTCCAGTTGGGATTTCCAGCTGACAAGGTGAGTCTCATCCTCTGGTGGCTTGATTTCTATGTTGTAAGGGAATAGAAGGCTGAGCTTCTCATCCACCTCTCCATAATCATTACCCGGATCCAACATCCTTGAACCAAGTATCAATACTGGCCCCGATAATTTCTTCAACATTTTCTCGAACAAGGTATATGCCCTTTGGGACCTAAGGAGGAGTTTTTCAACATCCCTGAGGTAGAGGATAATGGGATTGGTTTTCGATACTGAGACCAGAACCTGTAGAGTGAAGCCAATGTTGATATGCACCCGTCAACAACTCCTTGAAATCTACTTAAAAACAATCTGGAAGCTACATAAATAGTTTCTAACATCTTCAATCAAACTACCCATTTAGTCTTATAATACTTCAAGACATAATTACAATGTCCTAAGATTGTTACAACCTACCACACAAGAAAAGGTATTACCTTGTAAAGTGACTGTATAAGAAGTTTCTCATCAAAAGACCAGCTGCTGGTGCGCTTGAGAGGAACTGAAATCAGAAGGATGGGTCATTTTCAAGCTATAGACATAGCAAGTTTATCAGCATGACTAAATATTTTAACCAATTTATTAGCCAGTTATTAGACATACAGCAGTTTTATCATCCTTTATCTCAAGTTCCTCCCCATACAAGAGAGCGCAGTGTCCTCTTTCTCTTATTCCTACAGGAGCAAGTCTGACATAGCTGGGAATGCAAATACGAAGATAGGAGATACTGATGTGTGAAAGAGGGGATCTTTTGCATTTTAGTATTTGCTAGTCTGAAGAATGCCTAGAATGGATTGCCAACTTTAGGATCCTGTTGTTACTAACCTTAAACTCAGGAAAGTTCATATTAAAAACAACACTGTGGGGAGATGAGAGAGAGCAAGCCAGAGAGAGGTGAGCGGTTACAACATAAATATTGGTGTGCAGTACAATATGTACAATTTTCCACATATGGCGATTTCTGATCAATAAAAAACAATGTTTCTTTTATAAAGAAAGACAATAAAAAAAATAAAGATAAGGAAATAACCTACAAAGAATAGTTGGAAAACAACGAAAAAAAAGTGGAAGTGGAAATAGTTGAAGAAGAATAAATATTGGTACTTCTGGAGAGACGGATGTCAAGACACTTCAATGTTTTATGGAAAAATAAAATGACAGAAAAAAAGGCATTCAGAAGTATATGCTTGAAAATGGTAATTAGTAATAAATGGCAATCAACATTCGGAAGCATATACTAACAGGTATTTAAGAAAGTTTTTCCCTAACACACCTAGTAGTTTTGACCATCCCAATGAAACCATCTAATTCCATAAGATCATTATTCTGTTTTATAGGGAATGATGTTAATGAAAAACTTAAACTCTAAATTCATGAAATGCTGCTAGCTCTATTGCCGATCATGAATATACCTACTAGGGGTTAGTAAAAGGCAAAGTAAATGTGAAAGCAAGGCCTTAATCTGACTTGGAAGCATTGTTATAAAGTGCAAAACTTTTTAATACAAAAGGCAATCTAATCAAATTCAACATTTATATCTCTAAAATCATCTTTAAGATCGCCACTAAGTTGGAACTTGATGTAGAGCGGGTCGCGGACAGTTTCATGGCCAAGATGGATCAGAAAAGGCCCAGTCGACGACAGAAGTGATCCGGACCGTCGGACCTTAGATCGGGCGTATCTCGCAATCCGGGATGAGTTAGCCGACGTAAAATATATGATTTTGGGGTAGAAGGAGCTACTTTAGCCAACCAACCCAGCCACGCCGGGTTGCGATGCCCGGAATTGCGAAAAACCCCTGGATCGATGGTCGTTTCCCTGCTTTAATTTCGTTTTTACTATAAATAGTAAGTTTTAGTTTGATTATAACTCTTCATCCGTCGGGCTTTAGGAGTTGCGCCCAACGTGAAAAGAGCTTAGAATAATTAGGAGAACGGTTTGGTGAAGCCAAATAGGACACTTACTATTTTTGGCCGAAAACCTTCCGCACTAGTAGACATCACGACCGTTTATAAATAGTAAGTTTACTATTTATAGTAAGTCGCGGATTCTAGGAGTTCTAGTTGTAGTTTGATTCTGATTTCTTTCCCATTGCTTGGTACCCCTATTTAAAGGGTTGTAAACTCGTTTTTAGTCATCAATTTCGAATTTCTTAGAATTTATTTCTATTTTCTGCTTTCTTTCCTCGTGAGTTCAAGAAGTCTCTGTGAGGAGTCCAAAGAAGCTCCGTGGATTCGGAGTAGTTATCCTCATCACGTTCATCCCTGCGTCAGAACCTAGACTTGATTAACTATGACAATCAACCCACTTTTATTGTTACTTAGACTTGATTAACTATGACAATCAACCCACTTTTATTGTTACTTAGACTTGATTAACTATGACAATCAACCCACTTTTATTGTTACTTAGACTCGATTAACTGTGACAATCAACCCACTTTTATCGTCATTAAGGTAGCAAATTATAGTTTTATCACTTTCTTACTTAAAGAAGAAAAATTCTTAGGCTAGAAACCTGGATTGACAGGAGAGCATTGTGAAGCGAGGTTACTGATGTCAGCTGCAGCAGAAGCATTTCTACGAAGCTTTGGAGCATTATTAGGAGATTCAGATCCCCTGCAACCACATGGAGAAGAAACAAATCAAAGGCAAGAAGCTATAGGTAACTTAAGCCCTAGTCTTGTAAACCCCAAACATAAACCTCAATTGTTCTATACCTTGACCTTGTATCCAGACCACTGCTTTGCCTCCTTAATGTCCCTGCATCAAAACTCTTAATCAGATCTACAACAATATAGGTTGAACAAAATAAACACTTGTGGGCAGCCAACATAAGACGTTACTAGAGAGAAGTAATTTCCATAAACAGCATATATGTTTTTGAATGGGACATTTGACACTCATTGATGAGAATTTCACAACCAATATTTTATCATTTTGCCTTCATTTTAGGGCCTGTTTCATTTTAGAGCCCGGTGTGAAAATGCCCCCGCATTAATCACCCTTGGTAAGGAGTCTCGAATACGAGACCTCCCGCTCTGACACCAATTTGATGCAGAACAATTAACCACTTGCTCTAAAAGCTCGAACTGATAGAGCATGGCAAATTAATCCCTTTATCTCATAGCCCAAGCCCCAAATCCATGGGTTAAGTCATCGGCGAACCCTCCTCATGAGCCCCAAATTCATAGGTTCTGCCCCTCGTGGGCCCCAAATACATGGGTTCTGCGGACCACCCACCCCGAGTGTGCCCCTGCGCCCCACAGGCCACCCCACTCGAGCCCAGTGTGAAAATGCCCCCGCATTAAATACTAAGAAGGTTAATAATCCAGTTCATAGATTTTTTATATGGGCACCAAAAGAACTAGGAATTTAGTTGCCACTAAGTAGAAAACTCATCATGACCGCTGATTTGTGTTTAAATTTGTTCTAATCATTTTCTGAAAATTCAAGAATGCAGATTCAAAATAGAAGTACTTAAAAGAGAGGATTCCAAAGGAAAGGAGATATTTTAGATCATTCTATGATTTAGAATTTTCAAGTGCACCCATTCACAGGTTATGTGGCTTTTTGGAAGAATTCTTAGAATACATCATGATCCTATTAGGCATTCACAGAAACTATAACAGCAAACAAATGAAAACAATACTAGATGTGTGTACTAAATTGTAAGACCCGAGGCCCCGACATCTGGTTCGTACACTGGATAGCCGTTGACTGTAGGTCCATTGGCCTCGAGAATATTTTGACTTGATCAAAATGTTGTTCTGTTATCGAGCCGCAAGCCGCATTTCAACCCGATGTCCGAATTTTAATATACGGACTTAAAATTAAACAATCTGAAAAATGACAACTATGTCCTTATTTTATCTGGCGGTGGGCCATCATCGAGTTTTCAAAATCCGTTAGGTCCGAGAGCCTAACCGTTGTAACCGTAGTCGAGTTACGGAATTACTGGCGAAAACGGCATGTCAATATGACATCCGGATTGTAAGTTATGAATAGATATACACATATATATTTTGATAAAATAACTCAAATAACCTTGATTTTTAAAAAATCCTTGGAATGTTTAATGTCAAATCACTTAAATAACATTTGTGTATAGTAAATATGACATGGTTTATATTTTGGTTTTGCCTTGATGTGCTCAGTTGTACACAGTAACACATGTTGAATATGATGAAATTTTGAGAAATGATATGTATGTGTCGTCTTTACTTTCAGAAATCCTCATTGTAGAGCCCCGCTTATGGGACTTAGTATGCGATAGTTGGAAGCCCCAAAATTGGAGTTCTACGGAGGCTGTCAACCAAAATTTGGTGTATAGTAATCACGGATTACTGACACCAGATTAAGGGACGTGACATAAATAACATATGACAAAGGACAATAAAATGTTTCATTAATATGGATACTTGCTTTGAATTTTTAATAAAGATATCTCTAAAAAACATTATTCACCAGCCATAAGATATTGCCGAACCCAAATGTTGTTGCAGAAGAAGAAACTGTTCTTTCTTTAATACCTCTGGGTTCCTCTCTTGATGGAAGCATTGAAAATGATCCAAATAAATTAGACATCCGCTCCATTGCAGCCTCAGAGATGGACCTCTTGAAAGACTGCAACAAATAGAAAAAAGATAAAGAAAAAGGAATTGCAACTTTATGAGTGAAAAAATTGTACTCTTCTTGAACATGGCAGGTAAATTCATCCCTCAAATAAAAGCATAATATTACATGATAAAAAATTAAGTAACTGAAGGAAATGAATAACATAAAAGTTTTATGCAATCACAGCACAAATAGAAAATGCATATGCATTCACATGAAAAGTCATGAGTAAATTGGAATTCAGAATGAAGCAAGATAAAGTTGACCATCAGCAGTGTTTTGATTGACGAGAGATTTCATAAACAACATAAGAAACCACATAGTGAATTCTTACTGATTCTTTATTGGGACTTCCATATTTGCACTGCATCTGTAACAGAACACAGTGGAAAACATTAGCATGATAAACAGGTTGAAACCAAGGAAAACAACAATGGTAGCTTTCTTTTCTGAACAGCAAAGCAACAGTGGTAACTCTTACCTTTAGTGAAAAGTCGGTTACATCTAGCAATAGCAACTTGGCTTCGAAATAATGGGCCAAAGCTTTCGCAAGCATTTGCTGGTAAAGCTCTTCAAAATTGAAAATTCACAGTTAGCTTTGATCATAAAATAGTATAAACATGAATGACTCACAAGCCAAACCCATTAGGGGATTTTTCCCAGATAACATACCAGCAGGACCTGAGAGCAAAATTGCCTGACTTGCAGGAGAGAGATTTCTAGTATACTTAGAAAATTCAGCTTGCTTCAAATGAACATATGCTGCACTTGTCAATAACACCCGTGTCTGCTCGCTGCCATAATTATCAAAAGCACAAGGATTGTGGATTAAAATTCTGGTATGGTGCCCGACTTGGTCCTTTCCATGGTCAGGGTTGTGTACCAATAATCGTGCAAATAGGAGGAGTTGCACCAAGTCACTACCAAATTTTACTTTACATGATCCGTATGACTCAGTCAATGATGACAACTCATATTGCTGATAAGGACAAGTAACACCGCATGTCACCAATGCGGACGAGTCATACCACCAATTTTGATGATTCACACTATGCATGGTGCTGACATGGATGAGTTGCACTATGCATAGTGCCGATACAGCACATTGTGCAACTCGGCTGAGTCAGAATGAGTTCTAACAACTTAAGGACTCATAAGATTCAGGCATCTCTTTTGAACTGGACCCCCAAATATCAAATCAACTTGTCTAGAGCCGATATCAAATCAACTTGGTATCAGACAATATTTTTAAAACTATGACAGAGTTATCAGAATTCAATACAATCTGGAAAAAGAAAATTAAAGATATATATACTGCATGAACTTTCAGAAGGTATAGCTCATACTAAAAAGCTACCAAGAAAACTGCCAGCATATGCTCTTCTATCCCTAGTGAAGGACATGTTTGGAAGTCCCTGAAATGTTATGAGGGTATACTATAGATGCCAAGAGAGCCTAAGAAGATTATTTGGTGATAGACTATTGCATATTCAACCAGTTTGTGTGCATGTGCTCTAGCATATCAAAGAACAGCATTGCTCATCTCCTACAATCAGATGACACACAGATATGATGCCTTTCAATCTCAAGGGTAAGAAGGTTTTGTGTTCTCACCCTATGACAGTCTATTTTCTACAGCATCCACTTTGCAGTTTGATCATTTCCTACACGTAGTAACTCCCTGAAACTCTATTTTCACTGTGACTGGATCCATCAAACTATTGGATCTTTCTTCTTCTTCTTTTGTATAAATTTACCGCAAAAATATGTTATTAATCATATAATTTTTCATTCAATGTTGCTGATACTTACAAGAGAACAACTGGATTTAATTCACCTTCCTTTCATCATGGAGATGGTTCTTGACTTTTTCATAAAAATTAACCAATTACAATTCAACTACTCAATTTTGATCAACAAACAACAAACAACTAGAGGATTTATACTATTTTAATCAGATGATAGAAGAGAATATGAGGAAGCATATATCATTTATAAGATTCTCATCAGCGTGAATGAAGAAAATACAAGTTGTGGACTGTTTGAACACAACCCTTGTGATCTTCCCTTTTGAAGCAGAGCAAATTGTGCTTATTGGCAGATGCAGACAAAATATAGATTAACTGCTGTTTAAACATGATCTGTCCTCCAAAACCAAACTGATTGCTTGATTATTCTTCCTCTTCTGGAGTTGGTGAGTTGGGGACTTGGATCTAACCCGTGACATTAACATTGAAATAACAATCATTTACCACTAGGGGAAATCTAAGACCCCTCTCTGGTGTTCCAGTAAATTTGGAATGCTTCTTTCCTTTTCTTTAATCATTTCAATTAGTATCTAGTCAAGTTTAGCAAGCCAAGAGTGACATATGATGATCACCAAAAGGAAGATTAAGATCAGGGATTAAATGCCAGATTTTCTATACTAGAACAGAACAGGGTGGCAAATCATTTATCTCACCTCGTAGTTGGAAACCTAAAAGGACCAACAACAACAAAAATAAAAAACACCACTCAACAAAAAAAAAAAAAGAGAGAGAGAGAGAAGATGGAAATATCTACAACGCGAATCAGAGTCAAAGAAGCAACACCAGAGAATCAATTCAAAGGGAGAAATCCCCCCTGAAAAAAAAACAATAATAAGTAGAGGATAGGCAAAAGCAGGATGGAAAAACCCATTGATTTAGAAACCCCAAAAGAAAAATTCGCATGAAAGTTACCACAACCTATTATTAAATAACCAATCTGTCTATAAGCCTTGAAACTCAAACCAAATAATTGTAATATATAATTAAAAATATAAAATAATCAAGAGATAGGATTTTCTATTATCTACACAGAAAACAACATCTTCTTCCATTCTCAAGGCCTCGTGATGCTTAAAGAAACATGTTATAGAAACTAATGCATCCAAAGGAATGCAATAATAGATGACAAAGGGAATGCACAAGATAAGAATGCAACCTCCCCATACCTGAGGTAGTATGGGAATTCATCGAACTTAACGCTGCTATCTCTACCATCGATGACCTGTCGCAGCAGCTCCTGCTCAATTCGCTCAGTGGTCACACCTGTGGAAGAACTCGATGTGGCCCATTTGTTTACTGCCTGCCCAGAAGCCAAGCCAAGCCCCACACCGACACCGATCCCGACACCCACTGCCGACATGAGAATTTGCTTATCCATCACCTCCAACGTCTTGCAACCTTAAACCTTGCCTCCGAAACTTCACGCTCCCTCTCCCTATGCTTAACATGCAAAGAACCCAACCAAATCTCAGAAAGAAAGAATTTCTTTTCTTTTGACAAAGACAAAACTCCTAATTTAAAAGAAGAACCAGACCAGAATCATTTATTGATCAATGGAGATGTATATTTATTTATTTCTTCTTATTTGAAGTTCTGGACTCGGTTTCAAGAAGGAATGAGAGATTTTACAAAGAAAATCTCACCCCGACGAAGTAGGTAATGAAAGGTTGATGGAGATGAAATTCATTCCGACCAAAGAGATTATAACAGAAAGTACAACATTTTTGTAAATATTTTCAGGCCAGGAATCGTAATATAGCAGGTAGAGAGGAAATAATCAAGCAAACAGAGATTTTCACTAGAAATGGAAGAGATTCAGGAGCTAATGAGACTGATTTCAACAGAAGATGATCCGGTTCGAGTTCATCAACGAATTCAAAAGTTTGGTTTCTTGAACTAATTTCAATAGGAAAAACACATGTTTGATACTTATACAGTCTATTTAAAAAAAGAAAAGAAAAGAAAAGAAATGATAATCAATCAAATGGATGGGAAGTTGGTAATTCGGAGACCGAAAAAAAAAAAACGATTCTGGTTTCCAAATCGATTTTGAGCGGGAATTGGATAGTCAATCTGGAAATCAAAGACAATAGTTTTCGGCAGAATCTAGAGGGAGAGACCAGACCGATCGATTTTGTTGAAATTCCGACACGATATCTCGTTTACTTGAGTAGAAAGATTCTCTCACTTGTTTTCAGTTATTCCTATTCGTGGAAGATGGCAAACACTCTCACTCTCACGCCTATATATAGGCGCCGTTTATCGCGGATCCCGAACCCGCGTAGAGATTCGCCGTAAAGCAGACGGACCCTCGCTTTCCGACTTTCCGGTCGCCGGAAAATGAGATTTTGTGGTACGGAGTCGTTATTTGGAAGGAAGAGGAGCTTCCCGCTTTTTAAGGCTCCCCTTGTCGGTTTTTGTGTTTTTGAAGATGAAGGGCCCTCGTCTCCTGCTTTTGATGCCCTTCACGACCATTTTGACGTTCTCTTTGACGCTTTTTCTTTTTCTCTCTTTTTCATTCTTCCTTCCGTTTCCGACTTTCCGTGCTAGCTCCCGTAGACTCTCGAGGGAGTGGTGTAGAAGCTTACAAAAGCTATTGAACCCTCTCCGTACGCCCAAGAGGCTTTAAACCCAGGACCAGGAGTAAGCCTCGCGCTCTGGCGGTTCGTAGAGAGCTGTATACGGTCATTAGATTTACCTACCCGGACTCTCTGTGGGCCCACTTACATGTCCGGTTAATACTCCCTCCATCAGTTTTGGGTCCAAAACTCAAGTGGGTCAATGGAAACGGCTACCACTGAAACCTCGTCTTGATAAACATATGCCATCTAACCTCTTCAGAACGTACTTTTTGACTAAGATGAAGGAAAACAGAAATAGCAGTCAGATTATTCAAAAATGATTTCAATAATAACTGTTGAATACTAGCTTCTTCTTCTTCTTTTTCTTTTTTTCCTTTGTAGTGTGGCCCACTTGAGTCTTAGATCTGTCTTATTAATGAGTTCTCATCCTAATGAGTTGGCAAACTGATAAACTAATAAGTGAATTTAAATAGATGAGTGAGACAGAGGTTTGATTCCAAGCCGACATTGGCTGTCATATCTGCAAGTCTCATCCAAAATCAGAAAATCAGATTGGTTGAACACTTGGACTCACCGAATAGTGGACACTTTCAACCATTAGTCCGCAAATTAGTCGTTTGTGTAAGTTTCGATTTAAGACCCTACACTCCACAAGAGTATCAAAGTTTTAGCTTGCATGCTATGTGTATAACTTTTGGAGCACATGCATATCAACCACTACACTTCACCAGAGTATCAAAGTTTTTTCGCTTGTTTATTTTTTTATCACCTTAATGCCACGTTACCTTTGGTGAGCGCACATACTATGGATCCGCATGCGCAGAAGGTTTGATGAGAATGGGCATTAGCACGATAAAAAATTTCACGCCTTGGGCTATCCATGATGGGACCTACAGATCAAATGGTCCCAATCGATAACGATGGTTCCACGTAGGGTGGTTATATAAGAGGAAGACAACAGTTTGGAGTGGTTTGGTGAAGTAGAAAAGCAGACATCTGTTCAGCTACAGACATAAGAAAAACGAAAGAGACGGATGAGGATAGCCAGCCAGGCAGCAAGCAAGCCGAGCCAAGAAAGCCGAAAGGAAAAGGTGGGATTTTAGATCCGCTCCTTTCTGCCCCCCCTTTCTTTCTTTTTTATCTTTTATATACTTTACAGCCAGTCCACGACCTCCTCAAGTTTTATACCATGTTTCTCCACTTTTTGCTTTCCACGTGTCTTGCAACTCAACCTACCATGGGCGGCGGCAACGTATATTGTTCTTATTTTATTTGAATTTCCTTCACTTACAACGTTGTACCGTAAGCATAAGGGCCTGTTTTGGGAGCGTAGATTTGGAAGCCCTGGATTCACGATCCCTGCGATTGGAAACCCCTAGATTGGCAATCCTCTTTGTGTGTTTGGCACCCTCGACTGTGAATCAACTTTACTTAAAAAATACTTGTATATGGTATATTTATAGGGGTTTGAATTTAATTACTAAATCAACTTTAATATCTCCAATTAGTGAGATTATTATTTTTGACATTATGGTTGTGATAAGCCCGCTAAAATATATGCTTTGCCTGAAAATGATGAAATTCCAAGTCTCGGATGGACCGCAAGCACAAGATCATGTCTGAGTGACTAACCAATGATTTTTAATCGTTGATTAATATGAATAATGTTTGGACGGTGTTGGACAATGTTTAGATAGTGCTGATCTACATGAACAATGTTTGGACAGTGTTGATCATCGTTAGTGGGCCATGTGCCCAATAGAATGATAGTGTACAGTGACATACATTTACACCCGTAATTATTGAAATAATTTTAAGTGTAATCCAAGCTCTCACTGTGGATTACAAACCCCCTCAAAGAGTGGAATGGAAACACTCTGGATTGGCAATCCCCAGTTGCTTTTTGCTGCTAAACAACAAAGGGGATTTGAAACCCCCTCTAATCCCCTCCAATCCACAATGCCAAACAACCCCCAAGGGCCCGTTTGGCCAAGCGGATTGGATTGTATTAGAAGGGATTGGAAGTTAAATCTCGGGATTGGCCGGGCTTGCCAAACAGATAGGGTGATATGATCCCAATATATAGCAATCCTATGGATCCGTTCAAATTTGCCTGGGACGTGTTTGGTTCGAGAGATTGGAAGGGATGGGAAGGTTTAATCCCGGGATTGGACAGGTATGCCAAACAGACTCGATATAGCAATGCTGGGATATAGCAATCCCATGGATCCTAAGATAATCCACCGACAACACCATCATTGCCTTGAAATCCATGCCATCCGCCCTAATACCATTCAATCCCTTCCAATCCACCCGTCCAAACGGGCCCTAAGTGTAGTACCCTTTGCTGCGCCTTGAGCCAAAAATCTTGATGGTTTAACACTCAGCTGGGCCATCCCAAAGAATTTATAACTAAAAACTCTAAATTCATGTGACATGATACATGGCCCATATGAGTTTAGAATATCCTCGTGTTTGAGTCATTCTCTCATATAGAAGAGGATGATACATGGCCCATATGAGTTTAGAATATCCTCGTGTTTGAGTCATTCTCTCATATAGGAGAGGCACATCATATATATATATATATATATATATATATATATATATATATATATATATATATATAGAATCTGTTTCCTCTGCTTATCACAAGTAGTAAAATCACTTATCATAATTTAATTGAACCACATCATCACAAACTGTATTTAATGTAGCAGTGCAATCCTGCTTGTTATAATTTAATTGGACCATATCATCACAAACTGTATTTAATGCAGCAGTGCTTGCAAGATAGTAATAACATATACCAATCACAATACAGTAAAGCGAGATTTTTCAAAGCAGAGGATAGGGATTCTATATATAAATGGATTGGATGGCATATAAGTGCCACAGTGCGTCCTGCACAAGACGATTCCATCCCAACAGTTTAACGTGGCGTATCCTACATAAGTTTTCAATAATCATGGTTAGTAGGTTCAATGACCAGAGCAAGGCAAGGTACCTGATGGCCACGATGAATCTCATGAAAGTTCCACCCAAGTGGCTTTCAGTTTTCAATGGTTCAAAAGTAACCCAGTAGTAACGAGGCACACAGTAACTCCATGTGCAGATATAGCCAGTGTGTAAGGCCCTTCCTTTATAGCATTATAATAAGCTTATTATCTAAGAACACTTTTTTATGTGGGACTCATCTTTGCATGTGTATGGCATCCAACACTCCCATCCATCGTATTCACCCTACCAAGAAAGTGGTGTTTTTTTTTTTTTCCCTTACAAAGTGGTGAGAAGGTGAGTAAACTCAGTATATGATCATTGATCTGAGTCATTTAGAGGATGTGCCCACAATATGTATATATGCCAAAAATATAATTTAACTAGGCTTCATGTAAGAAACACATAATATACACATTAATACATTGACACGTTAGAATCCGGTGTCAGAGAAAAAAAAAAAAAGGAACAGGAAACGGAGAAGACAGTCCAATTTGGGTGGTGTGGGCCAGATACGTTGTTGACAGAGATGGACAATGGCTAAAGGTATATATATTAAAGATAGGAAAGGAGAGCTGCCGCATACACCTGATGGTCCAACAATCCAATGATCAAAGACAGTGGTGATGGATGGATGAGATGGCTGATGAACGAATAATGGAAGTGCTGCATAGGTTGACAACGATGGAAGGATACAACAGTGGACGACTAGGTTCAAAGGCCAGAACCACAATCTGATAGAATGGAGAGAAGATGAAGAAATTCAGTGTATCATTTGTCTAAGGAATTGTTTAGATGCCTATTAACATTTTTAACTTGTAAATAAGTTACACAGTGAACGTGAAATTCCAGATTAAGTAAAATTTAAAGTTGTTTACGGCTTGTGACAATGTATAGGTAAATTCATCTGTCCAAACACCACCTTTAAGTGAGTTATTTTTAAATTCTTTATAAATTTTTATTTTTTATTTTTTAAAAAAAGACTACAAGCATCCAAACCACACACAAGAGAGATGTCAAGACCTATATGAGTGAGATGTGGCCATGTAGAAAAAGAGAAGAAACCCAAGCTTATGTAAGATCCACGTGAGTTATCGCATATATGCATTAGTTTGATTTACTGACGCAGGGGAGGACGTGAGGTCGAGCACCGTCTTCCTCAAGAGGATAACTATTCCGAATCCACGGAACTTCTCTGGACTCCTCACAGAGACTTCTCAAATCCACGAGAAAAGAGAGCAGAAAATAGAAATAAATTCTAAATAAATTCAAAATGGATTAATGAATAATTGATAATTGCCTAATGTGTCTCCTTACACCATTAATATAGAAAAAAAAAAAAAAAAAAACTAAAATTCGTAATTACCAAAAATAGCAAAATTCTAACTCTAATAAAACTCTTCTAAGTCTTAATTTCTAAAAATAAGAATTCAAATAAACTTTCTCTAGAAGAGTCCTAGTATAACTAAAAGTTATTTCTATAAGGAAAGAAAATCTAAAATTTTAAAAAATTATTAAAAATTGGAATTACTAAAAATAGTAAAATTTTTCTAAAAACTCATTTTTGAGCTGAAAGCGCGCATTTTCTGAAGAAACGGACAGATGCGACCCACTTTGTGGGTCGGTTCACCTCAGATGGCCCGTTTCAGTAAAGATTGATAGGTTGTACGCCCTGTAACGATACCCGGATCAAAAGTTATAGTCAATTTATGGTCCACCTCCTTTTGGCTCAACCATGCTGGGAATATCTATGTGACATGTTCTACATCAGACCCCTCCACTTGAAAAAAACTCGTCCTCGAGTTACGCAAGAGACTTGGCACATGAGTCTGAGATAACTTCTGAAGCCGATGTTCATTAGCCCTTTTTTTATACTTGGCATTAAGCTCTTGACCTGACACAATACATGTACTCATGCTTTCCTTGACTTGACTAATATTGATCATTGATCATATATGACACAATACATTACTGCATCTGCTTTCCTTAACTTGACTAATATTGATCAGTTCATTCACATCTGTCTTTAAAATCTCATATTTTTTCTGATAATGTGGGCAATTGGGCGGACTTGCCCCTGAGACGGGATCAACGTGATTTTGTATATCTCATATGGGAGGTAATTTATTAGAGAGTTCATCGAGCACAACCCTCTTGAACTCTTGCGATACTGGTTCCAAATCCTCTAAGATAGTTACAGGCTCCACATATTTTTTCTTTTCAACTAATGGATATATATTTCTCGTTTCCTCATATTGTTTGACAAAGGCCTGTTCAGTGATGAGATATTGTCCATCCACTTTAGAAGTCATGGGTTGGTTCTCCATTCCTATAGAGGTCACATATTTGCCACTGATGAATCCTGTGGTCTGTTGCAACTCTGTTTTGATGAAGTTGTTTCTCGCGGACCAATAATAAGATTTTTCTGCATAACCTTTTACTGATCGACTATCTTAATAATAATTTTGATTTTGTTGGAATAATACCTGATCGTAATCTCGAGAGAGGAATCGCATGCACAATAACTTCTTCATCCGCGACCACGTGCGGATTGACGCCTTCATCTATCTCATCCGCTCGAGTTGAAGTTGTTCCCACCAATCTGAAGCTCCGCCTGTCAACTTGTAGGCCACGAGTTTAACTTTCTTTTCTTCTACGATGTTCATGTAGTCGAAGAAACGTTCGATTTCAAGCAACCAATCGAGGAAGTCTTTGAAGTAGAGTTGGCCATTAAAGCTAGGAAGATCGACTTTCATCTTAAATTCTTGAATCATCTCGTGGTTCATTGATAACATCGCCCTACGATCAGTATAATTACGAATTCCAGCAATTGCTGGTGGTGGATCACCACCATGAACAAGGAGTTGCCTTAGGTTTTCCTCTAAGAGATCCGCTATGCGGTCAATAGAAGCCTGCAGCCCTTGCATAGCTTGCCGATTCTCTCGTTGCGCTACTTCGAAAATTGTCGCCGTTAAAGGCAAATTCCCTATAGCACCGCCTATGGGATTGTTGCCCGACCCGTCGTTAGAAGTCATCGATCCGAGGAGAAACCTCGCTCTGATACCAAACTGACGCAGGGGAGGACGTGAGGTCGAGCACCGTCTTCCTTAAGAGGATAACTATTCCGAATCCATGGAACTTCTCTAGACTCCTCACAGAGACTTCTCGAATCCACGAGAAAAGAGAGCAGAAAATAGAAATAAATTCTAAATAAATTCAAAATGGATTAATGAATAATTGATAATTGCCTAATGTGTCTCCTTACACCATTAATATAGAAAAAAAAAAAACTAAAATTCGTAATTACCAAAAATAGCAAAATTCTAACTTTAATAAAACTCTTCTAAGTCTTAATTTCTAAAAATAAGAATTTCAAATAAACTTTCTCTAGAAGAGTCCTAATATAACTAAAAGTTATTTCTATAAGGAAAGAAAATATAAAATTCTAAAAAATTATTAAAAATCGGAATTACTAAAAATAGTAAAAATTTTCTAAAAACTCGTTTTTGAGCTGAAAGCGCGCATTTTCTGACAAAACGGACAGATGCAACCCACTTTGTGGGTCGGTTCACCTCGGATGGCCCGTTTCAGTAAAGATTGATAGGTTATAAGCCCTGTAACGATACCCGGATCAAAAGTTATGATCAATTTATGGTCCACCTCTTTTTGGCTCAACCATGCTGGAAATATCTCTGTGACACGTTCTACATCATTTACCGTAATTATCATGAATCAGAGGTAAATGTGTAATAGTTTTTGTTCACACTTGTTTGGAGTAAAGGTTGGCATGGAGGTGGAATTTCACCTGGAAAACCAAACAAAACTCAACCTCGTCCAAGTTAAATCTTTATGGACCCACGATGATATGTGTTATATCCATAATTTATATTCATTTGCCAAAAAAGAAGATAAATCCAAAGCTCAAGTAAATCACACACCAGAAAATACAGGAGATTGAATGCCTATCATTTAAAACTTTTTAAAGGCTACTACAAAAGTAATTGACTGACTAATAAAATGATTTTACAAAATGAGTGGACATGACAGTGTAGATAAAACACATAAATCAGGGTGGGGACCACAAAGTCTGCCACATTTAGCATCTTACATCTTACCCTTATTGAAATTTAAATTTTCATTCCAAGTAATAAATGTTAAATTCAATCAAATTCACAATAATTAAGTTTACCTTGAATAATGCATAGGGTTTCTTATAATTTTAGCATCTTCATTCACGCGGGTTCCTTACCACAAAACGATGGGCAAATGCAGGACAGCAGGAGTTACTATTATGAATAAACAACTTTTACCCGTAGGCTTTTAATTACAGAAGAAGGAGATTCTCGTCAGATTCGTAGCCCCATATAGCGGCGTCGGCTTGCTGACTTGGACTGGCCCCTGATACACGTCGGCATGATTGTGCATGCCACGCCAGAAGGGATGGTGGGAGATTTTATCCCCTAGCGGATTGGCCGACACAAGGCTACTGTGGGGACTCCTGACAGCTGGACAGCATCAAGTGATGAACGGACCGATGGAGGTAGAGGTTGATATCTGAGATGCTCTCTCGCTCCAAAAAAATAATAATAATAATAAAAAGATGTGTGGACAAACGAGACGAGGACATGATTTTGTGATGTGTACTGCTGATGCCGAAAGGGTACAGATGGTACTCATGCAAGTGGGCTGGAAGCTGCCATGGAAACGGACTGCGTGGTGTGCCACGTACCACTGACCTCCATAGTGTGTTGACGTCATCAAGTTCTATAGTCCACAACAGTGTATGTGTCATATCTACACCGTCCATCCATTTTACAAGGATGATTTTAAGGTATGGTATTAAAATTGAAGCAAATAGAAAATCAAAGAAAGCAGTCGGTATTGAACGTCTACCGTTGAAAACTTTTTGGTGGCTACGGAAGTTCTGAATCAATCCGGTATTTGTTTTTTTTTTTTTTTCCTACATCGAGTTCTGTGTGACCTCCTTAACAGGTTTGACAATTAAACATCATGGTGGGCCCTAGGAAATTGTCATCCATAGGAATAATTGTCTCCACTGATTTATGTGGTGTGGTCGATTTGACCCTTGAATATGCCTCATTCTTGGTTTCATTATCTAAAATGACTGTACTAAATGGATAGACGGTGTGGATATAACCAATACATCATGGTGGATTCCACATAACTTAGGACATCAACACACCACCGAGGGAGGTCAATCGGTGCACACCACGCAATCCGCTTGCAGCGTGGGAATCTATTTTTGTCCATTTCCTCTCAAAGGAAAATGACGGAAGTGCCCTTTATTATCTATTATTTTAATTTTCGAGTGCCCGCGAGTATCATGTTTGATGGGAAGTGGTGGTATTGGCCTTGAATATCCAGCGGACCCGAAATCATCTACAGCGTCTATTTCATTCACTGGATACCACCATGCTTTAGATGTAAATCTACTCGGTCGATCAGGTGAGAATCATTATTTGGATTAGGCTGATTTCTCTGTTATCACTTTTAACCTTGTCAGTTGCACCTGATCAAGATATACATCATGTTATATATATGTTAGCCCACACACGAACTTACATGGTTGGCATCCCATCCCCATTGTTTAAGGTGGCGTGGCCCACCTTAGGGATTCTGACCCATGTCTAGCTATTACTATTGATGGAGACCTCATAGCCGTCCAATCAAAACCGTACTCGATTGGAGCAATTCTCAAGACAGGCTTCGTTTGCAGGATGTCGGGATTCGGAATGACCTTCATATATTCATAAAGGTGTTTCCACAAATGGGCCCACAGTAGTAGGAGAAGAGCTGATAATTGTATCTGCTATAATGTGTAGGACCGACAATGCTTCATACTGTCCAATCCCAGCCCCAATAAGCTAACCCAAGCCCCACCCACGTAAATAATACTAAAATGAAGCGTTACCATGCTCAGTTCCTATCACACTTTATGTGGCCATGACCAGTTTGGTCCCACACATGATCACTTACACCATGTGTTAAAAAAATAATAATAATAAATTTTGAAGACGTTAGAATTCAAATGAAAAATCTAAAGTCATATCAGGTGAGTGCCAAAACAAAATCCCATTTCAAATGACTCATACCAAGTATTTATTTTAATTAACTGGTTGATTGTAGCTCACATATAAGCCTCATCATTAACACACACACACATACACAATACATATTAGAAATAAATAGGCCAGGTTAGATTTTGGCTAGGCCGGGGTAGCTCAAGCTCCACCCAAAATTATTCACGCTTTTGTATTTTTAAGCCTAGGCCTCTACGTTGGGCTTAAAAAGAATATCAAAACCTAGCCCAAAAAACTGTCCAGCTTAAAAGCACATGGGGTGGCCCAGCTCATGACAGCCCTAACCATGTGCTGCTGGCTGCTGCCTTAGGGGGCACCGTATGAGATTTACGTTGAACATAGATCATTATCATTCAATCACATAACTAAATATGAACCGTTGAAAAGAAAATTTCCAAGGCTCAAATTCTCTACTCCAAAAATCAGTGGTCATGCTCATCGTTTCAACATGATGATCAAACCAAGTAATCGTCAGACCATCTCTGCACGTGGACCCTCATGAGCCATACATGCCCGTGAACTGGCAAAAACGAACCCGGCCCTCGAGCCCTGACCAATTCATGGCAGGGCCCGCGTGACGAACAGCCTTCATTATGGTGAGGAAAAGGCTCATGCTAGCTAGTTTGGCTAATATTGATAGTACAACTATATATTTCAGTGTACATGTGGTGTGTCGGACCTTAGCTTTTGTCCAATTCAACCGTTCACTGGAAAAAGGATTCTGATACCACCACATAGCCGAATCTTCTACAACAGCTATTTTACGCTGCCGCTAGACATGTCATATTGTACATAAGAAATCCACTCGTCCATCAGGTAACAACCTTTATTTTCACCGTACATACAAAAGATCATACTCCTAAAATTAATATAAGCTACACTTGTAGGAACAATTTAAAATTGCACCTAAAACCTCTAATTTCACACTATGTGGCCCACTTTAGTTGTGTATTGGCTGATTTTTACTGTATCTTCCCTTAATATTTGTGAGCTAAACCTGATGAATTGGTTAGATGAAATATAAACATCATGGTCACCCCACAAAAAAACTGATGGTTGGTGTTGCATCTCCATTGTTCCCTGTGGTGTGACCAACTTGAGTTGTGGATGTGGCTAATTTTTGGCACTAGAGATTACAATTGAGGAGCTCAACTGATGGAGGGAATGGATGCCACACAAACAACATGGTGGGTGCACAGAGCTTGAGTAACTTACACAGCACGTAAAACGGGAGGTGCATAGGATTGTCGTCCAGCCAAAAAGGTTGAAGGCTCATAACCAGCTATTTCTTTTTCATGAGTTGAAATAATGCAGAGGTATTTCTCAACCAATAATAATGATTTATTACTTTTCAATAAAAATAAAATAAATAAATAAAAGTGTTTAGCTAGTGACGTCAAAGCTATGTGGGCCCACTGACGTAGGACCTGGTATAGGTACATTCCTAGCATGGTTAGACCAAAAGTAGGCCAAAGGGAATGTTAATTTCTCAATCAATAATAATGATTTGTGTAGGGCATGATGTAATTGGGCCCAAAACAAGTTGGATCAAAGAGATTTAATTTGGATAAAGAGAGATTGTCGTTTTCAAGTGTTAAACATAAATTAGCTATAACTTTTAATCCAAACATCATTATTTTATTATTTTTAGAATATTAAATTTTCATCTTTTTAGAAAATTATTTGTAATTATGCTAAGACTCTTTAGAAAAAAATTATTTGAAATTTTTATTTTTAAAAATTAGGTTCTAAAAGTGTTTTGATAAAATTAAAATTTTATTAGGAGTTAGAATTTTGCTATTTTTTATAATTATAAATTTCAGTTTATTTCTTCCTTTATTAATGGTGTAATAAAAAAATTTAGACATTAATAAATATTATTCAATAAAAAGATATTTAAATTTTATTTCTCTTTTTTATATTTTGGATTCAAGAAATTATCTTGTAAATTCAATGCCCTTTATCACTTGAGGAAAACTGTGATCTTTCTATTAGTTTTTCATACCCTTCTTTGCATCACCCATCATGTTGTATGTGTTTTATTCCCACCGTATAGCTATTTTGTGAGCATGTATTAGTTTAGGGCATGAGCTAAAAAATGAGGTAAATCCAAATACCACGTAAACCACACCATACAAATAAAATGAGGATTAAAGGTCTTCCGCTAAAAACTTCTCAAGGCTCGTTGTAATGCTTATTTATAATATAACCTGCTGATAAGGTCATGCGAATCCTGTAGGAATGAAAAATACATATTAGCTTATCCGTGACCTTCAAAAAGTTTTCAAGCCAAATAATTCAATCCCCATCGTTTCCTGTTCCCCGTGGTGTAGTCCACCCGAGATTTGGATATACCTCATTTTAAGGCACATGCATGCCTTTAAATGAGCTGCCGAAATGGTGTATAAAATACACGTATCATGGTGGGGCCAGAGAACTTTCACACCAGCTATCTTGTCCCGTGTCCCAGCCCAGGGTGGGGGGAGTGGTTGAGGGTCTTCGGGCTCCATTTGACGAGATTAAAGAGAATGGCATACGGTTGATACACTCTCGTTCGGAATCATACTTATCTTCTGCCGGTGCATGGTGTCGTTCCTGCTGATAAAGTTATTTGATACTCTAGCTGTGTACGATGCATGATAGACAGGCACTCGGAAATGGTACACGTGGTATATATTAACTCAATTTAGACTGATTAGACCACTTGTTAGTTGAAAAGACGACTGAATTAACACTAAAGTGACCGACTTTACGTGCAAAATTATATCAATCCCATCCATCAGGCACAATACCTTTCGTTTTCTTCTAAAAGCAGGCTGATTCAACACCTGGGTGGGCCACTCCACAGGAATTTATACCTAACCCTAAAGTTCACGTATTATGGTTCACCTGAGTTTTGGAATAGCTTAGTCCTGAGAGGATGCTTCCATCCTGATGGGGTATGTTAGACAAGTCAAGTGGATGGAATGTAAAAAGAATTGTGGGCCATAAACAAAATCAACGGTGGGCGTTCCCATACAAACTGTTTCCTCTGGTATGGCCTACATGAGTTTCATAATATAAATAAATGCAGCTTACTTGATGAACGGGTGGGTTGGATCTAATGAAAGTTTAACCCAGGTCAGGTCATATTAGCTATGCTGGTATTTAAAATAACCAACTACAGTAAACTTTCGGTTTCAAGATGTTGGGATATGGAGTTTGGAAAATTATTTAAATAAATATATTTAAATTGAGAATAAGATAAAACATATATATCGGTTTATAGAAGTTATGACGTTACGTAAGTAACTCGGCTTGAAATCGAATTTGCTCCTTTTGGACAGCATCCCAAGTGCAACAAGTTTCTAGAACAATCGACATCCAAGATACAGTGATTATAACCCGATTCCAACAGTGCACTAACTGTACACGGGCTTGAACCACTTGTAATCTTAACCTAAATTAGAAAACATTTAAACCATACTTTCAACGTAAAACAAACTTTTTCTTACTAATTTAAAACAGATGAGAGAATGTCTATTTATAGACTTTGTAAAGACACCCTTTTAAAAAGGGTTGTGACTATTGAGTTTAAATCTAATTGGTGTGACTATTAAGATTAAAAAGATATAATTTTTTAAAACAAAATATAAAAAGATGCAACCTTTCCGACTTAAGTGAAAAGATACATTTGTAGGGTACATGCGTACCTATGGCCACGGCCATGGCTCATTTCAACGGATATTTTGAAACACTAAATTATTTTAAATAATTTAAAATACAAGACAGGATGCGTCTGGTGGCCAATATTTGGACGATTCCATTTGAATTGCTTGTACGGCCATGCATTTTCCATATTTGTCATGCTCGCGTATCATCCGTAGGGTTGTACACGAGTCAAGCCAGCTCGAAAAGCTCACTCGACTTGGCTCGAATCAGCTCGGATTAACTCAGCTTGAAAGGCCGACTCGAGGCGAGTCAAGCTTGTTTACTAAAGCTCGAGTTGAGTTCAAGCCGAGTTCAACCATGGTATACTTCAACTCGACTCGAGCTCGACTCGAAGCTCGAGTAATATATTTTATTAATATATATCATATATATTAAATATATATAATATATATATTTAAGTTTTAAAAATAAGTTAAAACTTAAAAGTTTTTACATAAAAAACTTTATTTGACCCTACTTGTCCTCATTCCCTCCTTTTCTTTTCCTTATCCTATTGAGGTAAACTCGACTTGACTTGACTCGAACAACTATCTCGACTCGAGAGCTTTAGCAAACAATCCAAGCTTCAATGCTGAGCTCGAACTCAAGTATAGCATGGACGAGTCAAGCCAAGCTTGCTCACCTCAACTGGACTAAGCTCGATGTACATCCCAAATCATCCGTCACACTCGGCCAGAGTATCAAGGTTTCTCTTCCTCTTCAAAATAAAGAGAGTCCTCCGTGTCCGTATGTACCGTCGCACATGGATGACGTGGATGACATTTGTTATCTTTCCTACTAAGAAAAAGAAACACGTACACCTTATGGAATCCAGTTGATATGCGTCTTGAAACAAGCCCACCATCGATTATAGCTCGATGGACCTACTTCAGCCACGATCAGATAATCAAGACATTCTTTCTGCTTGAATCAATGCGGAAGGGCCATCGATCGCCAAGAAAATAGAAGCTAAGGTGACGATTCTGTAAATTCATTGATGGCATTAAAATGGACCGTTGAATATCAAATCTCAATGATGCACACTCATTGTGAAAAATCTATGGTGAGGATCACCATTTCAAGATAATTTCAGGACAATATACAGTCCGAGTAATTGTTGAGTGGACAGCCGGTTCCTATCATATGGATGCAGCTGTATACGGGGCTCATCCGGTTCAACACGCTCGATGTACATCAACCCAACCTTGCGCATACCTACCTTTCTTCTTTTCTTTTGTAACTTTCTAGAGAGCCAGAACCTAAGTTTTACTACCCCCACGTGCACCTTTCTATGACAGGATACACGTGGCAAAATGACATGTGTGAATACCGATCAGGTGGTATTCACTTACCTCACGCAGGCTATGCAATTATCAAGGCAATCTAAGTCAGTTCATTGTTTCGGTGACGGTGTGACCTACCTGATATTTGAAGGTCTTGGGTTTTCTCCCAATGATATTGATAAACCAAAGGGCATTTCGCCTGAGAATTTAATAGCCTAGCGTCATATTTTATATGTGGTATGTGTTGAAATTGGTGTTTTCGATCTAGTGAAAAATTAAGGAGTTCGATTGATCGACTCTAGCTTTAATTAATCAAATAAATTCTAATCAAATAAATTCTGAATTTTTCAATTAATTCTTAAAATAATTTTGGACATATTTGATCGGTTGAACATGAAAGCATGATTGATCTACATAAATTTGAAATATCATATTAACTCTCTAAATACTTTGAGCATGTTTGAATCATCAAATAATGCTTAATCGATATCAATAGATCAATGGTTAAATTGATCGTGCACACAGTTTATGTGTAAGTACATCATTTTGTTTTTAATTTCAAATTTAAGATTATATAAACAGGTGTAACATGGGATTAAAATATTAAGAACTTGTTCTCAAGAAGAATTAGAGTTTTGAAAAGGTTTTCATCACATTTTTATTTGTAAGCTGATCTCCTTATAATATATTTCCATAGTAAATTACTTATGACAAAATTTTTCTATATAAATTTTGTGCTTTCTATGGTTGCTTTATTTGCATTTATCACCACTGTTTCTATGGTGTGATTCACTTGAAATTTAGATTAGCTTAAGTTTTTAGACCACGTCCTCAAATAAGCTTAAAAAAATACCCACATGCATAGCTCAAGCATCAAAAAAATACCCACATGCATAGCTCAAGCTTAAAAAAATACCCACATGCATAGCTCAAGTGGTTGGCTGAGTGAAAGATACCTCGTTTCAACGCTAAAGTCCTAACATCGATTCCCTAGTGGGGGTGGCTAACAGTGACGTGTGATCTGACAGTGGAAAAAAAAAAAGCTGAAAAAACGGATGGGCATGTGATGGTCGGCAACACCCAATCTCATCTGATTGATTTAGTGATACTGGCCTCCCATAATGGGCATATCTTTGTCCAACTCATATTTCATTATATCCGTCCATTAGATGTCAACCAATAGGCTAGTTAAGATATCTGTTCAGTGTAATCTTTTAGTTAGTTGACTCATATGGAGAGGATCCACATTTTGGACCGTCTAATTCCCGTTACATGTCAGCCACGTGTCCAAATCTTTGAGCGCATGCTTATATATGCCGTCAAATGAATTTAAAAAATAAAAAAATAAAAAAAATCAACCCTTACATAATAAGACAGTTCTAAGCACACATGCGCGTACAAATCTACTAATATACAGACGGGCACATGTGCGAGCGTGGAAAACAGGTGCGATATCCAATCATCTGCACCGTGATTCCAAAATGATTCCAAGTCAAAAATAAAAAAAAAACATTTAAGTAAAAAGTATTTTTCATCCATATATTTGTTTTGTAAACTAGGGTCCGCCTGAATATTGGACTAACCCGATTCTTGGGTGAGACCGTATGTCAGTGTGACAGGCTGGCAAATTTGTGGCGTGTGTTATATAGCAGCCTTGTGTAGGCATGTGAACTTGTCTAAGGTTATACGAACAGAATTTAAAAAAAAAAAAGAAGAAGCAAAGCTTGCGTATTGAGAGCAGGTAGTGGTTATCAGGCTGATAAGGGAATCTGAGCCTCTTCTTATAATGATGAGTGAGATGGGAAATCTCCACTAACCTTGGGTGTGCGATGATTCGTTGACTACTGGCAAAATCTCTCTCTCTCAAATACATCTGGACTTGTTGCAATGTGATACCTTGGGATTTTAGTCATTGGAATAGGGTGCTTTAAAATGACCCACACCATTTATTGGGTAGGTCTCCCCTTGGTTGGAAGAAACCTAAAATTTTTATTTGATTCAGTATTTCAACCTTTTAACTACACAAAGGTTATTATGATTGTTTATATTTAAAACAAAGGACCTAAGTTACAAATGGTTGAAGTAATTCAATTTAAGATATTTTAATTGTTGTATATCCACCACATAAGTTGAGACTCGTCCTATAAACGGGTTGGATCATTGGAAGATGATCCAGATTCAAAGGCTAAATTCTGAGAATAGTACATTGCAATGCGCGGAGATGCATTAGAGCGAACCCTTCCATGGAATGTCTTTATTTCACATATTTATGTGGGTTACACGCATTGCCACTACACCTCTAAATGCACTTTCATTTTAGAATTTAAGACTTTCCCCAGCTCACCCATCCCAACTTTCTCCACTTCATTGAAAAAAAGAGTGGGCCCTACATTCCCAAAGTCATCAGGGATTTCATTTCTAATGCTTTCCCCACTATTAATAAGGGAACCACTAAGCATAATACCCTTTCTTTTTTTATTTGGAGGACATCAGATCACCATTCAATTGATTCATGATGAACTTTTGGATACATATCAGTAGGCACCATGGACTGCTATATGCAATAATATCCGACCATGTAACAACGGAGGGAGAGCTTAGGCCATTTGTGGCACGTGCACCTATTCAATGTGACGCAGGGGAGGATGTGAGGTCGAGCACCGTCTGCCTCAAGAGGATAACTATTCCGAATCCTCGGAACTTCTCCGGACTCCTTACAGAGACTTCTCAAATCTATGAGGAAAGAAAGAAGAAATATAAATAAATTCTAATAAATTTGAAATTGATTAATGAAAAATTAAAAACGAGTTCACAACCCTTTAAATAGGAATACCAAGCAATGAGAAAGAAATCAGAATCAAACTACAACTAAAACTCTTAGAAATCGCAACTTACTATAAATAGTAAACTTACTATTTATAGACGGTCGTGATGTCTACTAGTGCGCAAGGTTTTCGGCCAAAAACAGTGTCCTATTTGGCTTCAACAAACCGTTCTCTTAATTATTCTAAGCTCTTTTCATATTGGGCGCAACTCTTAAAGCCCGACGGATGAAGAGTTATAATCAAACTTAAACTTACTATTTATAGTAAAATCGAAATTAAAACAGGGAAACGACCATCGATCCAGGGGTTTTTCGCAATTCCAGGCTACGTAACCTAGCGTAATAGGGTTGGTTGGCTAAAGTAGCTCGTTCTACCCCAAAATCATATATTTTATGTCAAGTAACTCATTCTGGATTGCGAGATACGCCCGATCTAAGTTTCAACGGTCCGGATCACTTCTGTCGTCGACCAGGCCTTTTCTGATCCATCTTGGCCATGAAACTGTCAACAACCTGCTCTACATCAGTCCCCTCCACTTCAAAAGAACTCGTCCTCGAGTTCTCATCCTACGCTGGTTCATGATACTCGGTCAGGTTCGCGACGTTGAAAGTCCGTGAGATCGTCATGTCATCTGGAAGATCAACAACATAAGCGTTGTTATTGATCTTTCAGATGATTGGTACAGGTCCAATTTTTTTATTCTTCAACTTGTTATACATTCCGGTCGAAAATCGTTCTTTGCGCAGATGGACCATTACTTGGTCACCCACCTCGAACACTTTTTGTCGCCGATGCTTGTCCGCTTGCTCCTTGTACTTTTCATTCGAGGCATGTAGCTTGGTTTGTACCTTCGCATGAATGCCCATGATCTTATCGGTCATATGTTCTGCTGCAATGTTCATGCCTGGGAGCTTGGGTAGAGAGACCAAGTCTAGTGTGTGGTGAGGTACTCGTCCGTAAATAACTTGGAACGGAAATTTCCCTATCGAGCGGTTCACCATGTTATTGAATGAAAACTTCGCTTGAGACAAAGTCAAATCTCACTACTTCGGTTTTTCTCCTGAAATGCATCGAAGGAGGTTTCCCAACGTGCGATTCACAACCTCAGTTTGACCGTCAGTCTGTGAGCGGTAGGCGTTGCTGAACTGAAGTCGTGTATCGAATCGAGTCCACAATGTCCGCTAAAAGTGGCTTATGAACTTCGTGTCACGGTCAAAAGTAATAGTCTTGGGAACCCCGTGTAGCCACACAATTTCTCTGAAGAATTAGATTCGCCACGTGTGTTGCATCGACAGTCTTCTTGCATGGAATAAAGTGCGCCGTCTTAGAGAAACGATATACTACCACGAACACCGAATCCATGTCGTGCTGTATTCGTGGGAGACCAAGCACGAAGTCCATAAATAAATCCTCCCAAGGGCCATCAGGTACGGGTAACGGGGTGTAGAGGCCCGTATTATGAGATTGTTCCTTAGAGGTCTGACAGATATAACAACATTGGACTGTCTTTCCCACATCACGTACCAATTGCGGCCAATAATACCGTTCTTCCACAAGAGCTCGCGTCTTATCTCGCCCAAGGTGTCCACTGAGGCCACCTCCATGTAGTCTTAGATTATCTGTTCCATTAACAAACTGTTTGGGATGCACAGTCGATTTTTCTTGAAAAGGAACCCGTCTTGCATATGTAAGTCACCGAGGTGACCTTCTTGGCATTTAACCCATGCGTCCTTAAAGTTGTCGTCATCGGCATATATATCATTGAGGCTCTCAAACCCGACAACCTCATTACTCATAGTGACTAACAAAGTTGTACGGTGACTCAGTGCATCAGCTACTTTGTTTTGTTGTCCTGACTTGTGTTTTAGCATAAACATGAATTCCTGCAAAAATGAGATTCATCTAGCATGCACACGGTTAATGTTAGCTTGACTATTAATGAATTTGAGAGCTTGATGGTCCGTGTAAAGTATGAATTCCCTTTGAATTAAATAATGTCGCCAGTGTCGCAGTGTCTAGACTACCGTGTATAACTCGATCTCATATGTAGACCACTTCTTGCATGCATCGTTAAGTTTCTCACTGTAGAAGGCTACCGACCTACCTTCTTGAGACAAAACTCCCCTAATTTCGACATATGAGGCATCACATTCGACTTCAAACAGTTTGTCGAAGTTGGAAAATACAAGAATCGGGGTCGTGGATAATCTGCGCTTAATTTCAGCAAACCTCCTGTCGACTTCATCAGTCCACTGAAACCGCCCTTTCTTCATGTAATCTATGATTGGTGACACAATGTTACTGAAATTTTTCACGAACCGACGATAGAATGTCGTCAGTCCATGAAAACTTCGCACTTCGTGAATATTTGTGGGAACCGGCCATTTTCTGATTGCCTTCACCTTTTCCTCATCCACTCGAATGCCAGTGGATGTTACGACAAAACTTAGAAAAAATATTCTATCAGTCATGAAGCTGCACTTTTTAAAATTGAGATACAGTTTATTTTTAGTGAGCACTTGAAGGACCTTCTTAAGGTGTTCCATATAGGTGGTTTCGTCTTGACTGTATATCAAAATATCATCGAAATAAACCACAACGAACTGCCTAATGAAAGGTTTCAGAACTTGGTTCATCAATCTCATAAATGTACTAGGCGCATTCGAAAGACCGAAGGGCATGACCATCCATTCGTATAATCCTTCTTTGGTCTTAAAGGCCGTTTTCCACTCATCACCCGACCGTATTCAAATCTGATGGTAGCCGCTCCTTAGGTCCAATTTAGAGAATATTTTTGCACCCTCTAGCATGTCCAACATATCATCCAACCATGGTATAGAAAACCTGTATTTTATGGTAATTTTGTTGATGGCTCGGCTGTCGACACACATGTGCCAACTCCCATCTTTCTTTGGAGTTAATAGAGCTGGTACAACACATGGACTCATGCTTTCTCGAATAAGACCTTTACGGATCAACTCCTCTACTTGTTTCTGCAGAATCTCGCATTCATTCGGACTCATTTGATAATGAGGACGATTAGGTAAACTGGACTCAGGGACAAAGTCGATATGGTGTTGAATATCCCGCATGGGGGGTAACCCATCAGGAAGGTCATCGACCAGATTTCTTTGAATTCATGTAGTAAGAGCCTTAGTCTTTTAGAGATGATAGTAGGCTCGAGTTCTTCCATTTTTACAATTAATGCATAAGTCTATCCTGTTTCTTTGAATTCTTCCACGAAGTCCCGTATAGTTAAGAGAAAACGACCCTCCACTTTAGAAGTTTCAGGTGGTTCCTCCGGATCCATAGGGGCCAATATGGTCTTCCGGCCGTCCTTGACGAATATATATATTATCTCACCCTTTATGAGTGGCGTCATGGTCAGATTGCCAAGGCTGATCGAGTAGTATGTGACATGATTCCATGTCAACCACATTGCATGCTACTTCATCCTTATAATGTTTGTCAATTGAAAAGGATATGGTGCACTATTCAGTTATCTTTGTTTCGTTGACCTTCTTGATCCAACCGATTGTATATGGAGAAGGATGATGCTCTGTTTTCAATTACAACTTTTCCACCATGATCTTGGAGACGATGTTCTCGCTGCTCCCACTATTAATGATCCCGTCACAAACCTTTTGATTCATCGTACACCTAATGCAGAAGATGTTATGCCGCTGTGGATGCACTTCTTTTCTTAGTGCATATAATAGTCGCCTCACGATGAGCGACTCGCCGTAATCTTGCTGAACCCAACCTGAATCATCTGCCTCGTCTTCGGTGGTATGCTCCTGTTCTTCAATATCTGGATCTGCATAAGCATTATCAGCACTACCATCATTGATGACGAGGCTTGCCACTTTTCGCTGGGGACAAGTATTTGATAGGTGGCCCAGTTAGCAACAACGATAGCAGTTATCGGATCTTGGCCGAGCATAGGGGTTCCAGATTCTACTTGGACCAGTAGTAGTCGATACGCCCCTTTGGGGTCTAGCTTGTCTGCTTCCCTAATTTCGGTTCTCAGATGTAAGAGGTTGAGTGCGTGCTCCTACGGGCTCTTTCCCCTTGGGTTGTGCAGTTTTCTGTGGCGGACCTGCCACATGGATCTTTGCAGTAAGATAGGTTCATGTGTTAAGACGTTCAAGTTGCGCTTCTACCCGAGTAGCCAACTTGATCGCATCATTCATCGTCCAGACGAACTGCATTTCAACCCGATCCTGATAGTCATACACAATCCACCGTTGAATCGGGCGACTTGCTGTGATTCAGTCTCGACCAAATCGTTATGCGCCGCCAGACGGTAAAATTTTTCTACGTATTCTCTCACCGACCGACTACCCTGTTGATAATTTTGGTATTGTTGGAATAATACCTGATCGTAATCGCTAGGGAGGAATCGGGCACGTAGTAGCTGCTTCATCCGCTGCCAGGTGCGGATTGGTGCTTTCATTTGCCTGGTTCGCACGAGTTGTAGTTGTTCCCACCAAACTGAAGCTCCTCCTTTCAACTTGTAGGCCACAAGTTTGACCTTCTTTGCTTCAAGGATATCCATATAGTCGAAAAATCACTCAACTTCAGAAAGCCAATCAAGGAAATCCTCAATGTGTAGTTGGTCATTGAAGCTAGGAATATTAACCCGCATTTCGAATTCTCGATTCGTTCGATCTACTCGATCGCCACCATGTTTGGAGTGTTGGAAGATTATGTCATCGATTTCCTCCTCACTGGAGCCCCCTTCCTCAGGAATGACTCTTGGATGCACTGCCGGTACTATCCCGTGATCAGGGCGATTACGAGTTTCAGCAATTGGCAGTGGAAGATTATAACCAGGAACACGGAGTTGCCTTAGGTTTTCAGCCAAGAGATCTGCTATGCGATCGATGGAAGCCTGCAGCCTTGCATGGCTTACTGATTCTCTTGTTGCGCTACTTCGAAAGCTGTCGCCGTTAAAGGTAAATTCCCTGAAGCACCGCCCATGGGATTATTGTCCGACCCGTCGTTAGAAGCAATCGATCGGAGGAGAAACCTCACTTTGATACCAAACTGACGTAGGGGAGGACATGAGGTCAAGCACCGTCTTCCTTAAGAGGATAACTATTCCAAATCCTCGGAACTTCTTTGTCCTCATAGAGACTTCTCAAATCCACGAGGAAAGAAAGCAGAAAATAGAAATAAATTCTAATAAATTCAAAATTGATTAATGAAAAATTAAAAACGAGTTCACAACCCTTTAAATAGGGGTACCAAGCAATGGAAAAGAAATCAGAATCAAACTATAACTAAAACTCCTAGAAATCGCGACTTACTATAAATAGTAAACTTACTATTTATAAACAGTCGTAATGTCTACTAGTGCGCAAGGTTTTCGGCCAAAAATAGTAAGTGTCCTATTTGGCTTCACTAAACCATTCTCCTAATTATTCTAAGCTCTTTTCACGTTGGGCGCAACTCCTAAAGCCCGACGGATGAAGAGTTATAATCAAACTAAAACTTACTATTTATAGTAAAAACGAAATTAAAACAGGGAAACGACCGTCAATCCAGGGGTTTTTCGCAATTCCGGGCTGCGCAACCCTACATAGCGGAGTTGGTTGGCTAAAGTAGCTCGTTCTACCCCAAAATCATATATTTTACATTAGGTAACTCATTCCGGATTGCGAGATATGCCCAATCTAAGGTCCGACGGTCCGGATCACTTCTGTCATCGACTGGGCCTTTTTTGATCCATCTTGGCCATGAAATTGTCCGTGACCCGCTCTACATCACACTGGCACGTGCCGTGACTGAAACAATCAGGACAGACCACTCACCAAGTGGGCAACATTTTTATTAAACAAATGGACGGATAGAGTAGGAGAGATGAGCAACAGTCCAAATTTAATGTACACATGGCCCACCGGATAAGTGGAGCAAAATGATTTTTGGGTTAGGACCCAATTGATGAATGGACTTGATCTCACTCACGCATGCAACTTTGGCATGTATGATACCAGATCACTAATTAAATCTCTCCTCAAGCTCATCACCTCAGCATTTCTTGGAAAGGAAATGGTTACTAGGCTCATGTTGTGGGGAAATGATACGATTGGCCATCAACAAGTGTAATAGGGTAGTAGACCAATCTAGAGGGACAAGTGGAATCTTTAAATCAAATTTTTTTTTTTTTTTGAAAAGTGAGTTTAGACTTTACTTGCCCCTCTCTAATTGGTTTAGTATTCTATCACGCTAGCTAGTTCATAGTCGGCTGTGTATCATTTTTCCTTGAGAAAAGTTCACATACAATCATTTATGCCCTGCTGCTAGCTAGCGTGCCCCATGTGTACATCTCACATCTGTGCAAAAGTTGGCATCACTATGCAAATCAGGATGAGACAATCATTGGGTGGGCCACACCAATACAGTGACGCATACCATCGACCATCGACCCTTGGTTTCGATGTTATTCCCCACTCGATGAGATGATCAGCATGACTTTAATATCAGCTGATAGTCGTGGCTGTGGTCCACATTTTGCACGGATCAGATATGCAATACACATGTGAACAGGCACTGATCATATCTCTTAAATTACTCACTAATCATCATAACAATTATATGAATATCAAAGGTGAGGTAGACAAATGTAACACTAAAGTAGCTAAGTATGGGAAACCTTCCCATGCTAGAAAGCCTACAATAGTTGGGCGGCATGCGAAAGTCGAAAAGAAAAAAAGCTAAGCTTGCCATTTCAAGTGACCCACCATTGACAGGAGGGGCCATTTATGTGTACGATAGTTGTTGGTCAAAAAGACATTAGGATGCATTATGACCACTAGAAATGGTAGATATATAGAATCACTAAGCATGATATTAAAAATAATAATAAAGCAGCCTAATTCTCCCCTCTTAAAAAGTAGCAAGGCACATGGATGCCTATCTTTTCAAATCATTTCAGTGAAAGCTTCCTCCCTCCATTCACAACTTCAAATAGTACCATTGGTTGTTCTTTAGTGCCCGTACGTCTATAATGTGTTCACACCGTTGGCCATTGGTGATGCCTCACACTAGATTCACCGGAATCTGGTCTAGCTTTGATGAGGCAGCAGTGGATCTTTCCTGCACATTTCATGTTTGCATTCGCAATGGAATGTACTACCTTATATTACCTGTTCAACCCAGTCATGTTTTTTGCTCATCACACCTTGGAAGATTCCTGCAAAGTGTTCCAAAGTGTTTGTTTGGATGCGATATTTGATTGAATTGCATTTGTTAATTCGGTAAAGTAGAAATGTCTAAATTATATTTTCTTTCATTAATATTGATGGAACACGCTCCAAATTGCTATTACTTTACTTTCAAGTTGGAACTTGAGAAATGGTGAGGTTCACCGCATGTAATCCCGATCAAAGATCCATGACTCAAGCAAGACTCATTTACTAGATGGGTCTAGATTTTAATCGAACTACCCCGCTGGTAAATAAGTTATGAAGCCTACGTGGCATTTGTCTCTAACATTTGCTCAACATTTCTCATTTTCAGGTGTTTTTATACTCAATTGCCATCGATGAGCTTCTTAAAAAGTGGATTGGTTTTGCTCATAATAGGTTTGGGTCATCACCTGACCCATTTACTTTAGGTTTTGTTTTCCAGGCTGAACCCGACCTGATAAGTGTAGCCTAAACACTATGAGAAGCAAGTCATGTCCGTCAATCAAGGCTTGATCTGATGCTACCAAATAAGTTAATTCTTCCACGTAAGTTACTTTGATAAGTATCGTTGTAAAAGTAACTTACATGCTAAAAACTATTTATCTCAATAAGTATTAAAAAATAATAATAATAATAATAATAAATTCAACTTATACCTTTTCAACTTCTCTTTCTTATGGTCCATATTAAAGGAGGCTCTCTCTTGTTGTCCATATTAAAGGAGGCCCCATATGATGAATTGTTCACATTGAAGATGGGCCCCATATGATGGATAACCACATATAAATATGGGCCCACATAATAGATGATCCACATCAAAGGTCAGCCAATAATGATAAACAACCCACATCCAAAGGCCGTCCAAAGTATGAACACCCAGATCCACAGCTCAAGTAGTAGACCGAGTGAAAGATACCTCATTTCAACACTGAGGTCTTGGTATCGATTCCTTAGAGGGGGTGGCTAACAGTGAAGTGTGAAATGACGGTGGGTGTACTAACAAGCTAACAAAAAAAAAAAAAAGGCAGGCTGGTTTGATGGATGACCCATTTCAAAGGTGGAGGCTACACAATGGACGGACAACATAAAAAATGGGCTCCACATGAAAGGCAATGGACATTGAAGTTGAGCCCCATAGACGGACAGCCCATATTGAGATAGCCCCACATGATGGGCAGTCCACATCAAAGGTTAGCCCTAATGATGAATGGCCCACATCTAGGTCGAGCACCATGTGATGGGCAATCGATGATGAATGGCCCACATCTAGGTCGAGCACCATGTGATGGGCAATCGATGATGAATGGCCCACATCTAGGTCGAGCACCATGATCATGTGGGGCCCACATGATCGACAATCCACATCAATGGTCGGACCAAATGATGAGTGGCCCATATCCAAGGTGGGCCCCACATGATGGACGTCCCACACCAAAGGTGGGGCCCACATGATGGATGGTCCACATGATGGGCAATAATAATGATAGTGGGCTCCACGTGATAGATGACCAACATCAAAGGTGTGCTCTATATAAAAAATTGTGCACATTAAAGGCTGGCCCCTAATGATGAATGATCCACACCCAAGGTGGGCCCCACATGATGGACAACCCACATCAAAGGTGGGGCCCACATAATGAATGATCCACATCAAAGGTTGGCCCCACATGACGAATGATGGATGTGAAGGGAACTAAATAAAATTGAAGGATAATTACTTATGATATTGGAAACAAAACATGCATGCTTATCGACAAGCATATTGTTTATAATAAACATATTATTTATATTTATAAAATATACTTATTTGTTGAATAAATAGGAGCTGAGATAAGCTACTTATATAAGTAACTTATCTAAAGTTGGGTTCTTACTCATGCCTTGGTGGTAGACTCACAAGAGTTTCAACACGAGGTCATAGGCTTGAGTAACCATTGTAGTTAAATTCTAATGTAGTGTGAGTGTACATAGTGTATGAGTGTGTTAGTAAAAAAGAAACACAATCTAAAGTAACTTATTATCCAAATGTCCCTTCAATGACTAACCTGACCCATTGCTGAGAATACTATATCAAATGGCTTGAAAGGCCAGTCATTCAAGAACACAACAATGGAGATGAGAACACATTCCACACGAGAAAAATTAAGCAGTGAAACATACTTTCTGTAAGTACCTCAGTGGTGAAAACCATGTATCCAAAATAAATAAAAGAAACATAGATGAATGACCCTTATTTCTGTTGTCAGAGAGATATCATAAATCTTCAATCGTTCTGCTCGACCGGTCGAGTGGCTGGCTCGACTAGTCGAGGGTCCACTTGACCAGTCGAGGCCTGCTCGACTCAAAGTCCAGCAGCACATGTTTTGGGCGTTCGAGATGCTCAACCAGTCGAGGGGATGGCTTGACCGGTAGAGCTGGTTGCTCGACCAGCCGAGGCCCTCCTTCGACTAGTTGAGGTTACGCAGATCCTATGTGGACTGCATAAATTTGAGGCAGTTTCTGGACTTTTTCGAACTAGGTGCGTAAGTGGAGTTTCCTAAACTATAAATAGAGGTCCCTAGGGCTATTCTAAGGTATTTTAAGGCTTTTTAAAGGTGTTTCAAGGGTTCCTAAAAGGGTTTTAGGGTTATCAAAGGGTGTAGCAAGGGTGAGATTCGAGGTTGTTCGAATCGGGTAAGTCGTCTCTCTTTGTAATTTCTATTTTGTGCCATGGTTTTTTCCTGCAAGAGTTTTTCACGTTAAATCTTTGTGTTCTCTTGTGTGTGGTTGGTGTCATTAGATTGCTATCCTAGATCTAGATTTGTGTGATTTCGTAGGCCAAAATCCTAACAAGTGGTATCAAAGCCATCATTGGGGCACAGATCTGAATCTGCAGGATTAGTAATAATGGGAAGCACTAGGTATGAGATTGAGAAGTACTCAGGAAAAAATAATTTTGAGTTATGGAAGATCACGATGATGAGTTCCTTAATTAAGCAAGGAGATGATGGTGCTCTTGAGGAGCGAAAGTCTACTATGACTGATGATGATTGGAATACTCTTAATAAGAAGGCTTTATTATCGATTCGTTCATGTCTCACGGATGAGGCTCTCTACAATATCATGAGGGAGAAAATTGCGGCTAAGTTATGGGTGAAGTTAGAGGATGTTAATGCGAAAAAATTCTCTGAAAATCTCCTACACTTGAAGCAGCAGTGGTATAACTTTAAGATGACAGAGGGTGGAGATTTGAAGGCTCAAATCAGCAACTTTAATAAATTAGTTTACAAATTACTGGATATGGAGGAAGTGATGAAAGATGAAGAACAAGTATGTATGTTGTTGAATTCTCTTCCAGCGTCTTATAAGTCATTCAAGGATATGATGTGCTCAACAAATAAAACCTTGAGTGTCGACACCGTTATCTCAGCCCTTCAAGGGAAGGCTATGAGAAAGCTTAACATCGACATGGGGATATCTTCTAAGGCACTGCTTACAAGGGGTAGGAATTCTGAACAAGATATAGGTTCTTCAGGTTCTAGATCCAAATCCAAGGGTAGGGGCAAAGAAAAAGTAAAGTGCTGGAACTGTGGGAAGGAAGGACATGTGAAGAAGGATTGTAAAAATCCTAAATCAAAGAGAGAAGATTTTGAGGCTCCATGCATGGAGGCCAATGCTGTCACGTCAGATGGATCGAGTGAATGTGATGGTAATGTTTTGTCTATATCTACTATCAGGCGGTCATACGATGATCGTAAGGACGAGTGGATGCTAGACACAGAAGCGTCTTTTCACATGACTCCTCATCAGAGTTGGTTCACTAGATACGGGGAGTGCGATTGTGGACAGTTATTTATGGGCAATAACATTGCCTATAATGTTGTGGCTATTGGTATGGTGCGTATTAAGATGTTTGATGGGGTAGAGCTGTAACGCCCCGAGTTTTTCATCGAAAACTCTCGAGCATTACCGTAAGATGCAACCTGTTAAACACAAAAATATAGTGCCAATCAATCTAACATAACCTAACATCATATTCCAAACACGAATTAGATCTTTAAGAACGGTTTCCGCCCACAAAATGGGTCATCCGACTAGTGATCACATAGTTTGATGCATACACCTCCCCCTAACTTAAGCAACGAGTAACCATTCATCCATGATGATTTTGATACAAATTCTTCTATAAGAATTACTTTGAAACATTCCTGCAATTACGTGTACCCGTCAGATTTCACAGAACTCTTAGATCGCCAATAATCACGAAAATGCCATTAACCTAAACCTTGAATTCTAGATCATGAAGTTTTCACCATCCGATTAGCATGAAACTTCATAAAATGCCTAGGAAACATAAATTACCCGTTCATGTCGAATTTCACCCCTTGGGTCAGAGTATAAGTGACCAATGGTCAAGATCAGACAACAACCGTCGAATTTGGGCCCACTTGATCAATGGACCCACTTCAACATTGGGTCCAACCCCCTTAAATTTAAATGGGAATACAGATGGACGGTGTGGATGTACTCGGGACACCACCAGGGACCCCACATACCAAGTGCATGTGCACCAAATACATTCAACCACGCTACACTAAGACCGAAAAATCGGTCAAACGACGCTGACCCATGCTGAAAGTCCTCTCTTCAACCGGTCTCCCACCGCGCAAGAATTCAAACAGGGGGCCGTGGATGATTCTGATGGGCTGACTTCCCAACCCAAAACGGCCGATTTGACCCATCCATCGGACTCAACGGATCGTCTGATCTAGGGTTAGGAGAGAGATTCAAAAGAGAAGCGATAGGAGAAGATCCGACTGTCCAAACATAAGGCTGACGGTTTGAAGAAAGGATCAGGCGGGCCCTCACAGATGCAATCCAAACCGCACTCTCCTAAGCCGCAACAACAAGGGGAATCTGATGAAGGGAACGGATTTAGCAAAAGTCGGAGGTTAAGGACCCCGCAGATGTCACCGCAGTCAGCGATACGTAGACTGCGAGAGTCCGAGGGATCCGGGCGATCCAGTACGTTGAGCGTCATAGCAGAGTATTTGAAACATAATCCTGACCGTTCAAACTCATGGGACGTGAGTTCCGAACCCGTCTAAGACGTCGGATCGGAATGCTGGGGCGATCAGGCAGGCCAAATCCAATCCGACGAAAGCCAGTGTCACCGCACCAAACAGGGATTTGCATAAGTGGGGTTGGTGCTGGGATCACAACCGACCTAGAAACCTCCCCAAACACTATAAAAAGGGCTCACCCAACCCTCGATAGAAACAGCAAGAGAGAGAGGGAAAGGAAGAAACGGGAGAGGAATCAGGTGTCCGTAAGATCCATCAGAAGAAAGAGATTTACTTCTTCCCAGCCAAGATTCGGAGTTGCTGAAGACATTCCGAATCTGAAGGAGCAGACAGGTTCACGACTCCCTTCCATTCTTCTTCCTTTTCTGATTTTCTTGTTTTTCTTGTTTCCAAAACGGTAATACTTGTGAACGGCTTACCGAGTCAACTCGGTGGGTCAGCGCGTCTGATGGCATGATCAAAATCAGAATTTAAAAACGAGGCATTCCCTTAAACAATGGTACGGAAATCTAATTTATACCTAACCATGTATACTAGGACGAGACTAAAACCATAAAGTGTGATCGTACGTTTAAGTAGGGATTAAACAAGCAGACAATCGAAGGTGAGGGTTTTATCCTTTGAGCTTACATTAATTCAAGTCATTAAATTCATCCTGCTTTTATACGTGCTTTCATGAATATGATCTTGCCTTTGCATGTATTTTATCTCGCCTTTTTCTTCCATGCTATTATATGTTTCATCATCAATTATTGGCCTTTTTGTGCCTTTTATGATATGAGTTATCCCACCTTTTCATGCCTTTAAAGATATGATATTTTGCCTTTCATGTTTATATTTTTTAGGAATTATCCTATCAATTGATTTAGTTAATATCCTTCAACTATTGGCCCTTTTAGAATTATGGCATGATGCCAAATACAAGTGATCCCTCTGAATTTATGTGAGGATACAAGCCTTGCCCTGCCTTATCAAATTAATTGAGCTGGCCCTTGCCACTCATCTATCTGTTGAGTTAACCATTGCTACTCTTCTCTTGTTGAGTTGACCATTGTCACTCTTCTTTTTATTATGTTGGCCTTGTGTCATATATCTCTAAGGCTTGAGCATGCGTCTTGCTATTCCAGAACCTCCGTGATTCAGAGTATATCCTTCATGATTCAGTTTACATTTTCTTGATATAAGTACTATGTTGGGAATCTCTCTTCTAGCGATCGATAAATATCGTGGACGTAATGCGTTTTGGGTAGCGACCCTGAGGCACCACGTAATTCCGAGGTTCTTGGGCGATGTTACACTGGTTGGTGTACGTGAGTCGTTCTATATACGTAGTATATCAATTCCTATATTAGGGGGGGTTTGTTGTTGCAAATAGTCGCTTCAATCTCTGGGTGCGTATTCACTAGGATACGTGTTGTGGTCGTCTTAGGATAACCGTGTAAAACCATGTTAAGCGTAGGCCGGTGAATATCCATAGTATGGATGCAGGTCGAGTCAGATAAATATAATCATATTCCACATTGTGGCGATCGCTAGGTGTGATACACCACATATGTTTTGCTAGGCATACATCTCATATAGATTGTTTGTGCATTAATACCTCTTGTAGTATGGAATACTTGACGTATCAGAACCTTTATCTTACTTTTATGAATCTCTTCAATTACTGTTAATCTTAAATGATAACCATCACTATGAGTAGGGCATTGACCCTCTCTCAACTGTACAGATGACGTAGGTGACGTATAAGTCGAGGACCCAAAAGACCAGACTCCGACGGAAGAATTTGTCGAATAGGCTGGAAGAATTAGCTTATAGTTTACTTCTTTATAATTCCACTACGCAACTCAGACTTTGTAATAAGCTCCCATTGTGTGAGCATTTAACTATTATTTGGTTTATGGAATGATTAATCTAGTTATCTTTGTTCTTGTGATTGCTACCTTCTTGAGTATAAATTGGATGTGATCTATAACAAGGGTGGAACGTGATTCCCAGAACGTCCAAGTTTCATATCATTAACACCCGATTTTCTCGGGCATAAGTATAAACTCTAGTGTACTTGAGGCAATAAGCTGCAAGTTCACAGGTATTGATGGTGCTCTTAAGGTATCTAAGGGGGTACAGGTAATCATGAAAGCACAACGACTCGGTAACATATACAAGTTGATCGGGAGCATTTATAAAGGTGGAGCTATAGTGGCTGTAGTGGATTCCACTTCTGCACGTGTATGACATGTTGGATATGGCCACATGAGTGGGTAGGAAAGGAAGGTTGAGACGCGTAGACAGGGTTACAGAGCAGGTGAAGCAGCCACCTGTGAGAAGAATCATACGGCATAATCGCAGAGTATCGGCGAGGTACATCGACGACTCCAATATCGAAGGGAATTCATCTTCTGTTTAGATGGCTCTAAATGAGTTTGGTGTTGAGAAGTGGAAGGTGACTATGGGCGATGTGATGGACTCGTTGTACCAGACCGACATATGGGAGCTGGTGGAGCTTTCAGTGGGCCGGAAAGCGGTTGGATGCAAGTAGATCTTTAGGAGGATACAACATAGATACAGAGCGAGGTTGGTAGCGAAGGATTATGCTCAGAGAGAAGGGATCGACTTCTTAGATTTATTCGCGTCGACGGTATAGCAGGTGTCTATTAGATCCGTGATTAGCACTGGTTGGCCAATGTGATCTTGAGCTGAAAGGATGGATGTGGAGTCTACACTTCTACAAGGGAAAGTGAAGAGCAGATATACATGAAGCAACCAGAGCGGTTCGAAGTTAAATGGCCTGAGAAAAGACTTTGCAGGAGGTCGTGATTCGACCTGTCACCTAAGCAGTGGTTTGATTCCTTCATGGTGAGTCAGGAATTAATGACATATAGATCTTCAATTATGACATGTTTGAAATCAATGTACTGAAGACTCGGTTAAGTAAGACATTTAGGATGAAGGATCGGAGGGCTGCAAAGATGGTTCTCGGCATTAAGACTGAAAGAGGAGTAGGCTTTGGTAATCACAAGAGGAATACTTTGTGTGTAGGTATTGATCAAGGATGTGATGGGCCAGGTAAAGCCGGAGAGCGTTCCCTACGCGTCTCTCCTCAAGTTTTCCTCAGGACATATCTCAAAACAGATGAGGAAAAGCAGGATATCTCATGAGCCTTATTCGAATGCAGTTGGCAATTTAATGTATGTCATGGTCTATACGAGACCGAATATTTCACAAGCAGTCGGTGTTGTAAGCAGATACATGTCAAACCCCGGCAAACAATATTGGAAAGTGGTGAAATGGCTACTTCGATATATTCGATGTACAAAAGACTACGTCTTAACTTTTGAAAAGACAGGAACAAAGTTGGTTGGGTATGTGGGCAGTATAGATTCTAAAAAGTCTACTTCAAGATACGCGTTTGTACTAGCGGGTGGAGCAATTAGTTGGATATCGAAGCTTCAGTCCGTGGTGGCTCTTTCCACGACTGAAGCAGAATATATAGTAGTAACGAAAGCGTTTAAAGAAGGTGTTTGGCTCAGAGACATGATAAATCAGTTGGGATTTCAGCTGATGTTCGTCACCACTTATCCAACAGGTGCTTGAGGAAGGAGGCGTAACACTGGAGAAGATTCATACCAGCGTGAATCCAGCAGACATGCTCACCAAAGTCGTTCCTACAGAGAAGTTCAAGTTATGTACAACTTCTTTGGGCTTGGCGATGGCGTAAAAGAAGGACGGAGTGTGCACGAGAAGCGTTAATTGAAGGTATAATGCGATACAGAGATAAGAGAAGAGGTCAAGGAGCTACATGGTTGAAGATTGAAGACATAGTGGAGATTGTTGTCAGAGAGATGTAATAAATCTTCAATCGTTCTGCTCGACCGGTTGAGGGTCCACTCGACCGGTTGAGGCCTGCTCGACTCAAAGTCCAGCAATCACATGTTTTAGGTGTTCGAGATACTCGACTAGTCGAGGGGATGGCTCAACAGGTCAAGCGGGTTGCTCGACCAGTTGAGGCCCTCCTTTGACTAGTCGAGGTTACACAGATCCTGTGCAGACTGCGTAAATTTAACGCGGTTTCCAGACTTTTTTGGACTAGGTGAGTAAGTGAAGTTTCTTAAACTATAAATAGGAGGTCCTTGGGACTATTCTAAGGTATTTTAAGGCTTTCTAAAGGTGTTCTAAGAGTTTCTAAAAGGGTTTTAGGGTTATCAAATGGTGTAGCAAGGGTGAGATTCGAGGTTGTTCGAATCGGGTAAGTCATCTCTCTTTGTAATTTCTATTTTCATAGTGGAGATCTGTTGTTTTGTACCGTGGTTTTTTCCCGCGAGGGTTTTCCATGTTAAATCTTTGTGTTCTCTTGTGTGTGCTTGGTGCCATTAGATTGCTATCCTACATCTAGATCTGTGTGATTCTGCAGGCCAAAATCCCAACAGTTTCTTCAATGGTACTTGAATAATATCAGAACAACGTAAAAACCTCCCCCTCTTTCATACAAGGTTTCATTTTATTTATAAAATCCAAATGCTCCATGGCTTCAAACAATAAGATCCGATCCTACTCTAGCCTAATGTGTAATCCGGTTATTTTCATACACATCATCAAAAAATTGATCACAATTTAATCAAAGAGAATTAGAATTATATAATCTTAAGCTCATTAAAAAGCTAACTTAATTGCTTTCAAGCGAAATCAATTCACATTGTTCTAATATCATTGAACATCCCAAGAAATGAAGTCTGATATAAGTGACCATGCACAATAATAACTGAGATGTCCCTAAAAAACTAAGAATTAAAAGAAAAAGGGGCAATTTTTTTTCTGATACACACTCACTCACACCCCACATGCAACCACATACACTCACATCACCGTAGTTTTCACCCCAATGGATACTCAAAACCATGACCTTGTGTTGAAACTCTCATGAGTACTACCACCAAGGCATAAGGGCCCAGAAAAACAAAAACAAAAAAAAAAAAAAAAAAAAAGAGAGAGAGAGAGAGAGAGAGAGAGAGAGAGAGACGGTCGGGCCCATGATAAGTGGGTTGATATGATCCAAGGGGATCAAAGACACGAAGCCTCGAGAGATGCATAAAAAATCTAAGGGGTCGTTTGGCACCATGGATTGGAGGGGATTGGAGGGGATTGGAGAGGATTGGCAATCCTCAGGCCGTTTGGCACCATAAAGCAACTGGGGGTTGGCAATCCAGGGGGTTTGCAATCCCCTCGATGTGGGGGTTTGTAATCCATGCTCCAACCTTGGATTACCTTTTTGTAGTAGCTCAACGGTCGGAATTTTGACCGTTTGAAATTTTTTTTAAAAACCCATTCGCACGCACCCATTTACCGCAACTCTTCATCTTCTTAAAAAAAGCTTGTTCTAAAAACGTTGTGACCATTACCTTTCTGGCACCGGCGAAGGTTGCTTACGTCGCTAGAGTCCGTCGGAAGGTTGCTGTGTATAGCTATTACAGAGTTACAGAAGAAGAAGGAGACGGACCGTTTTAGTTTTAGTTGAAGGCGACGGACAGTAAATGGTTTATAACATTTTCTAATTACAATTTATTAGTTGCATTGCCCGTAAAATAGTTGCTAAAATCTGTTCCGATTATGTGATGACTTGTCAAAATTCATCCGTATGGCCAAAATATTGTACTAATTTAGGCTTAACATGGGCCACACCAAATTAGACAGTGAACAGATGGACGAGAACACTTTATTCATATGTCCCACCATTATGATTGTATGGACTGTAATCCAATATAGCCCGTTAAAATTTAAGTTTTGAGAAAAAAATTTAGGGGTAAATATCATTCAAGTGGGTCATATGAATGAAAATAAATTCAACCATTATAATTACTTTTACACACTATTTTTAATTGTGTGATCAATTGGAACTACCAATGACCCTAAAATTTAGTGGCTACTTAAAATAAGATAAATCATATTATAGTGGAGTGGATTTCTAAATATTATTAAGGAACCTAAAGAACTTTATTTTTTTGCAAAAAAATCAAGTTGGCAACGTGTGAAGCCACCACATTTTAAATTTTAACGTAATTCATGGCTAAGTGTATTCTTTAAAATACACTACACGGCCACCATCATCCATCTATATTATCCCCTCCATTCATCCATTTTATTAAATACTTTTAGTAGGTTAGCCTAAAAATAAAATTTATAAAAAAACTAAGTGGACCACACCATTGAAAAAGGTATTAATTGAACATCTACTGTTGAAAAGTTCTGGAGGCCACTGAAGTTTTAGATCAAGTTAATAATTGTGTTTTCACTTCATACGTGTCAGTGTGATCTTAAGAACAGGTTAGATGACAAATAAGCAATAGTGGATGCCTTGTAAAAGTTTTGATATTTCCACGGTTTCCTATGGTATGTTCCACTTGAACTTTGTATATGTTTCAATTTTGTGCTCAACTCCTAAAATTACATAGAAAAATGGATAAACGGCGTGGATAAACCACACGCGTTTACTGGTTTCAACTAGGTTGACACTCACACTTTCTAATGGCTCAATCACATCTTTGAAATTTAGTAGGCCCACTTTTCTGGCTTACTAGAAGTTCGGAATTACATTTTTTTTTTTTCAATGTGTATATTTTGATGGGCTTGTTATAACTATTATTTATGTTGTAGTATATTTTAATCAATTTAGGTATTTTAAATAATTTACTCTGAAATATTTATGCAAATATGATAAAATTTGAGGGGTTTCAAATCCACATCCCAAACACAAATTTTACAATCCAGGGGGTTTCAAATCCAAGGTGCCAAACAAAAACAGGGGGTTCCGAATCCAGGGGGTTGGCAATCCAGGGGGTTCCGAATCCAGGGGGTTTCAAATCCACGCTCCCAAACAGGCCCTGAGCGTTTCAACAGTTCGGTTATCGGTCATTTCAAAATTAATGTTGGATATTGGGTTGGCCCAGATACTACTTATTCAAGTATGATGAGAGTTTTTCAATAAAATAGAATAAAATTTTGAGTAAATATAGATAAAGGTTTCTATACTCATGCATGCACACGTTTACTTGCCGCACACGTGTACAAGATATAAGCTGTGCATAAAGTGGATTCCACGTACCATGCAAGATATCTATCACAAGAATGAGGCCGGTCCATTCATAACGATGGACACCCCTATATGAAAACACCAGATTAGTTCAAAAGATTCTGCCAACTATCCATATTCAACGTGCAGACGTGGCCTCGCCGACTCCTTCAACAGAGCTAGCGTTTTGACAGCGAGGCCCACGTTATGAAAGGTCAGATATCACCGCTGGAAAGGTTCATGTGAGGGCCAACGAACATCCCCTCTTAAAAGGTGCAAGGCACGTGGATGCCACCTTTTCAAGTCATTCATCACAAGCTCTCTCTCTCTCAAGAAAGCTTCATATAAATAACGTCACCTGTAATTTGTTTATAGGCCGGTGGTAGTGTACCTGCCACCAACACATTACCAGTTGCTGACATGGCTTTAGTGGACAGAATAACGGATACTTTTGTCACTCTTCCTGTTTCTGAATCTACCACTTAAATAAAATATACGAGTATTTGCTCATCCATTACTAATCACTTACAAACGCCTGCACCACATTGAATGGTACACTGTGTTTTTAGCCCTTGGATATATATGTTCAACAAGGACGTGGATTGCCTCCGACACCCCTCACTTTGATGTTTGTAAGAATCTATGCTGTCATCCGTTTCGATGCCTCATGTTGGGACCTGAGAGTCTGAGACCAAAAATAAAGTGGTTCCAAAACTCAAGTAGGCCACACAACAGGAAAATTTGGGGCCTGAAATACTTAACGTTGAAACATTCCCAACGGTCTACCTTGATGTACCATCCAAACTGCTCATAAGGTCAATCGCATTGGGATGAATTCAAAAGATGAAGGTATTATCCTGATATTAAAATTAAAAAAATAATAAAAAACTTTTTGCAGCCCTTCAAATGTTTCAACCGTGGGTATTCAATGCTACTATTTTCTATGGTGTGGCCCACTTGAGTTTTGGATCTACCTCATTTTTGGGCACATGTCTTTACATAAGTTGGAAAATAAGATGAACATAGTAAATTTCTCACAAACATCATGATACACCTTTTTTTTTTTTTTTTTACATGGTACACTAGCTAGCTAGCTAAGGTGGAGTATGGAATCAGCCTTCTTTGAAGACGGGGGAGATTTTTGGCATGTTAAACAAGGAAAGGAGATATTTTAGGAGAAATTAGTATTAAAGAGAGAAAGTGTTCACTGACACTCTTTTATTGTAATAACTCTAATTACAAAGATATCTTGTACTGAAGGAACACCCAAATATGAATACAAAATTCACACTTTCTAAAATGATGCATTTAATGCATCAAGAGTCCAAATCGCGTACTGTTTTTTGTAATTGCCAGTGCTTATAGATGATCAGTTGTTATGATGATTAACTAGAGGAGGGAAATGGGCGTGCTGGCTTGGGCTCTAACCCTACTCAGATCAATTTGTGTTGGATTTGGATTGAGCTTTGGCTTGGCCGGCCTAAAAATCTAGATTTGATATAAATATTTTGGCAACCTGATGAGTAGGTAAGGCTAATTTTCTCACAGTCAGTGTTCCTTCCTGATGAATGCACAGGATCCTATGCGTATTTCACATTTTCCATTTGCAATGACGCAGTTGATTTATCTCATGCCAGCAAATATATATAAAGGGCATGTTTTCGTTACATGGAATCTAAGGTAAAGAAAAGGAAAATGCAATAACTATTTAAAGATAATTCTTATGAGAATTATTGAAACATGGATTTGATCAATTTGAGTTATTGATTGTATAGTAAGTGAAAATATTATATTTCTCTCACAATACTCATTTGATTTCTTAGGCAAAGAATTCAAATTACCATAAAGTGTACTATTAAATTGCTTGGTGGAATGGGCCTTTTTGTTTCCTATCCAAATAACGCAAATCATCAAATCCGACGAAAGCTTTTTTCTTCTATGCTCTATAGCATGGAATCAATGGTGTTCAAACATGGCCTAAAAAATCTTTTGGAATCCATGGCTTCCAAACATCAGACTTGTTGTATTATGCAGAAATCTAGCAGTGAGATAACAGCTGATGTCAAACATGGACCTGAAAAAATAAAATAAAATCAGGACCCACTATGTCATTTCCCACTTTTGAGACGCCTAAGAAAATGAGAAGAGGTAAAAGTAAAATAACTTAAAAAAAAAAAAATTCTTTAAAAAAAAAAAAAGAAAAAAAAAGACATACAGTTGAGGGTAGTGGAAATATGTGTATGGCCCACCCATACTCAATGATAAGAAGAAAGGATGGAAAGGTGAGCAGTGGAATCATCCCATATGCTTGTCACGGGGTATAAGGACACTCATCACAAAGTACGCGGTGGTTGGACCATGTTTTTCACTATGGTCTGTGCACCTAGAGCTTACAAGTTGCCACCTGAATTATGACACTTGAACGGGTCCGATGTGTCCTGATTCCTGGTCGTTTCACGGAAAAGTGGTGGGCTGTCGGCAGTCACTGGTTGGAGCCCACCTCTCTCCTTGTTCAGATTAATATTTAAATCTGATGCTACCCTGTCAATTGCACTTCTTTTATTTTTTCATAACATTGTCCATGGACTATTTTCTTTGAAATAGATTGCATGGTAACCCTCTCAACATGCTTTCAGTTAAAGATTGAGCTTCTACAAAATGTGTTTGAAAGTTGTTCAGTAAAATGCAAAACAAGAGCCTCATCTCTAAAAAAAGCATGTGGTGCAATCAAATCCCACTATTTCTTGTTTCTTTTGTTTTTTTTTTACACACACCTACATCTCACACAATCACACACACCCACACCACATGAGCACTTAATCTCATGATCTGAGTGTTAAAACAGGTTGTTAGTTAAAGATAAAGTTCTTACAAAGCATGTTTGAAAGTTGTTCAGTCAAATGCAAAGCCGAAGTCCCATCTCTGAAAGTAGCATGTGGCACAATCAAATCCTAATACATTTTTTTAACACACACCTACACCCCCATACAATCACACACACACCCGAGCCACATAAATACTTAATCTCATGATCACAGTCTTAAAATAGAATTTGTTTACCGCTGAGCCATAGTGCTGGACCCAAATCCTGCCATGTTGGTCACCAGGCAATCACTAGTTAATACACATCCAGTTTTTCCTCCTTGGTCAAACCACCTCCTAAGGGCAGAGGATAGACAAGAGGGGATACGTCCCTTGGTCTAATGAGAACAGGGCCAATTCTGCATCTTGGTCCACCAAGTAACATTATTTTGGAAAAGTTTCAGTACCCTAGCAGCATATTGTGGTCCATACGCCAACTCTTAAGGAATCGTACACATGGGCTACAACTAGCCTAGATCAAACCGTCCAAATGTGAGCTTCATTGAGGATGGACCATTAACTAGTTAGCTTATACTTATTTGATTATCTAACTAGTCTATTGGTGGACATTTATTAGTGGATGGTTGAAATGAAAATTGGCAAGCTGCCTTGATTCAACAAACGAGCGATCTTTCTTTTTCTTTTTCTTTTTTCTTTTTTTTTTTTTTCTTTTTTTTCCAGGTTTGGAGATATAACACCCTTTATTTTAATCTATGTGCCAAATATCACCCTCCCTCGTAAGTATTATAAGATAAACGGCTTTTTTTTTTCCATATATGGCCTAAAGCCACAGGTAGTTAATTTCCTTAGCCCAATCATGAGATGACTGTATCATATTCAACTATTGACCGTAAAAAATTATCCATGTTCTTGATAAAGAAAAAATGATATTTTGCCTTTAAATTACAGGTGATTGTCAAATGTTATGTGATTCCAATTTCCAAGATTGGGCCATTGTGGCACACATACAAAGTGTGACAAATGAGCGTTGACACATGAAAGCAAGATTCAGACTGCTTTCAGTCGGTCTAGACCATCAATTGCTACTCATCTGCTCACTGGGGCTGAGCCAGCAAATGCATACAAGATACGAACTTTTCATAGTCATATGTGGGTCTTGGCACTGTTAGATGACTGGGACTGTCAAATGGTTAGGGAGAGATCCAAACTGCTTTCAATATTGTGGCCCTGATCACCATTGTCAAATGGTCCTTTGTTTATAATTCGCTTGGATCTTGCAAACATGGGCCATGCAACGCCCCTTTATGACTCACTTATATATTGCAAACATGGGAGGCCATTCACATTAAGTGGAGGTCTAGGAAGATGCAGGAGAATCTAAAAGAGAGATTAGGTGAAATGTCATTTCACATCAATTAGGAAAGTAAAACGTCATTATAAAGAATGGTTTATCAAACTAATCATATTTACCTTTTTTGTCCCAAAAAGTAATGATAGGATGTTTCTCAACACATTATGAAAAGATTTGGAGGTATACTTGGTGTATCTCAAGGTTTCTTGTATCAATTAAACTCTTCTTATGTTGAATATAGAATGTGGGGTATTTTTATTTTGGACTATCCCATTTGATAATCACAACTATCACTTGGTAGTGGCCTATTCATGATACTGCTCATTATGAAGGACCATGCAACCATGTGGTACTCATCCAATGCTTAATAATCTCCGCCCAATCCAAATCTTGATCGAATCATGCCCCAAAACCCATCAAATAGTTCCCATCTACTACGAGCTTTGGGCAAGATTTTCAAGTTTAGAAAGCTCATTTCTCGATCGGTATTGTCTTACCTTTGCAAGGTTTGAGTACTTGATGGATCCTTACTCTTGCTTCGGTGGTTCTGAGGAGTTTCAACACCTAGTCAAGGGTTCAAGTATCCATAGGTGGTGAAATCCCACTACAGTGTGAGTGTGTGTGGGCGTATGTAAAAGAAAAAAAAAAAAAATTTTAAAAATAAAAAAATAAAAAAATTTTGAGTACTTGATGATCAAGTGGAGTATCCAGCTAAGTCTCTTTGTTGGGCCTGGTCTAATGGGCTTCTATCTAACACAAACTCCTTCATATTGTATCAAGAAAGCCAATGGGCCTTTATGTTGGCCCAGCCATCTACTGAGTTGCCTCTTTTAGTCAAGGACATGGCAGAATTTTACTTATACCCAATGGAATTTTTAAAGCATTATTTTGCGGTAGGAAGTTACCGTATTAGCATTGAGAAAAAGGGCCATTGCACTCGATTCAATCACTTGCTGAGTTGAACTCATCATTTTCTAAGTTGGTTTGGTGGAATTTCTCCCTTCTTTTCATTGCAGAATGTTGGAACTGAGTTCCCAAAAAAAAAAAATTGTTTTTTAAATATTTAAGTAGAAACCACAAAGTAACACCATTTGAATGCGTTGGGATAGAATAGGGGTACGCGCGAACAGGTCCATGCGTGGGACTGGTTACCATAGCTGGATGACATGGTTGTCATAGATCCAAGCCATCCATCGGATAATGTGCAGTATGAACATGCCTTGGACAAAAACTAATATTGGTCCACTAATGTAAAAGTGTGAAATATGAACCTTCCAAATTAAAGATACATGTGTCACGCACTTGAAGAGTGCAATCATGTTTTTGGTTTATGACATGTTCATAACGTCCACTACCTGATGAATGGACCTGCATCCTATCAAAATCCCATTTGAATGGCACCAAAGTGCATTTTACGGTCTTTCCAAACTAGATTTTATGCAAGTATTCCAAACGGTTGTCAGCCACATCTAATATATAAGAGATGCCAGGAGTCTCTCTCTCCCTTTCTCTAGTTCGAGACCTGTGGGCCCAATATAATGTGTGTCGTATATCCACACCATCAACTAGATGCAATCTTCCATGGTGGGATATGGGCCAAAAAATCAAGCCATTTCATACCTAATTTCAGCCACACTGTAGACAACAATTAAGAGTAGATGCACACCCATTGAAACTTTCTTGATGGTTTATATTCCACTGATATGTGGTTTAGACATCCAACCCATCCTCTATGTGTCACACTTGTATGAGGGGTTACACTCAATTTTTTTTTTTTTTTTTTAAAGATAACTGGAACTTCGTTAAAGAGAGGGAAAACATACGAACGACAGGAAGCAAAAGGCGAACGAAAAGAAACAGAAAAACAGCGAAAAAGCGAAAAAGGGCACCACTGTTGAGATAGCAGACGACCCCCTAGCCACCTAAAAAGTTAAAATCGAAGGACCTCAATTCCTTTACATTAGATGCCCATTCGATCACCAAATTTTTGGCCCTAGATCCCACCCTCATAGCAGACGAGGACACGTCCTGAAAACAGCGGTTGTTTCGTTCCTCCCAGACGGTCCACCAAATAGCAATAATGACCATGCGCCAAATGAGAGATTTGAGCTTCCCCAATTTGAAACTGTTCCAAGAAGAAAGGAGGCTTGCTGTCGAATCAGGGACACGCCAAATTGTTGAAAATATCTGAGAGAACTCATCCCGGATTTTAGACATGAACGAACAATGAACGAGCAAGTGGTTGACTGATTCAACAGCAGACATGCAGCAAAGGCAAATATTTACAATGTGCATGCCTCGCTTGATAAGATTGTCCACCGAGAGAATTCTATTACGACTAGCCAACCAAGCAAAGCAAATGAATTTAGGGGGGGACTGGGTACTTCCAGATGAAAGGGGAGGCATCAGGCACATGGAGGGGCACAGGGCAGGAAGCAGCATACAAGGACTTGATGGAGAATCGCCCCGATTTCTCTAACTACCAGAGCAGACTATCTGGCTGATCAAAATTAGGCGAAGCCCTGAGGAGGCACTCCAAAAGAGTCTCAAACTCCATTACTTCGGAATCGTTAAGATTTCTGGAACATCTAATATCCCAAACTGTGTGGCCAACCGAGTAGGAGTAGAAGTTGATGATGTGGATATCTCTTTCTGGGGACAGACGATAGAGATGCGGAAATTGGAGCTTGAGCGGCATCCCCCCAAGCCAGGGATCTTCCCAAAACCGAATAGTAGAGTCATCACCCTGCTCAAAACTGCTATGCTGAATAACAGAATTCTTAACTTTAAGGATTCCTTTCTAGATATGGGAAGCCTTGTAGGGTGAATAGCCTTTAGGCCACAAATCCCCCGGAGCTGAGCCATACTTTCCTTTAACTATTTTCACCCATTGAGCCTCCCTCTCAGAAGCAAATCGCCAGACCCATTTCCCTAGTAATGTGGAATTCATCGTTTTCAGGTTCTTCACGTTGGCCCCACCCCCTCTGAAGACCTTACAGACTTCACTCCATTCAAGCAGGTGAAACTTCCGCTGGTTTTCTTTGTCGAACCACAGAAAATCCCATCTGATTTTATCTATAATTTTGAGCACATGACTAGGGCACCTAAACAGAGACATGAAGAAGAGGGGGAGGCTAAACAAAGTTGCTTTAATGAGAGTCAGGCGACCCCCCAAAGACAAGTAGAGGCATTTCTAAGAGGCCAAAAACCTATGAAACTTGTTAATGATCCTGTCCCAAATGAAATTCGGCGGCCGGCCCACTGAAAGAGGAAGACCAAGGAAAAGAGTAGGGAAGGAAGCAACCTTATAGCCCAGAGAGTCTGCAAAATCCTGAAGAGTGGGAGAGGGAACGTTGGTCTCCAGTAGCCTGGATTTAGACATGTTAATCCGCAGGCTAGAGACCGCTTCAAAACAACACAAGGAGATATGGATATTAGCAGTATAAGTCGCTAAAGCTTCCAGGAAGATTAAGATGTCATCCGCGAACTGAATGTGGGTTATTGGGTTGGAGAGGCCGGGCATAGGGATTCCACGCAGGAGACCTTCCTCTTGTCCTCTGGTCATCATGGATGAAAGCGCGTCAACGACAAAGAGGAAGATAAGAGGGGAAAGGGGCCGATCCCACTGGCGCAGGCCACGCGAACCCTTAAAGAACCCTTTGGGTGATCCATTGAGTAAGATTGAATAGTGTGCCGATCCGATGCATGCAGTCATCCATCTTCTCCACTTGATCCCAAAACCTCGTTGGAAGAGCAAATAGAGCAGGAATTGTCAGTCAACATGATCGTATGCCTTAGCAATATCTAGTTTACAGAAAATCCCTTGCACGTGAGTCCTGTGACAAGAATGGAGAACTTTGTTTGCGATGAGAGCGGCGTCTGTAATCTGTATTTCTTTTATAAATGCATTTTAATTACAGGAAATGAGGTTGCCTAAAACTTTCGATAATTGAGTAGATAAGATTTTAGTAAGGATTTTATATGGACTCCCTATCAAACTAATAGGTCTGAATTCGAAAAAAGAGCTAGCACCTGCCCCCTTTGGGATGAGGGAGATAAATGAAGCACTGAGGCCCTTTGATAGTCTTGCTCGGCTGTGAAATTCTTGAACGAAAAGAAGCAGGTCAAGACGGCGCAAGTCCTAGAAAGTCTGGAAGAAACTGATTGGAAAACCGTCAGGCCTTGGCGATTTATCCCCTCCCAGGGCATCAACTGCAACTTTGACCTCTTCCTCCAAAAATTCAACTTCCAGTTGCTTGGCTTCAAAGGGATTCAGAGATATGAAGGAAAAATTATCCAGGCGCGGTCTCACGCAGTGTTGCGCAGCACACCAACAACACAGTGAACCGAGATCCAATCTCACGTCTCACCCACAAACGATAAACGAGAAGAAATATAAAGTAGAAAAAGAATCAAAGCATTCCAAACAAACCACAAGACAAGATATACATGGAAAAATCCGAACAAGAGTAAAAAAACCACGGATGCAAACTTCCACTATGAAGAAAAATGAAGATTACAAGACAATATATTAACCTCTCCCTTGGAAGTACATAGAGAACCCTTTGCCCACACCTTAGAATTATTTCTCATTCTACTAGAAAAGCCCTAGGGACTCTTATTTATAATTTAGTCAACTTCCCTTTCGCACCCTTGCGAAAGACGACTCAAAAATCTGCAGTCCACATCAAATTCGGTAACGAATCTGCGTAACCACGACCGGTCGAGCAGACTGCATGACCGGTCAAGCATCTCGGAACCAAAAAATTGATGCTTGCTGGACTTTAAGTCGAGCCAGTCCACGACCAGTCGAGCAGGGCCCACGACCGGTCGTGCGGCCCCCAGATGTGGCTCCACATCTCAACACCTAGTTCTCATCCGACAAAATGTGTTTGAAGTGAGCGATGGCGAGGGCTTTAATCTCCTCTTTATCTTCAATTCTAGTCCCATTATCCAAGATACTTAGAATATCTTTAGAACGAGAGCGCATATTGACCATATTATGGAAGAACTTAGTGTTTTTATCACCCTCAGCTATCCATCTCACTCTAGATTTAATCCTCCATGAGGCTTCTTCTTCTTGGTCTTTGATCGAAAGGGTCTGAATTATGGCAATTCACTAGTTCATAGATTCCAGCGATAGCGAAGAAGCTTCTGCCTGAGAATCAATTTGCTGGAATTCGGTCAACAAAGCCTCATTTTCAATCTCCCTCTACCTAACCTCCTGCTGGCGCCACTCCTTGATTTTGGACTTTAAGAGTCTAAGCTTGCACAAAATTTTATGACCATGAAAGCCCTCCACCTGTAACGCAGACCCCCGATCGGTTATTTTTCGTCAAAGGGTCTCTGATCGGAACCAGGAGGACTTGATCCTGAAAGGTTTGGGGCCCCAGTTGTCATCGTCCACCGATAGAAAAATCGGGCAATGATCTGAGGTGGTTCTTGGAAGAGCAGATTGAAGAACGGACGGGAAGGTCTCAATCCACTCGGGGGAAAGAAGGAATCTGTCCAATCGGGATTGGATAGGAGCTGCACGACCATTGGTCCAGGTGAACCTGGCTCCCGAGAGAAGCAGGTCAACAAGTTCCTGATGCTGAATCCACTCAGAAAACTGCAGCATTGTGACAGACAGTCTTCTGATTCTGGAATGGTCTTCCGCATTGCAAGTAACATTGAAGTCTCCCACAACGTATGAAGGTCCTGAAAAGGAAGCCCTTGCCTGGGTTCACTCCTCCCAGAACGGAAGTCTAGCAGAATCGATGTTAGGACCGTAAACAACAGTGATAAGACATTGAAAGGGAGATGACTTATCTTGGAGCTTCATAGTGACTGAATGAGATCCTCTCGATGAGGATAGAAGGTCCTAGTTGGATGATTTCCACACGACCAGGATCCCTCCCGAGGACCCAACTGCATCCAAAGAGATCCATTTGGCATCAGTCGCACCCCACAAAGTGGTCAGTAAGTAATCTTTGAAACAAGAAACTATAGTCTCCTGGAAACAAACGACGTGGGGATTTTTTCTTGCTATAGAAGCTTTAATCAGGCTCCTCTTATACTTGGAGCTGACCCCCCTCACGTTCCAAGAGACTATCTTCATTTGATAACCAAACTGTCCCAGTTGCCCTGTCGCCTTGAAGAGGCTTTAGAAGCTTAAACGAACCTCAGACTAGCTTCTAGACTTAGAAGCTAGCGATTGCTGGTAATTCTGGATAAATGTTTGACTGGCGAACTACTTGTTTCGATGGGTCTGCCTCTATTTTCTATGTATTAGAATAAGGCAACATAATCTTCCATCTGATCTCCAAAAGACAGGCCTAGGGATCTCCCAACCTTCCCTATGACGTCTTTGATCCAGCGCTTTGTCTGCATCTTAGAAATGAGGTCCACTCGATTACGCTCTGAGGGTGGGGGTTCGGGTTGGGGTTCGGCTATCATCTATAAGGGTTCCGCATTAAGGACTTCAGAAGAGAATTTTTCATCAAATAGCGTGATCGGGCCCAACTCCCTGGCCTCAGATGCAGGGTGGGAGGAGGAAAGAAGAGAGGTGGGGGAAGGCGGGCGAGATTGATAATCCGATAGGCTACCGATTGATAAGTCTCGCCCTCCGAATGCATCGTCCGGATCGGAGAAAGGGTAATGGTAGGAAGAAGGAGCAGGGATGATAGGTTGAGAAGGACTGGGAGTGAGTGCAGGACGAGAAACAGATATGGCTAAAGGAGTCGGGTCTAAACCAGGATAGGAAGCTACGCACGTATGAGGAGTCAGGGTTTGAGAGGAGTGGGATGTTGTCACGTGCCGATCGACTCGATCGAGGCGATCAGCAGGGGATGACACGCGTCTCGCATTACGTAGGAGAGAAGGAGATATCGGCTCACACGAAAGGGACTCTGACATTTTCCTATGTGAATCTGCGTGGACCGAAGGTAGCTGCAGCGAGTCACCTGGGTAAAGCGCTAAATGATTGTACTCAGCCCCAGATAATGCTCTCGTAGCTCCACGCGTCTCTTGGATGTCAGACGTCGTCAGGAGATGCTGCGCTCAAGGCGAAGTCTGAGCAGGAGAAGGCAGCCGAGATGGCTTCATCCCTCCACGTGTAGCCTGAGCATGGTGACTGGCGGCCTGACGCCGACAGTCTCCTACAGGTGTGTCGGTCTCGCAATGTGGTACTCCGCTGGTGCATGGAGGTTGTGGTCGGTCATGGAAGATAGACGGGCGGATCGTCACCAGCACCGGAGGAGGGCCCTCTCTAACTCGCCAAAGATCAACCCACCTCGGAAACTGCTCGTCTTCCGATTCTTTTATCACAGGAAAATCGAGGGTCCGGTCAGCAACGAGAACCCTGACAGAGGAAGGCGGTGAATCTCCTTTCTTCCTTCTAACTCTAACTCGAATAACGCCGATCTCCTCTTCCAGCTTCGTCTTCATGTCCAATTCTAGAAAAGAACCGAGATAAGCCGCTACTAAGATAAAGAACTCATCGAACTAGAGCTCTAACGATATATCCCAAACTTGGAACCAAATGTTTTCCATGCCGAAGGAAGAGAAGTCGACCCATTTCATTACTCGCACCACCGGGCCTCCAGAATGGAGATGTCCGGCCATTAGCAGCATCTCCGGGTTGATGCCAGGATAAACCTTCACCCATAGCTCGTTGAAGCCCAGAGGTTTGATAGTGTAATTACCAGAGCGGAACCTCGTTGTTTCTGCTATCCAATCCCGCACCTAAGAAATAGGGGCTCCTTCCTTATACAGAATCACGATGGAGTCCTTGAGATAATCGCTGGCTTTAAGGAACAACTCTTTGTTCACCGCGATGGAGATATTGATTTTAGAGAAGAAAGGGTCAGAGGGGGGAGGCTGAGGTGTCGGATTGGAGGAGTTGATAAGTGTAACGCCCCGGATTTTTGCCAACCTGGGATTAGACGTCCTTAGGCAATGGGTCGATCCTAAGACCTTACCAACTTGTCAAAACTCAATCCCACAGTCTAAAATCGCTCCTTAACCCATTTTCTTCACAAATCCCACCCTTCACTACCTTGTGCTTGCAATTTTTTAAAGCACCTTCGCCCTAGACACTATCTTAAACTAGCTAAGTAGTATAACTTGGATCACTTTATATACAAACTACAATGGACTAAGTTCCACCTCAGACAGAAATCACGTGGGATTAAATTCTTTAGAAATTTAACAAAGTTAACTAAGTACTAACTCAATTAGCTATGAAATCCGTTAGGATGGCTTTAAATACGATCTGCAAGACCCAAAAGTTGCAGAATCATTGACGCTAGGTTACCCTAAAGTTTAGAACCAAACTCATTTCCCGTCTGCTCTCGGGAATGAAACGAAACTTCGTATTAGGTCTAGATCGCACATCGGGAGTCCGATTAACCCGAAGCTAAGGAACTAGGACCGCCCCACTGGGCTTAACAATCATCTCAAAAATCAGCTCCATCCGATGTTCCATGGCCATTCGTTTCGAATCGGAGCGAGGTAGTGTGAAAAACACTATTCCCATGCCAAAATAAATATCTGGAATAGTGATCTGGCATCATTCGTTGACACGTCAGTATTAAGCAACCTGACCGTCAGAATCAGACCAAATTACACCCTCGGATTAAGAAAAATTTCAGGAACATTTACATGTACTTAGAATTTCTGATCGTGGCCCACTGACCGTCGAACTGAAAGTGGTCCGCCACGTGCGATCTGGGCATCCGATCGAGTCAAAAACATAATCCCACGTAGATCCATAGATGATGAGATTAAGTCTGACGTTTGGCTCAAGGAGGGCTACCAGAACCTCTCTTTTGAGCTGGAAAAGTGACGAATATCCTATATTAGCAGTAACCCTTGAACCTGAGTCTATTTTCAAAATATTTTTTGCTATAAAAGGGCCTTAGAGCACCCTCTCTCACAGCCATACGAATTTGAGTTTTGGGAGAGAGAAAAGAGAGAGAAAAGAGAGAGAAGGACTTGGAGATTGTTGCCGATCTTCCTCCTCCTGCTTTGGCTTGCTACACGGCCTACACCGCTCTATTCTAGACGTTTTTCCGGCGTTTTCCACCTCATTTGAAGGTAAGAAACCCTAACCCTAGGTCTGATTTGAGTTGGGATCGAAGTAGGATGTGTACCGACTAACCGATTCCGCTCTTTAGGCTAGAAATCGCCCGTAGACGGAAGTTCTTCTACCCTTGCTGATTCGTTCCGTTTCCAAAGGCAAAGGTGAGGACTTTAAGCGTATAAGTTACGGTTTTCAACGCTTTCAATGTCGATAAATGGTAGATTCATGATCTGCTTCGCAATTGCACACATGTACAAAGTGCTTTCCGTTTCCTGTTTTGATTAACTGGTGTGAAATATGGAATTTCACATATTCTAGGTATACGTAGAAATACCGTATACGTATTTTTTTGGATAAATACTTGACATGTTTATTTAATGTATAATTATATAACATATGAATAAAATACTAGTTTGGCGAAAGGAATCGCCAAAATATATGTTTACTTGTAAATGCGCCGTAGTATGTTGAAATTACGTGTTGTAGAAATACCGTATACGTATTTCTTTTGGAATAATGTTTGACATATGTATTTAATGTATGATTATACAATACATGATTAAAATACTAGCTTGGCGAAAGGGATCGCCGAAATCTATGTTCCTTTGTAAACACTATGTATGTCGAAATTTGGGTATACGTGAAAGTACCCTATACGTATAAAATTTGCTGATATGATTGCCATGTTTAATTCTTGTATGAATATGATGTATATGTATATAATACTAGTTTAGTAAAGGGACAACCCTAGTACACACTTCTCTAGCATACGTCATGTATGTTGAAATAGCGCATTCCAAGTGTTGGTGAAATCACTTGTGAGTGTAAGTGCTTAAGTGTTAGAACCTCAGTTAGGTGCTTGAGATGGGATTCTCCGCTACCTTAGAGTCACATATGACACTCTCCATGTGGTTGTTCACCCTAACCACTCACCTATGAACTCTAAGTATTTGTATCCCTATGTGTATAGTGCTTTATAACATGCTTTACAACATGCTTTACAACATGCCTTATAACATGCTTTACTTCATGCTTTATAATACATGCTTTACCTCAAGCTTTACTTCATGCTTCACAACTGATTGTGTTTGGGGCTATGATTATAGTCCAGACAATCGGTCTGAATTGAATTCGTGGTTGCGATTCATTTGCCACGTGAGATGTGTTCGACGAACCCGAGTCGTACTTCGGTTGGCGATAGTGGTCGGCCACGCGAAGTGCTTATGCACTTCATGTCATTCAACTTGTTGTGCGCTCGAGCTAGCCGAGCTCGTCAAGTAACCCGATTTGTCTAATGTATGTTCACCATGTTTGGTCACCTCTGCTTGAACCTAGGGTACCAAACTTACCAGTGAAATCCCTTTTAACCATGGTACCTCGATCCGCTAAGACGCATGAGCCGGGCATGGTGGTATGGGACACCGTGGTCGAGTTGTCGGCCCTCTGCCGGGGTCATGTGCCTCCCGTAGTGACCATTGCGCAACCAACCTCGTGAGCCGATTATGGTGGTATGGGACACTATATTCGAGTTTGCGATACTTACGAGGGCGAGAGCCGAAATCATGTGAGACCCGTGCTCGTCATTGACGGCGACGAGTCCTCCGTAGTATCTTCGAGTATACTCCAAGTGTCCCGTGATTGGCGACGAGTCTTTCACAAAGAAACTAGAGTATGAGTTGAGCCGAGTACAGATGGAGACCCGTACTTGAGGCGGCTGGCTAGTGATTGAGCCAAGTATGGTGAGATATGTACTTGAGTGACGGCCAAGAATTGAGCCGCATACGGTGAGATCTGTATCCGCGGCCGACGGTGACGAGAGCGATGCCTTCACTACGCTTCTCAAACCATAACATCGTATGAGATTAACTAGGATTGACGACCCTAGAATGGATCATGTTTGGGAATGATACAAGGGAGGTACCTTAGTTTCCCAATCTTCTTTTTTGAAATGGACTAATAAAAACTTGGTAATCATGAGCATCATCGCACCGCATGTGCTTTGTAGATGTGGCGCCCGAGGAGTAAGCATTCGCGAACGTAAGATGATGTCGCTTGAGGGTGGTTTGGCAAGGGCATACAAAGATCATGTCATTTCATTTTGCACTTAACAAGAGTAGTTAGAAATGTTTGATTTGTCTTGCTTTATCATTCTTGCTTGATTGAATTGATAACATGTTAACCTATGCTTTCTTGTTCCACCGAGTTGATCACTCACTCCCACGTTACGGGACGGTGTTGTACACACCAACCGCATTTGTTGAGTTTCGGTGGTGGCGATGCTTGTGAAGCGAGCCGGACTACTTCTATGATGATAGAGGAATTCTCCTATCTCAGTATCTCTGGGGTGTCAATGAAGACCTCGATATTGTATTGACGGGCTATGGTACATGGGATAGGAGGCATTACACTTCCTCACATTTGGTACATTTTAGAACCGCGCACTTGTATTTATTTAACTCCGGTAATGTTATCACACTCTGAGACTCATCATAAGTTATATATTTTATCTATCTATCACAGTCTTCCGCTTACAAATTTAACTGTCCTCTGAGTATGATATACTTGTTTTTTGGCTTAATCTCACTCATGTTCAATGCACGAATACAGTCAACATTCAATCATCATTCATTTTGTTGCATAAGTGATGTTCTGGAACTCGGGAGTTGAGTTTATGTTCGACCCCCGATTTTCAGGGCGTTACAATAAGGGAGGAATGTTGAGTGATAGAGGGTGGAGCATGGTGTTGGTGGAGGAGGGCCTCCTTAAAGGAGGGGGCGACCAGCGAGGTTGGGGTAGGGAAGGAGTGCAAGATTGGCGGAGGGGGAGGGAGATTGGGTAGTTTCGGCCGGTAAACCTTCGGAGCCGCAGGTCGGGATTTCTGAGCATGGGCGAACGGGGGCCCGAATCTGGCCCTTTGAACCAGCAGCGGGCAGCCAGCAAACTTGACTCCATGAAGCATGTCCACAACTCTGGCTAGCTCCATTTCAAAGGACATGCGAACCAGAGCAAAACCTCTATAAGCTCCAGTTTCGCGATCACGAGGCATCACTATACCATTACCGCACCGGCACGACCGAAGACTCGTTCGGTATTGAGCGGGAGCCATCCTTTGGGGAATCCTTTAACAAACAAAGTGGTGTAGGCAACCCAGTGAGAGAGTGGTAGAGGTTCCTTTGGCCCAGTCCGACGACGAACCTCTTGCCAGTCTTCATCGCGACCAGCTATTAGGTGTCCATCAGCCCGCTGACAGGTACCAGGAAGGGTATTCGCCACACCATTGTTCTCGGACGATGATCCAGAAACATCTGTCGTTTTAAATTTGCCAGTTGAGGCGTCTCCCCAACGGTTCTCATCGTCTCTCTCATTGTCGTCGTTGTCGACATCGTCGTCTCAGCTTCGTCTCAGTCTCGTCATCGTCATCTCAGTCTTGCCATTCTTTGGCACTTACAAACCATTTCCATGAAGGGTTCTGCTTTCTTTGAAATAGATTGCATGGTAACTGTTCACTCCCCAAGTATAGGGTTGTGATGTAGTAATAATCTCGGTAAGACCGAGGTCGAATCTACAGAGACTGAAACCTGTACCAATCTGAAAGTAACCAGAATTAGAACTAGACTAAGATAAAATCTAAATCAAATAAATATGAAGGAATAATGGTGAAAATATTAATCTAAAACTAGTGAAATTTAAAGGTAGGAAACTAGGGATTCAGAGGATCCACTTGTTGAGATCAGGGAGATCTTATGCCTGTCTCACGAATTATGGAAATTTACTGAACTGCCATTGATATAGTTTTCAAGAGATAAAAGGTGTATGAATTAGAATAGATTCCATCACCAAACCATGCCCAGGAGACAAAACAAACAACAGAATTAAACTAATTACCAACCAATCAATATGCCATGAAGGTTAGGAAGGGTACCGACATCCAACCATGCCCAGGAGACGATGGTGAACAACAGGGCTTCCTGACGTCATAGAACATAAAAGGAGAAAGAAATACTCAAAGCCATCGCAGACCCATTGTAATTTCAGTCACAACAGACCATTAAAGACTAAAAACATTCCCTTAATTAAACCCAAATCAACATCAGATTAATCTAAACAAAAGGCAAGCAAAGAGTTTCCATCACACTACAAGCTTCACCTCTTAGCCCTAGCTAAGAGGTTTAGCTTACCATAGGTATGAATAAACTAAAGCTCAAAAAGAAAAAGAAAAGAAGAAGAAAAGAAAAAAAAACAGAAATAGAAAAAAAACAAAACAACTATCTACTCTTCTGTCTCCACGTACAAGTAAAGATCCTCACACCGTTCTCTCTCTCTCTCTCTTTCTTATAGGCCATGCAAGGAAGTCACTGCTGTTGCTTGAGACGGTGCGGAAGGCTGGAGTGCGAAAATCGTTCGCAGCAGACTCCTTGCGGAACTCGTCTTGTAAAACGCCGAAAGCGATCGTGTTTGGAATGAGTTTAAGAGGAGGAATCTTCTCCTCTTTGAAATCGCCGGTGTGAAGGTAAGAACCCATTGACTGATCAAATGGATGGTTTGGATCAATGATCCGATCACGGACGGTGGCCCACAATCGCCCGAAATTTCTCGGATTTCCCGAAGCGCAAAGCCTACGCAGACGTCTTGACGTGTTCGTTGGGCCCCGCAGATGATGCTTTTGATGAAATCCACCCCGTCCATCGACATTATCGAAATTTCGGTCGGAATAGACCGTTTTTGTCGAGTTTTGGTGCGGTCCATTACTGTTTTGCTTCGCCGTTCATCCTGTATTTTATGAAGATTCATGTGCGTACACGTATATGGGCTAAAACGGAAAGCTAGGTGAGGGTTTTGGCCACCCTCCGAGTCATATGGACGGTTCAGATTAGTAAACCAGATGGCAAGTGGGGCCCACGAGCGATCACAGCGTCCGCACCTTGCGGACATCATGAATTGCGAAAGGCAGTCGGGTCAGCGCCCTCTTTGACTGGGCAGTCGGTCCGATGTGGTGTGGGAGTGCACCGCCTGTGCACTCCCACATGTACACGTGAGGTCCACTGTGATGCATGTGAGACATCCACTCCGTCCATCTCTTTTATCATCTTATTTAAACAGTTGAAACCAAATTTGGGGCATATCCAGATATCAGGTGGGCCCAGAATCATGATTCTGACGGCTGATCTGTCCGTTAGGCCACTTCTAGGGGGATCCGACAGCTGAAATTTGACGTGTACGGTTAATTTATAGTCCTCAGGCCGTGTATGAAGTTTCGGGCTGAACGGATGGTGGGAACCCTTTGATCTTGCATTCTGGCTGACTTTCAGGCCACTTGAGCTTCAGTTTCTTGATTTCTCGGATCTCAGCTGTGTAAAATCGTCGATCCCAATCCCCAGGAGTCCGTCCCCTGCTTTTGTGACATCGGAGTCAAATCCATGCTTTTACTATTAGTTTTCAGTCAACGCTCCTGATTGAATCTTGCAACAAAACACAATTAAAATACTCCATTAAGCATTATTGTGTATGTAAAATCTGGCAATAAATAAGGTCTGATATGCAATATTTGACCCTCAACAGTAACCCTCTCAACAAGCTTTCAGTTAAAGATTGAGCTTCTACAAAGTATGTTTGAAAGTTGTTCACTAATATACAAAACAGGAGCCTCATCTCTAAAAAAAAAAGCATGTGGTGCAATCAAATCCCACTATTTCTTTTTTCTTTTTTTTTACACACACCTACACCTCACACAATCACACACACCCAAGCCACATGAGCACTTAATCTCATGATCTCAGTGTTAAAACAGGTTGTTAGTCAAACACAAAGTTCTTACAAAGTATGTTTGAAAGTTGTTCAGTCAAATGCAAAGCCGAAGTCTCATATCTGAAAACAGCATGTGGCACAATCAAATCCTAATACATTTTTTTTACACACACCTACACCCCCATACAATCACGCACACACCTAAGTCACATAAACACTTAATCTCATGATCACAGTCTGGCTGAGCCATGGTGCTGGACCCAAATCCTGCCACGTTGGTCACCAGGCAATCACTAGTTAATACACATCCATTTTTTCCTCCTTGGCCAAACCACCTCCTAAGGGCTGAGGATGGACAAGAGGGTTCAAGTCGAGGTCATTCCCTAGGCAAGGATACGTCCCTTGGTCTAATGAGAACGAGACCAATTCTGCATCCAGGTCCACCAAGCAACGTTATTTTGGAAAAGTTTCGGTACCCTAGCAGCATAACGTGGTCCAAACGCCAACTCTTAAGGAATCGTACACATGGGCTACAACTAGCCTAGATCAAACCGCCCAAATGTGAGCCTCACTGAGGATGGACCATTAACTAATTAGCTGATACTTATTTGATTATCTAACTAATCTATCAGTGGACATTTATTAGTGGATGGTTGAAATGAAAATTGGCAAGCTTCCTTAATTCAACAAACAAGCGATCTTTCTTTTTCTTTTTCTTTTTTCTTCTTTTTTTTCTTTTTTCCCAGATTTAGAGATATAGCACCCTTTATTTTAATCTATGTGCCAAATATTACCCTCCCTTGTAAGTATTATATGATAAACGCCTTTATTTTACATATATGGCCTAAAGCCACAGGTAGTTAATTTCCTTAGCCCAATCATGAGATGACTGTATCATATTCAACTATTGACTGTAAAAAATTATCCATGTTCTTGATAAAGAATATAAAAATGATATTTTGCCTTTAAATTACAGGTGATTGTCAAATGTTATGTGATTCCAATTTCCAAGATTGGGCCATTGTGGCACACATACAAAGTGTGACAAATCAGCGTTGACGCATGAAAGTAAGATTCAGACAAGATTCAGACTGCTTTCAGACAGTCTAGACCATCAATTGCTACTCATCTGCTCACGGGGGCTGAGTCGGCAAATGCATGCAAGATACGAACTTTTCATCGTCATATGTGGGTCTTGGCACTGTCAGATGACTGGGACTATCAAATGGTTAGGGAGAGATCCAAACTGCTTTCAATATTGTGGCCCTGGTCACCATGGCCAAATGGTCCTCTGTTTATAATTTGGATCTTGGAAACATGGGCCATGCAACGCCCCTTTTATGACTCATATATTGCAAACATGGAAGGCCATTCACTTTAAGCAGAGGTTTAGGAAGATGCAGGAGAATCTAAAAGAGAGATTAGGTGAAATGTCATTTCACATCAATTTGGAAAGTAAAACGTCATTATAAAGAATGGTTTATCAAACTAATCATATTTACCTTTCTTGTCCCAAAAGTAATGATAGGATGTTTCTCAACACATTATGAAAAGATTTGGAGGTATACTTGGTGTATCTCAAGGTTTCTTGTATCAATTAAACTCTTCTTATGTTGAATATAGAATGTGGGGTATTTTTATTTTGGGCTATACCATTTGATAATCACAACTATCACTTGGTAGTGGCCTATTCATGATACTGCTCATTACGAAGGACCATGCAACCATGTGGTACTCATCCAACGCTTAATAATCTCCGCCCAATCCAAATCTTGATCGAATCATGCCCCGAAACCCATCAAATAGTTCCCATCTAATACGAGCTTTGGGCAAGATTTTCAAGTTTAGAAAGCTTATTTCTCAATCGGTATCGTCTTACCTTTGCAAGGTTTGAGTACTTGATGGATCCTTACTCTTGCTTCGGTGGTAGACTTTGAGGAGTTTCAACACCCCATCAAGGGTTCAAGTATCCATAGGTGGTGAAATCCCACTATAGTGTGAGTGTGTGTGCGTGTGTAAAAGAAAAAATAAATTTATAAAAAAAAAAAAAAAAAAGTTCTGAGTACTTGATGATCAAGTGGGGTATCCAGCTAAGTCCCTTTATTGGGCCTGGTCTAATGGGCTTTTATCTAACACAAACTCCTTCATATTGTACCAAGAAAGCCAATGGGCCTTTATGTTGGCCCAGCCATCTACTGAGTTGCCTCTTTTAGTCAAGGACATGGCAGAATTTTACTTATACCCTATGGAATTTTTAAAGCGTTACTTTGCGGTGGGAAGTTACCGTATTAGCATTGAGAAAAAGGGCCATTCCACTCGATTCAATCACTTGCTGAATTGAACTCATCATTTTCTAAGTTGGTTTTGGTAGAATTTCTCCCTTCTTTTCATTGCAGAATGTTGGAACTGAGTTCTAAGAAAGAAAAAAAAAAACTTGTTTTTTAAATATTTCAGTAGAAATCACAAAGTAACACCATTTGATGCGTTGGGATAGAATAGGGGTACGCCCAAACAGGTCTATGCGTGGGACTGGTTACCATAGCTGGATGACATTGTTGTCATAGATCCAAGCCATCCATCAGATAATGTGCAGTATGAACATGCCTTGGACCAAAAACTAATATTGGTCCACTAATGTAAAAGTGTGAAATATGAACCTTCCAAATTAAAGATACATGTGTCACGCACTTGAAGAGTGCAATCATGTTTTTGGTCTATGACATGTTCATAACGTCCACTACCTGATGAATGGACCTGCATCCTATCAAAATCCCATTTGAATGGCACCAAAGTGCATTTTACGGTCTTTCCAAACTAGATTTTATGCAAGTATTCCAAACGGTTGTCAGCCACATCTAATATATAAGAGATACCAGGAGTCTCTCTCTCCCTCACTTTCTCTAGTTCGAGACCTGTGGGCCCAATATAATGTGTGTCGTATATCCACACCATCAACTAGATGCAATCTTCCATGGTGGGATATGGGCCAAAAAATCAAGCCATTTCATACCTAATTTCAGCCACACTGTAGACAACAATTAAGAGTAGATGCACACCCATTGAAACTTTCTTGATGGTTTATATTCCACTGATATGTGGTTTAGACATCCAACCCATCCTATGTGTCACACTTGTATGAGGGGTCACACTCAATTTTGGGCCATTAAAAAATTCAGGTGAGCCATATCAAGTGATTTTAGATATTTTAGGCATGATTTTACATGATTTTAAATTCTATGGCCACCTGAGTTTTGAATACTCAACCGACCAAATGCAGAGTGTTAACGACCACCTCATGATAATTTCCCATGATCTGGACCGCATACTACCATTTGTCATATAATATATATATATATATATATATATATATATATATATATATATATATATATATATATATATATATTATATATTCTTAGTACACACCCTTCTTGTGTCAGTACACACACACTCTATGTTAGCCACCCCCATATATACCTATTTGTGTATGTTTGTGTGCGCGCATGACCTGGCCTCAAGCCTGTTACCTCAATGTTGAAATGGCCTCCTTACGTGGGAATGTTAATAGGAGTAATCTATTCAATGAATATATAACATGATAAATTCTTTTGCAATTGATACCATTGGAATTTTAGAAAATCCTAATCACCTATTTGGTAGGCATTCCCAAAAGAAAAAATATATATATTTTTTAAGCAAAAAATAATACATTTTGAATATTAGTTTTAAAATTCTCATTTTATTTATGTAAATGCTTTATGGATGGCATTATTATTAGTTATTTTTTCACAGATTGTTTCAATGTTATTATTAGGATTAAAAAGTTTATGAAATGATGCAACATAATATATTATTGATATAAATTACCTTTGTACCATCGGATGTCTTCTATTTTATCGATTCATCATCTCAAAATGGAAATCATAGGTAAATCCCTCTTCATGGACAATCCAAATTTGTGATTGGAGCATTATCATAATCAATATGAATTGTTCATTTTTTTTTGTCCACTAATTGGATAGTAAAATTATCCAATCAAAAGGGATCCAAAGCCAAAGTTGGACCTACCTTATGAAAATTTTATTTCAATAATTGGTCTTATATTATAATTAAATATGAGACATCAATTTTAAATCAATGATATGGACCATTAATTTTAATTCAATAATAGTCATCATATTAAAGATATTTTCAAAAAGTATCATTAATCAAAGGTGGGGCACACATAGTGATAGTTCGGATTATTAGTTGGACATATCTGATATAATAATGTGAGCCTTCCATTTTCCTAGCTTTATCTATATATTCTTAAATGCAAGTTCCCTGTCCTCTTACATATGATGTAATTCACAATGACAAACTTCCCCCAATTTCGAAAATATAATGATCGCCTGAAAATCTAAGCTACAACTTATCTTTTGAAAATTGCAATGGCCCATGAGAAATTGAAAAGTATGGGAACCAATGTAATCCTTGAACGTACAAGATTTAAGTAGCTACAATTTAGTTTTAAAATGCAATAATCTGTTTATTTTGGTGTATTAGAAGGAACATAAATTCATAAAATTATATATAATAAAAAATTTAATTTATATTACCACATAAGTCAGGATGGCCGAGTGGTCTAAGGCGCCAGACTCAAGTTCTGGTCCTCGAGAGAGGGCGTGGGTTCAAATCCCACTTCTGACAAATTATTATTTTTCTCCTCTATGCATTATTAAATCGCACGATATCGAGCACACACGACACAGCCTAGGGCCACTTTAATTTGGTGGTACCATCACCTCTCAGTTCAGAGGAACCAAAAAAAAAAAAATCCAAATTTCATGTCTTCTAGTATTGGTAAAAGGCAGGAGCGTGCAATTACACTTTTCAAACATTTAAAACTAGGGTGGTGGCAATGGGTCTGTCGGCCCAAACCATTTTTGAGGTGGGCTCAGGAGAAGCTAATTTGGGCAGCAGGTCCGGGTCAGAGCATGGGTTGAGAGTTACCCGACACGACCTAACCAACCCACCCACATGGGTTGTCAATGGGTTGGGACAGATGACCTGGCCTCACCCAACACCGAATACAATATAAAGAAGAAAAGTATAGATAATATTTTTGTACGTATGCATGAATCTATTGTCTGATCTAGGTTGTGCATGGCCTTACTATCCCATTCCATTCTTAAACCTCAGTTGGGTCATGGCTGGTTTGACAGGTCAGTTTAGCCCAACCCATTTACAATTAAATGGGTCGGGTTAGTGGGTCAGCCTTGGGTTAGATTGAGTATAAAGGTGATGGTTTGTGGATCGTGTTTGGGAAAATATTCTTATCCATTTTAATAAATGGGTTGCTGTTGGGACTTGGGAACCTACCCATTGCCACCCCTACCATCCACACACATTGTAGTTTTATGCTACAATCAAGACCGTCAGTATCCTTGACTCATTCTTCATTGATCATAGCCCAAACATTACACCGATCCATTGATTTTAACCATCTGATTTTTCCTTCTGAACTTGGACCACTAGTTTCTCTTTTTTTAACCACCAATCATATGGTTCGGATTGACTCATTATCGTGATTTTCAAGCTATCCTCCATCCCCTAATGTACGCCACAATGAGGGGTCTAGATAGTGGTACACGTGTACCAATGCTTTGGTAGTATGAGTGGCCACCATTTTTGGAAGTAGTGAAGTGGCCCAGATTATTTCACCAGAATATGAATGAACACGAGATTTGCTATAATAGGTACAGACTTTAAAAAAGAAAAAAAGAATAAAAGTACAGACTTTTATTACAGGATGTCGGGAGTATATATAGCATTAGAATCTAGAGTCTCGTTTGGTGATGGAAACCGTTTATAAATGAATGGGTCCCACATCAACCTTTTTATTAATCGCACAAGAATGATAATTAAGAAGATGTCTCATTTTTAAAGCTAGGGCTGTCAATGGGCCGGTCTTAACCACTTAATATATTTATTTTTTTCTTTTTTTAAAGACACGCATGCACACTCACACCTTAGTGGGATTTTACCACCTATGGATGCTCGAACCCTTGACCAAGTGCTTAAACTCCTAAGAATTTACCACTGGCTCAAGAGCAAGGACCCAGTTTTAACCACTTAATATGAAATCACAAAAAAGAACAATTACCAAACACCCATAGGGGTAGCAATGGGTCAAGCCAAGCTTCATGCTTGAGCTGACAAAGTAGCCCATTTTGATTAATGGGCCGGCTTAGGCAAGCGTAGAGGATTGAGCAGCATGAAAATCACCAGGGCCCAGCACAGCCCGTTGAGAGCCGTACTACGAATATTCAATTAATAGCCCCTGTGAATCTGTGATGGGGTGAAGCGGAACACATGCATGTGAGAAATCCCATTAGACGACACAGCTGTCAAAAATCCATGCCATTCATCAAGTAGTTCGCAATATGAACATTCTACGAACCAAAAATAAAGGTGGTCCACTGATCATGAAGGTCAAACTTGCATGAACTCAATTTTCTATCTAAGCCATACTTTTAAACATAACTCCCACAACGCGCACACACATGTAGTGCATATAAGGTTGGGTTGGGATTAAGTCGGGTTACCCAACGCCTCAACACCAACCCTAACCCAACCTGGGTCTCTTGAACCTCGGCTCAAGAATTTTAAACCCTAACCCTGGCTCTTTAGGGAGTGCCTTGGAGAACATGTCAGCCATTTGTTCTTTTGTCTTGCAATACTTCAACTCGATCTAGCCACTCTCAATAACTTCACGGATGAAGTGATGCTTGATCGCAATATACTTCGTCTTGTTATGATATACTGGATTTTTTGCAATTGAAATGGTTGACATGTTGTCGCAATATGTAGTAGTTCCTTCATTTTACTTTTCGCCAATATCTTCAAGAATTCTTCGTAACCATATTGCTTGAGAAACTGCAAGAGATGCCGCCACATACTCTACTTCTGCTGTAGATTGAGCAACTGTACTTTGTTTCTTTGATGCCCAAGAAATTATCCTGGATCTAAGAGAGAAAGTGTATGCCGATGTGTTTTTCATATCATCTATGGATCCTGCCCAATCACTATCTGTATATCCTACCAATTTTGAGTTTGGAATAGGAGTATACATGATTCCATAATCCAACGATCATTGGATGTATCGTAACACCCTTTTTGCAACTCCTAAGTGAGTTTGCTTTGGACAATTCATGAATCTCGAGAGTAAACTCGCAGCAAAAATAATATCAGGCCTTGTAGTAGTGAGATACAAGAGGCTTCCAACGATACTTTTGTACAATGATTCATCCACCCTTTTTGAACCACCATCTTTTATCAACTTCTCATTTACTACAAAAGGAGTAGTAACTGGGTTGCATCCTTCCATGTTGAATTTAGTAAGAATAGATTCAGCATAGCTTTTTTTGAGAAATGAAGATTCCATTTTCGTCTTGAGAAACTTCTATTCCCAAAAAATAATGCATCATGTCAAGATCATTCAACTCATATGTCTTCATCATATCGAGTTTGAACTGATGGAGCATACTATGATCATTTTCCATGAGTATCAAATCATCAACATACAATTATACGATGAGAATAGATGTACCTTCAGTCTTGACATATAAGGTAGGCTCACACTTGCTCTGATGAAACTTATTCTTGGCAAAATTACCATCGATTTGGCTATACCAAGCACGCGGTGCTTGCTTTAGTCCATACAACGCTTTCTTCAACCGATAGACTTTATCTTCTTTGCCCTCCACCACAAATCCTTGTGGTTGAGCAACATAATTTTTTTCATCGAGGACACCATTCAAGAAGGGTGATTTGACATCAAGCTGAAAAATGGACCACTACCTTTGAGCTGCAAGTGCAATGAGGGTTCGTATAGTCTCCAATCGAGCAACCGGTGCAAAGGTTTTATTATAATTGATACTTGGTTGTTGTGTAAAACCTTTTGCAACGAGCCTTGCCTTATATTTTTGGATTGAACCATCTGAATTGAGTTTAGACTTGTAAACCCATTTTACTCCAACAACATCTTTGCCGCTTGGACAATCAACTAACTCCCAAGTAGAGTTCTTCTCGATCATGCAAATTTCTTCTTTCATAGCTTTCACCCAATTGTCTTCTCGAGCTGTAACTTCAAAGCTTTCCGGTTCTACAACCAAAAAATTGCAACGCTCGTAGATGTCTCTCAGACTCTTAATTTTTCTCGGGGGCGATTCAAATGAAATACTTAAAGTTGTTGATGGAGAACTCGATGATGCGGATGAAGTAGCTTCTGGTGAATAGAATAGAGTTGTGGGTCCATAATCTTCATCATTTTCTGCTTCTGTTTCTTCTTCCACATCTTGAGTGCCTTTCAGTTCATCTTCTTGTATAAGAACGGCTTGTTCTTGTATATTTTTCTTTTTCCAATCCCATCCTATATTTTCACTGAACAAAACATCTCGACTAATCATTAGCTTCCCCGTCTCAAAGTTATATACTCGATAACCTTTCGACGAAGTACTATAACTAATAAAAATACAAATTTCAGATTTTTCATCAAGTTTTTGACACTTATGAGATGGAATATGAACATAACAAATGCAACCGAAAATTTTGAGATGTTTTACAAAAGGCTTGTGACTTGACCATGCTTCAATTGGTGTTTTACCATCCACAGCTTTTGTAGGACTCCGATTAAGCAAGTAAACAGCTATAGACATAGCTTCAGCCTAAAAAGTATTTGGGATGCCTTTCTCCTACAACATAGAACGAGTCATTTTGACAATCGTGTTGGGGATTTTTGGCCTGCGGAATCACACGGATCTAGATCTAGGATAGCAATCCAATGGCACCAAGCACACAAGAGAACACACAGATTTAACGTGGAAAACCCTTGCGGGAAAAAACCACGGTACAAAGGGACAGATCACCACTATGAAGATAGAAATTACAAAGAGAAAGGACTTACCCGATTTGAACAACCTCGAATCTCACCCTTGCTACACCCTTTGATAACCCTAAACCCTTTTAAGAACCCTTGGAACTACTTTAGAAAGCCTTCTCATACATTCCCATTACCTAGAAAAACCCTAAGAACACCTATATATAGTTTAGGAAACTTCCCTTTCGCATCCTAGTTGTGAAAGGACTCAAATCCGCAGTTTCGCGCAAAATCACGGAACAAACTGCGTAACCTACGACTAATCTAACCGAGTCTTCGACTAGTCGTAGGACCCCTTTGACCAGTCGAGGCATCCCTTCGACCAGTCAAGCAGCTCGGACACCAAAATCCCATGTTGCTGGACTTTGAGTCGTGCAGGCCACGACCAGTCGAACTATTCCTTCGACTAATCGTAACCGTCCCTAGACCAGTCGTAACTACAGTAAAAAAACAGATTAAATACTTTTTCCTAACAAATCGTTCTATTCTTCCGTTCCGCAACGCCGTTTTGCTGAGGTATGTAAGCAACACTCAGTTGCCTCTCGATTCATTCTTTTTCACAATATGTCTCAAATTCCTTAGAGACATACTCGCCGCCACGATCACTTCTCAGCATCTTGATTTCGAGAGCACTTTGTCTCTCAACTTATGATTTGAATCCCTTGAAGATCGAAAGAGCTTCTGACTTTTGCTTTATGAAGTACACCTATACCATTCTTGTATAATCATCCACAAAGATAATAAAATACAAGCTTTTACTAAGTGATGGAGTTTGCATTTTTCCACAAATATCAGTGTGGATTAACTCCAAGGGTGACTTTACTCTCCATGTGCTTCTTGAGAAAGGTGCACGATAATGCTTTCCCAATGCACAACCCGAGCAAACATCATTTTTAATTTTGATAGATGGTAAACCATCTACAGATTCTTTTGATCCATCAACTTCAATCCATAAAAGTTAAAATGCCCCAGTCTTTTATGCCAAAGCCAAGATTCATCAAGTGTCTCGACTTTCCGTGTACAATCGATCGAATATCGCAACTTAATAGGAAAATTATGATTTTTCTCCATATTCACCTTAGCAATCACTTGATTTGTACCATTCTTGTCATAGATAATGCAAGTTTTCGAAGGATATAGAGTGCCCGTTTTGAACAAGTTGCCCAACACTTAGCAAGTTTTGATCCTAGTTAGGAACAAGTAAAACATCTTTTATATACTTGACCCCTTTCTTGGTTTCAATGGCAATTGTCCCCTTTCTATTTACTTCCACAATAGCACCATTTCTCATACGGACTTGAGATCTGACGGATGAGTCGATATTTGTGAATATCCGATCATCACTTGTCATATGATTGTTGTATCCACTGTCCAAGTACTGTATATCTTTAGTTTGAGTGAGTGAGTACTGACATGCAAAAAACATGTTTTCTTTAACTTTTTCTTCAGAGAAGTTTGCAACATGCTGATTGTCCTTGAAACGACAATCCTTCTTTAAATGTCCAAACTTTTTACAATTAAAACACTAAGGTTTGCCTCATTCCAACACTCACTTTCAATATGGCCAGACTTTTTTACAAAAGTCGCAGGTAAGATTTGAATTTTTACCTTTGTTTCGTTTTTGCCATTTCCCTTGCATCGATTTTTCACCTTTCTTGTAATTGTCTTAATTCTTTCCAGGACCAGCTTGTGTCTTCTCGGAAGAACTTTGTGAACCAATTAAAAGTTTTGTTTGAAATGCACTTATAACTGATTTTTCTTCACGCCTCAACAATCTTTGTTCATGTGATTCTAAAGAGCCTATCAACTCAACCAATGATAAGGTTGAAAAGTCCTTAGATTCCTCTATTGCAGCAATGGCTACATCATATTTTGCAGGGAGGCTTATTAAATGCTTCTGAACCACCTTTTCATCAGAAATAGAATCTCCATAGATCCTAATCTGATTCACCACTTCAATCACTCGTGAAAGATAATCTTTCATCTTTTCCGAGTCTTTCATTTTCAGATTTTCATACTCCCTCCATAAAGTTTGTAACTTGATGGCAATCACTTTAAACGTACTTTTGAACTCCTGTTGTAAAGTGCCCCAAGCTTGCTTTGAAATTTGAGATGGAATGATTCTAGAGAAGATAGAATCAGAGACACTTTGTTGGATGAAGAAGAGGGCCTTTGCATCTTTCTTCTTATTCTCCTTCAGTTGTTCTTGTTGTATGGCTGAGAGAGATGTGAGAACGGTTGTAGTTGGATAACTAGTTTCAACAATCTCCCATATCCCTTGAGATTAGAACAAGGTCTTCATTTTGATGCTCTAATGATCAAAATTCTCCCCTCCAAAAATGGGAATTGCGGGATGAATCGTTGCACCATTCGTTGCCATCGATTCTACTTCTTTAGAAGTTTCTAACACCCTGTCAAGACCCGAAACGTGGCTCTGATACCACTTTAAAGAGTCACATGTCCCTTAGTTGAAAAGGTTCATGTCTCTTTGTGAAGAGTCACATGTCCCTTAGTTGAAAAGATTCATGTCTCTTTGTTGAAGAGTCATGTCCCTTAGTTTTTATATTATAAATAGGTGTATGGATTTCATTTTCACATATGAAGAAGTACTAAAATGAAAATTAGTTTTCTCATATTCCCTTCTAAGTTATTTTTACTAAGTAAAAAGGCTACGATAGCCTACAAAGTGGTATCAGAACCACGTTTCAGGTCTTGACTGGGTGTTAGAAACTTCTAGAGAAGTAGAATCAATGGCAAAAAATGGTGCAACGATTCATCACGCAATTCTCATTTTTAGAGAGGAGAACTTTGATCACTGGAGCATCAAAATGAAGACCTTGTTCTAATCTCAAGGGCTATGGGAGATTGTTGAAACCGGTTATCCAACTACAACCGATCTCACATCTCTCTCAGCCATACAACAAGAACAACTAAAGGAGAATAAGAAGAAAGATGCGAAGGCCCTCTTCTTCATCCAACAAAGTGTCTCTGATTCTATCTTCTCTAGAATCATTCCATCTCAAACTTCAAAGCAAGCTTGAGACACTTTACAATAGGAGTTCAAAGGTACGTCTAAAGTGATTGTCATCAAGTTACAAACTCTACGGAGAGAGTATGAAAATCTGAAAATTAAAGACTCGGAAAAGATGAAAGATTATCTTTCACGAGTGATTGAAGTAGTGAATCAGATTAGGATCTATGGAGATTCTATTTCTGATGAAAAGGTGGTTCAGAAGCTTTTAATAAGTCTCCTTGCAAAATATGATGTTGTCGTTGCCGCAATAGAGGAATCTAAGGACCTTTCAACCTTATTATTGGTTGAGTTGATGGGCTCTTTAGAATCACATGAGCAAAGATTGTTGAGGCGTAAAGAAAAATCAGTTGAAAGTGCGTTTCAAACAAAACTTTTAATTAGTTCACAAAGTTCTTCCAAGAAGACATAAGCTAGTCCCGGAAAGAATCAAGGCAATTATAAGAAAGGTGGAAAATCGATGCAAGGGAAATGGTAAAATCGAAACAAAGGTAAAAATTCAAATCTTACTTGCGACTTTTGCAAAAAGTCTGTCTATATTGAAAGTGAGTGCTAGAATCAAGGCAAACCTCAGTGTTTTAACTGTAAAAAGTTTGGACACGTAAAGAAAGATTGTCGTTTCAAGGATGTTGAGGGTCAAATATTGCATATCAGACCTTGGTTATTGTCTGGATTTACGAACTTATACTGTTTAATGGACCCATTTAATCGTGTTTGTGATGCAGGATGTATTTAGGAGCTTGAATTGAAAATAGGTATTAGAAGCATGGTTTTAGCGCTCAAGATTCACCAAGGCAAGGAACGGACTCTATGTGATCAAAATCAGCGGAATTATACGCCAGAGACCCGAGAAAATCACGAAAACTGAAGCTCAAGTGGCCTGAAAGTCAGCCAGAATGCAAGAACACAGGGTTTCCACCATCCGTTCAGTCCGAAACTTCATACACGGTCTGAGGATCTTATATTAACCGTACACGTAAAATTTCAGCTGGTGGATCCCCCTGGAAGTGGCCCAACGGACAGATCAGCCCATAAAATCTGGATTCTGGGCCCGCCTGCTGTCTGGATATGCTTCATCTCTGGTCTCAACGGGTCAAATGAGCTGACAATTTGAATGGACGGAGCAGATTTCTTACATACATCAAGTGGGACCCACATGTACACTGAGGGTACATGAGGAGTACGTGCACCGGCCGTGCACCCTTACAGCCAAAGCCGGTCAGCGTAAGCTGACCGACGATTTCTCAGAATTCAAAAAAAAAAAATTCTCAGAATTCAAAAAAAAAAAAACAAAAAAAAACAAACAGCGTTTTCGCTGAATGGATGTTGGTTTGCTCATGGGCCACCACCTTCAATCAGATGATCAATCCGGACCGTCCATTCGTTTCACGAGGTCGAACCGACCATACTCTGGTCTACAGACGGATTTCTGAAGTTAGGTGATGTTCTTGAAGAGTCCAGACGGAAGATGGACGGTGGAGTAGATGATCTCGTGGGCCACACAAAAACTGTTCCAAAGCCTTCCATTTCAAACGGTTTTTCGTCAGGAGTATTTTGAACGGCGTGGATTTCTCAAAACATCAATGAATTTGGCCCCATCACACAATCAGAGGACGCCCGTGCGAAGGCACAGCGTCCGCGGAACAGGGAGATCGGACGATCTCAGTGGGCTATGAAGGTCCACCTTCTGGAGGATCTGGGCCGTCCATCAGTCTCACATGGTCCCCATTACCAACGCCTAGATGGCGCTTTTTCAGAATACGCGAAGATCCGTTTTTGGTCGTCCAAAGGCAAGTCGGACGGCAGCTCAGGAAATCAAGTGGTCCACACCCATTTCACTCGAAAAACACCCTATCCCGGACGGTTTTTCAACGTCCATCCAATGGACGGCTTGGATTTCTTCTTCGGCATCAAAAACTTAATCTGCCAGGAGTCAGCGTAAGATGCTTGCGTATTGTTGAATCCGGTTCTGATACGAACTCGTCTTGCTGCTGCGTAAACCCATACGCAAAACGATTTCTTCTTCAGCGGAGGACTCTCCACGGGGGCTGTTCTCTATAAGAGAGAGAGGGAGGAGCAGGGACGGCTGGAGCAGGGGAGAGAGAGGAGAGAGAGACAGAGAGAAAAGGGAAGTTGTTTAGTTTTTTTTCTTCTTTTAGTTATTTTATTTTTTTAAGAGTGTTAATCCACCATGTCTATGTGTGGCTAAATCCTCTTAGCTAGGGCTAAGAGGTGAAGCTTGTAGCGTGATGGGAGGCCTCTTTGCTTGTGCCTTTTGTTTAGACTAATCTGATTTTGATTTAATTTTATTAAGGGAATGTTTTCAGTCTTTAATGGTCTGTTGTGACTGAAATTACAATGGGTCTGCAATGGCTTTAAGCATGTTCTTTTTCTTTTATGTTTATGACGTCAGGAAGCCCTGTTGTTCACCATCGTCTCCTGGGCATGGTTGGATGCCGCACCCTTCCTAACCTTCATACATTGATTGGTTGGTAATTAGTTTAATTACATTGTTTGCTTTGTCTCCTGGGCATGGTTTGGTGATGGAATCCATTCTAATTCATATACCTTTCATCTTATCAAAATTACATTAAAGGCATTAAGTTAATTTTCCTAAATTGTATACGACATAAGATCTCCCGATCTCTACAAGTGGATCCTCCGAATCCCTAGTTTCCCTTCTCTGATTTTTCCTAAAGTTTTAGATTAATTATTTCACCATTATTCCTCAAATCATAATTGGTTTAGATTTCATCTTAGCCTAGTTCTAGATCTGGTTATTTTTAGAAAGCGTACAGGTTTCAGTCCCTGTGGATTCGACCTCGGTCTTACTGAGTTTATTACTACATCACAACCCTATACTTGGGGAGTGAACAAAGGACAATCAGCATGCTGCAAACTTCTCTGAAGAAAAAATTAAAGAAAACATGTTTTTTGCATGTCAGTACTCACTCACTCAAATTGAAGACATATGGTACTTGGACAGTGGATGCAGCAATCATATGACAGGTGATGATCGGATATTCACAAATATTGACTCATCCGTCAAATCTCAAGTCTGTATGGGAAATGGTGCTGTTATGGAAGCAAATGAAAAGGGGACAATTGGTATTGAAACAAAGAAATGGGTCAAGTATATAAAAGATGTTTTACTTGTTCCTGACTTGGATCAAAACTTGCTAAGTATTGGGCAACTTGTTCAAAACGGGCACTCTATATTCTTCGAAAATGATTCTTGCATTATCTATGACAAGAATGACACAAATCAAGTGATTGCTAAGGTGACTATGGAGAAAAATCATAATTTTCATATTAAGTTGCGATATTCAATCGATTGTGCACGAAAAATTAAGACACTTGATGAATCTTGGCTTTAGCATAAAAGACTGGGGCATTTGAGCTTTCATAGATTGAAGTTGATGGATCAGAAGAATTTGGTAGATGGTTTACCATCTATCAAAATTAAAAATGACATTTGCTTGGGTTGTGCATTGAGAAAGCATCATCATGCACCTTTCTCAAGAAGCACGTGGAGAGCAAAGTCACCCTTGGAGTTGATTCACACTAATATTTGTGAAAAAATGCAAACTCCATCACTTAGTGAAAGCGTATATTTTATCATCTTTGTTGATGATTATACAAGAATTATGTGGGTGTACTTTATAAAGCAAAAGTCAAAAGCTCTTTCGATCTTCAAGGGATTCAAATCACAAGTTGAGAGACAAAGTGGTCTAAAACTCAATATGCTGAGAAGTGATCGTGGTGGCGAGTATGTCTGTAAGGAATTTGAGACTTATTGTGAAGAAGAAGGAATCGAGAGGCAACAGACTGTTGCTTACACACCTCAGCAAAACGGCATTACAGAATGGAAGAATAGAACAATTGTCGAAATGGCTCGTTCTATGTTGAAGGATAAAGGCATCTCAAATACTTTTTGTGTTGAAGCTGTGTATACAACTGTTTACTTGCTTAATCGGAGTCCTACAAAAGCTGTGGATGACAAAACACCAATTGAAGCATGGTCAGGTCACAAGCCTTCTGTAAAACATCTCAAAATTTTCGGTTGCATTTGTTATGTTCATATTCCATCTCAAAAGCGTCAAAAACTTGATGAAAAATCTGAAATTTGCATTTTCATTGGTTATAGTACTTTGTCAAAAGGTTATCGAGTATGTAACCTTGAGATGAGGAAGCTATTGATTAGTCGAGATGTTTTGTTTAGTGAAAATACAGGATGGGATTGGAAAAAGAAAAATATATAAGAACAAGTCGTTCTTATACGAAAAAATGAACCGAAAAGCACTCAAGATGTGGAAGAAGAAACAGAAGCAGAAAATGATGAAGAAGATTATGGACCCACAACTCCATTCTCTTCACCAGAAGCTACTCCATCCACATCATCAAGTTCTCTATCAATAAATTCAAGTATTTCATCCGAATCGCCCACGAGAAAAATGAAGAATCTGAGAGACATCTACGAGCGTTGCAATTTTTCGGTTGTAGAATCGGAAAGCTTTGAAGTTGCAGCTCGAGAAGACAATTGGGTGAAAGCTATGGAAGAGAAAATTTGCATGATCGAGAAGAACTCTACTTGGAAGTTTGTTGATTGTCCAAGCGGCAAAGATGTTGTTGGAGTAAAATGGGTTTACAAGTCTAAACTCAATTCAGATGGCTCAATCCAAAAATATAAGGCAAGGCTCGTTGCAAAAGGTTTTACATAACAACCAAGCATCGATTATAATGAAACCTTTGCACCGGTTACTTGATTGGAGACTATATGAACCCTCATTGCACTTGCAGCTCAAAGGAAGTGGTCCATTTTTCAACTCGATGTCAAATCAGCCTTCTTGAATGGTGTCCTCGTGTTGCGCAGCACGTCAACAACGCAGTGAGCCTAGATCCAATCTCAGGCCTCACCCACAAACGATAAACAGGAAGAAATATAAACTAGAAAGGAATAAAAGCATTCAAACAAACCACAAGACAAAATATAAATGAAAAAACCCCAAACTAAGGTAAAAAAAACCATGGATGCAAAATTCCACTATGAAGAGAAACGAAGATTACAAGGCAATATACTAACCTCTCCCTTTGGAAGTACAAAGAAAATCCCTTGCCCACACCTTAGAATAATTTCCTAATATTTACCTTAACCCTAGAATAGCCCTAGGGACCCCAATTTATAGTTTTGGTAACTTTCCTTTCGCATCTCAGTTGTGAAAGGACTTGCGACACGAAATCCGTGAAACTCCTTTCGCATCCCAGTTGCGAAAGGACTTGCGACACGAAATCCGCGCATGTGGCTCCACTTCTCAACACCTTAATGAAGAAATTTATGTTGATCAACCACAAGGATTTATGGTGAAGGGCAAAGAAGATAAAGTCTATCAGTTGAAGAAAACGTTATATGGACTAAAGCAAGCGCCGCGTGCTTGGTATAGCCAAATCGATGGTAACTTTGCCAAGAATAAGTTTCATCGAAGCAAGTGTGAGCATACCTTATATGTCAAGACTGAAGGTACATATATTCTCATCGTATCATTGTATGTTAACGATTTGATACTCATCGGAAATTATCATAGTATGCTCCATCAGTTCAAACTCGATATGATGAAGACATATGAGATCAATGATCTTGGCATGATGCATTATTTTTTGGGAATAGAAGTTTCTCAAGACGAAAATGGAATCTTCATTTCTCAAAAAAGGTATGCCGAATCTATTCTCGCAAAATTCAACATGGAAGGATGCAACCCAGTTATTACTTCTCTTGTAGTAAATGAGAAGTCGATAAAGATTTATGGTTCAAAAAGGTGGATGAATCATTGTACAGAAATATCATTGGAAGCCTCTTGTATCTCACTACTACAAGGCCTGATATTATGTTTGCTGCGAGTTTACTCTCGAGATTCATGAATTGTCCAAAGCAAACTCACTTAGGAGTTGCAAAAAAGGTGTTACGATACATCCAAGGATCAATGGATTATGGAATCATGTATACTCCTATTCCAAACTCAAAATTAGTAGGATATACAGATAGTGATTGGGCAGGATCCATAGATGATATGAAAAGCACATCGGCATACATTTTTTCTCTTGGATCCGGGATAATTTCTTGGGCGTCGAAGAAACAAAGTACCGTTGCTTAATCTACAGCAGAAGCAGAGTATGTGGCGGCATCTCTTGCGGTTTCTCAAGCAATATGGTTATAAAGAATTCTTGAAGTTATTGGCGAAAAGCAAAATGAAAGAACTACTATATATTGCGACAACATATCAACCATTTCAATTGCAAAAAATCCAGTATATCATAACAAGACGAAGCATATAGCGATCAAGCATCACTTCATCCGCAGAGTTATTGAGAGTGGCGAGATCGAGTTGAAATATTGCAAGACGAAAGAACAAATGGCTGACATATTCACCAAGGCACTCCCTAAAGAAAGTTTTTGTCATCTTTGAGAGATGTCAGGAGTGATTCAGAAAGTGCATTAAGGGGGAGTGTTGAATTAATGTACTTTTGTGAAAAAGTTCATGTCTCTTTGTTGAAGAGTCACATGTCCCTTAGTTGTAAAGGTTCATGTCTCTTTGTGAAGAGTCACATGTCCCTTAGTTGAAAAGGTTCATGTCTCTTTGTTGAAGAGTCATGTCCCTTAGTTTTTATGCTATAAATGTGTATGGATTTCATTTTCATATATGAAGAAGTACTACAACAAAAATTAGTTTTCTCATATTCCCTTCTAAGTTATTTTTACTAAGTAAAAAGGCTATAATAGCCTACAAAACTTTGTAGGCTATTATAGCCTTTTTACTTAGTAAAAATAACTTAGAAGGGAATATGAGAAAACTAATTTTTGTTGTAGTACTTCTTCATATATGAAAATGAAATCCATACACATTTATAGCATAAAAAAAAAACTATGGGACATGACTCTTTAACAAAGAGACATGAACCTTTTCAACTAAGGGACATGTGAGTCTTCACAAAGAGACATGAACCTTTTCAACTAAGAAACATGTGACTCTTCAACAAAGAGACATGAACCTTTTCACAAAAGTGCATTAATTCAACACTCCCCCTTAATGCACTTTCTAAATTACTCCCAACATCTCTTGAAGATGACAAAAACTTTCTTTAGGTAGTGCCTTGGTGAACATGTCAGCCATTTGTTCTTTCATCTTGCAATACTTCAACTTGATCTTGCTACTCTCAATAACTTCGTGGATGAAGTGATGCTTGATCGCGATATGCTTCGTCTTGTTATGATATACTGGATTTTTTGCAATTGAAATGGTTGACATGTTGTCGCAATATATAGTAGTTCCTTCATTTTGCTTTTCGTAAATATCTTCAAGAATTCTTCGTAACCATATTACTTGAGAAACTGCAAGAGATGTCGCCACATACTCTTCTTCTACTGTATATTGAGCAACTGTACTTTGTTTCTTTGACGCCCAAGAAATTATCCCGGATCCAAGAGAAAAAGTGTATGTCGATGTGCTTTTCATATCATCTATGAATCCTACCCAATCTATCTGTATATCCTACCAATTTTGAGTTTGGAATAGGAGTATACATGATTCCATAATCCAACTATCCTTGAATGTATCGTAACACCATTTTTGTAACTCCTAAGTGAGTTTGCTTTGGACAATTCATGAATCTCGAGAGTAAACTCGTAGCAAACATAATATCAGGCCTTGTAGTAGTAAGATACAAGAGGCTTCCAATGATATTTCTGTACAATGATTCATCCACCTTTTTTGAACCATCGTCTTTTATCAGCTTCTCATTTACTACAAGAGGAGTAGTAACAGGGTTGCATCCTTCCATGTTGAATTTAGCAAGAATAGATTCAGCATACATTTTTTGAGAAATGAAGATTTCATTTTCGTTTTGAGAAACTTCTATTCCTAAAAAATAATGCATCATGCCAAGATCATTCATCTCATTTGTCTTCATCATATCGAGTTTGAACTGATGGAGCATACTATGATCATTTCCTATGAGTATCAAATCATCAACATACAATGATACGATGAAAATAGATATACCTTTAGTCTTGACATATAAGGTAGGCTCACACTTGCTCCGATGAAACTTATTCTTGGCAAAATAACCATCGATTTAACTATACCAAGCACGCGGCGCTTGCTTTAGTCCATACAACGCTTTCTTCAACCGATAGACTTTATCTTCTTTACCCTCCACCACAAATCCTTGTGGTTGAGCAACATAATTTTTTTCATCGAGGACACCATTCGAGAAGGCTGATTTGACATCAAGCTGAAAAATGGACCACTTCCTTTGAGCTGCAAGTGCAATGAGGGTTCGTATAGTCTCCAATCGAGCAACCGGTGTAAATGTTTCATTATAATCGATGCCTGGTTGTTGTGTAAAACTGTTTACTATGAGCCTTGCCTTATATTTTTGGATTGAGCCATCTGAATTGAGTTTAAGACTTGTAAACCCATTTTACTCAAACAATATCTTTGCCGCTTGGACAATTAACTAACTTCCAAGTAGAGTTCTTCTCGATCATGCAAATTTTTTTTCCATAGCTTTCACCCAATTGTCTTCTCGAGCTGTAACTTCAAAGCTTTTCGGTTCATCTTCTTGTATAAGAACGGCTTGTTCTTGTATATTTTTCTTTTTCCAATCTCATCCTGTATTTTCACTGAACAAAACATCTCGACTAATCATTAGTTTCCCCGTCTCAAGATTATATACTCGATAACCTTTCGACGAAGTACTATAACCAATGAAAATACAAATTTCAGATTTTTCATCAAGTTTTTGACGCTTTTGAGATAGAATATGAACATAACAAATGCAACAGAAAATTTTGAGATGTTTTACAGAAGTCTTGTGACCTGACCATGCTTCAATCGGTGTGTTGTCATCCACAACTTTTGTAGGACTCCGATTAAGCAAGTAAACAGCTGTAGACACAGCTTTAGCCCAAAAAGTATTTGGGATGCCTTTCTCCTTCAACATAGAACGAGCCATTTCGACAATTGTTCTATTCTTCCGTTTTGCAACGCCGTTTTGCTGAGGTCTGTAAGCAACAGTCAGTTACCTCTTGATTCCTTCTTCTTCACAATATATCTCAAATTCCTTAGAGACATACTCGCCGCCACGATCACTTCTCAGCATATTGATTTTAAGACCACTTTGTTTCTCAACTTGTGATTTGAATCCCTTGAACTACATTCATCTTTTAACAGATCTACTCATATGGAATTAGCAAAACTAAAACATAGTTGATGCACGTGGATATCAGCCAACACGTGAATTGTACATGTGCACCATTATTCAACAAATTTACATTCAACAGTCATGGCGCAACACGTCACATGTATATTTACATGTGATCACTGTCATTGCTTAAACGTATTTTTCATATCACATCTCAACAATTACATGTTTTCATATCACTGTACACAATCATAGTACAACACAAATATCTGCATTATCAATTTTAAGACCACTTTGTTTCTCAACTTGTGATTTGAATCCCTTGAAGATCGAAAGAGATTCTGACTTTTGCTTTATGAAGTACACCCACATCATTCTTGTATAATCATCAACAAAGATGATAAAATGCAAGCTTCCACTAAGTGATGGAGTTTGTATTTTTTCACAAATATCAGTGTGGATCAACTCCAAGGGTGACTTTGCTCTCCACGTGCTTCTTGAGAAAGGTGCACGATGATACTTTCCCAATGCACAACCCGAGCAAATATCATTTTTAATTTTGATAAATGGTAAACCATCTACCAGATTCTCCTGATTCATCAACTTCAATCCATGAAAGCTCAAATGCCCTAGTCTTTTATGACAAAGTCAAGATTCATCAAGTGTCTCGACTTTCCGTGCATAATTGATCGAATATCGCAACTTAATAGGAAAATTACAATTTTTCTCCATATTCACCTTAGCAATCACTTGATTTGTGTCATTCTTGTCATAGATAATGCAAGAATCATTTTCGAAGAATATAAAGTGCCCGTTTTGAACAAGTTCCCCAACACTTAGCAAGTTTTGATCTAAGTCAGGAACAAGTAAAACATCTTTTATATACTTGACCCCTTTCTTGGTTTCAATGGCAGTTGTCCCCTTTCCATTTGCTTCCACAATAGCACCATTTCCCATACGGAATTGAGATCTGACGGATGAGTCGATATTTGTGAATATCCGATCATCACCTATTATATGATTGTTGCATCCACTGTCCAAGTACCATATGTCTTCGGTTTGAGTAAGTGAGTACTGACATGCAAAAAATATGTTTTCTTCAACTTTTTCTTCAGAGAAGTTTGCAGCATGCTGATTGTCCTTAAAACGACAATCCTTCTTTACGTGTCCAAACTTTTTACAGTTAAAACACTGAGGTTTGCCTTGATTCCAGCACTTACTTTCAATATGGCCCGACTTTTTGCAAAAGTCGCAGGTAAGATTTGAATTTTTACCATTGTTTCGATTTTGTCATTTCCCTTGCATCGATTTTTCACCTTTCTTGTAATTGCCTTGATTCTTTTCGAGACCAGCTTGTGTCTTCTCAGAAGAACTTTTTGAACCAATTGAAAGTTTTGTTTGAAACATACTTTCAACTAATTTTCTTCACGCCTCAACCATCTTTATTCATGTGATTCTAAAGAGCTCATCAACTCAACCAATGATAAGGTTGAAAGGTCCTTAGATTCCTCTATTGCGGCAACAGTAGCATCATATTTTGCAGAGAGGCTTATTAAAAGCTTATGAACCACCTTTTCATCAGAAATAGTATCTCCATAGATCTTAATCTGATTCACTACTTCAATCACTCGTGAAAGATAATCTTTCATCTTTTCCGAGTCTTTCATTTTCAAATTTTCATACTCTCTCCATAGAGTTTGTAACTTGATGGCAATCACTTTAGACGTATCTTTGAACTTTGTTGTAAATTGTCCCAAGCTTGCTTTGAAGTTTGAGATGAAATGATTCTAGAGAAGATAGAATCAGAGACACTTTGTTGTATGAAGAAGAAAGCCTTCGCATCTTTCTTCTTATTCTCCTTTAGTTATTCTTGTTTTATGGCTGAGAGAGATGTGAGATCGGTTGTAGTTAGATAACTGGTTTCAACAATCTCCCATAGCCCTTGAGATTAGAACAAGGTCTTCATTTTGATGCTCCAATGATTAAAGTTCTCCCCTCCAAAAATGGGAATTGCGGGATGAATCGTTGCACCATTCGTTGCCATCGATTCTACTTCTTTAGAAGTTTCTAACACCCTATCAAGACCCATAACGTGGCTTTGATACCACTTTGTAGGCTATTGTAGCATTTTTATTTAGTAAAAATAACTTAGAAGAGAATATGAGAAAACTAATTTTTGTTGTAGTACTTCTTCATATATGAAAATGAAATTCATACACATATTTATAGCATAAAAAAAACAAAAAAATAAAAACTAAAGGACATGACTCTTCAACAAAGAGACATGAACCTTTTCAACTAAGGGACATATGACTCTTCACAAAGAGACGTGAACCTTTTCAACTAAGGGACATGTGACTCTTCAGCAAAGAGACATGAACCTTTTCACAAAAGTGCATTAATTCAACAACCCAATCCGAGTTTAAGGGCCTTAACCTAATGACACAGAGACATAAGCCATCGAGAGTTTGAATCTCAACACGAAGAAACAAGGAAATGAAGCGTGTCATGTTGGCCGTAACAGCGACAAAGGACCAACCGAGCGACACAGGGCATATGATAAGGTGATGGTCCCCACCCTCAGGCTTCAGCCTAAGTAAGCCAATCTCCGTAGAAAGAGAAAGAAAGAGGTGGTGATGAACGTAGCCATGGTTCCTTAGAAATAAAAGAAACATCCCAAAAGAAAAAAAACAACAAAACAAAACAAGTAGATAGATAGATAGGGACAATGCTACCGGGCCTATGCCGCATCCCTGTCTTTGTTTCCCTCTTCTGCTTCTTCCCATGTGCCCATTTTTTCTCATACATTTGCCTGCATTTCAACTTCCTACTCTTTAGAAAGAGCACGTTTGGTTGCACCAAATATCATGATATTTTGTGCAACCAAACGCACCCCAAATGATTGTGTTCTTTTATCAGGAAAGAGAACTGTCTACTGTCCTAGGAAGCATATGATTTCAACGTCATCGGATAGAAGTACTATGGCCCAACTCTGGTTGTCAATGGTTTAAGGCTGCCGCTGGTTTTTTTTTTTTTTTTTTTTTTTGTTGGCTTGTTAGTACACCCAATGTTTAAGACTGGTGCTGGTTATGACCTCATCGACACCGCATTCGGTATTTAATCTCACTCTAATTCAGTAAAGGCTCTCAGGCTTTTAATATAGGCCTGATCTTGAGGCCCAATTGATAGATGTGTCACGCCAGGCCTATATTTTGCAGAATTTTCTATTGACCTCTAGCTTGAGCTCAAGAACAGCCCCATTAATGATCTCAATGGACTGGATTGAACCTGAAATTGAAGCCCGGTTAGTAAATGGGCCAGGTTCGTTCCTCATTCTTTTAAGAAACCATTTGCCATCTCTGGCCATTTTCAACCCAGACCCTACTGCCACTGCAATGTCCTGTTGTCACATCCCAAAAAACAAAGATGAGAAGTATGTATTCATGCCATCAATGCACTTACAAATTAACTACAACGTGGGCCTTTCTCCAGTCAATTAAGACCATGCATTTTTGCGCTAGCGATCGATAGGATGCTTAGGATCATACAATCAATGTAGTTTTTGGCATCATGGTCTACCAATAACAGTAGAACAAGTGTACAGTCCAAGGTTGGATGATTGGCTTTCTCACGTATCATCTATAAGCTGCACAAAAGTGTCTGGAGGCTCCAGAGGGGGAAAAAAAACAAAAGGATTTTAATTAACTAAACCCTAACTAGCTTTCACATTGGACGTAAAAGAAAGCTAGTGTTAACATTTCGGCAAATACGAGCCTTGTTATTCTACAGCGGACAGATGAGTTACAATACAAGGGTCACATGGCAATGACTGCCGCTAGTGGACATTAAATGGCCATGTAAATGTGGTCCCTTTTACCTGGTGAGCAGTGACAGCTATGATGCTGCCACATGTCTACAAATGGAAAGTAGCACCTCAGCTCAATTATTTAATGCCTCATGAAACCCATATAATAATTTTAGGACAGAGAGCAATGATTCTTGATGGGAGGACACCCAATAATTTAATCTGATATGAAATGACTCACACATTCCTGATTTATCTTGAATTCTTTAAATATAATTCATTTTTTTCTTGTAAACTTAGTGTTCGATATCGCTGCATCATTCCTTATTATTTTGGGTTTACATTCTGATCATGGTCTTAAAACCTTAAAGCTCGACTCCACTTAAGAGTCCATTAAGCCTCAAGACCATGCAGAAAATTGAGAAAAACTCAGAAACAAATAATTACAATAACTGACGATTACTTTTAAATGCTAAATATAAATACAGATCCTATAAATTTATTGTTAGAGTTTCAATTGATATGTATCTAAAGTTGTAATTGTATAGTTGTAGATATTATAAATAGATATATTAATCGACATGGATGTACAATAATCAAAACAAGTGATCTTTTATTGAAATTAGAAATGGATAGATGACCCGCTTTGATACCGTATTATTCATAAGAGACTGCATTATAGAAATTATATTTTGTTTTTTTTATTAACGAGAATAACATATAAAAGAAATGAGAGATTTGTAAAAATTTTAAAGGATATACATGGTATATATATTAACAACCACCAAAATTAAGAAAATTCAAGAGAACATCAACGAAAGCAATTTTCTCTTTCAGTTTAACTTGAAAATCAAGAATTAAGTATGCTAGGTTAGGTTTTGAGTTGACTCGTTAGTTTTAAGCTATGCACTGATCTCGTGTGCATATGTAGAAAAAAAAAAGTGACATGGGGTGCTTTGGTAGTTGGTCACATGCCGGTTTGGGAGCTTGTATTTGGAATACATTCGATTCCAAATTGCAAATCAAGGTGATTCCAAATTCTTTGTTATATTCCAAATTCCAAATTGCAAATTCCCACGGATATGTGAGACCGTTCTTTTTACAAGTGAGGTTGAGATTTAGCATTTCCCATAATTCAGATAAAAGAACATACTTCAAATTGAAGAACTTCAATATTAATTTATACAAGGGATAAGTTATTTCCATTTTAAACTTGTAAGCAAAAGCGTCTCAAATATGTATACGAATTCCAAGTGTGAAAGGACAGTCCTAATCTGTTGCGTATAGTATAGGATAAGGAAATCCAAAATGAAAGGAGTCTCTGGGGTACTAAATTTTCTGATTCCGATAAAAGCATATATATGCCTTTATTTATTTTATTTTATTGTTGTGGATTCCTGTGAACTTTCATCGAGAGAGAGAGATTTTGTCGTTTGTCTTGTCTTCAGGTTCTAGATAGTTACGTATTTATCTGTGGGGTATTTCCTCCAAGAAATGCCAATGAGACTCCCACGTCGCTGAATGGAGGGTTTTCTACGCTGTCAACGTAGGCATATTTGTGTGGTGTCTTGGTTACTACTCAGGTGGGTATACTAAACATTACCTAGCCCAAACATCAAATCAGTCAGATCAGCAGGTAGGCTACAAGTCTATGAGTATGGACCATTTGTCAGATTTTTCTTCCCATCCATTTTTTTTTTCTCATATTAATTTCTGGCCTACCAGATGAGAGCAGAGTGCCTGACTTTTTGCCCGATCATAAATATATGGGACCCACCTAGTCTATGGCCCGCATCTTACACATGTGATGAATCTCAATCTTAGGCTGCCACCACTTTCTTGGTACCGGCAAATTAACATTCGGTGCTTGTACTGTAGACACAAGAATAACCCAAGAAGAATATTATCTCTAATTATACATAAATATGATTAACTAAAATAAAGTGAACTCATTTTTAGGTGTCTACTAAACAAGCCCTAGGCATTTAGAAGTCGTTAATGTATATCCCTAGTGATTGATACTGCCTATCTATAGACAATTAACTACTTGCTCTAAAAGCTCAAATTGATAGAGCACGATGAATTAATTTCACAACCCATGGGTTACAACCTCCCCACTTCACATGAGTTCTGCTTCACACGAGCCACCTGCCTCACACGGGCTGTCCACCCGAGTGTGTTCCTACATCCCATAGGCCACCTCACTCAAACCTGGTGTGAAAATGTCCCTGCATTACCACGCAAGAGGACTCATGAACTAGAAAATGAGTAACACATGCAATAATGAACAGAAGAAATGGAAAAGGAAAACAAATGAATGACTTCACCAATAATAACATCTAAGGGCCGGTTTGGTAACCGCTTTAAAATGAGTTCATCTCATTTCAATTAATATTATATGTTAAACATTACATAAATTATTGATTATCATGATTACTTTAATTTTTACTAAAAAATTATATCTAATATATTGGTAACTAAAATGAGATGAACTCATTTCTAATCCAAACTTGTAACAAGAAATTCAAATGTTTTACAAGGCATGTTTAAATCCATGATGTAAAATTGTGTTGAAAATGTGATATGAAATCTCATCTTGAAGAAAGCTAATAGCTAAATCCATTCTCATCTTGGTAGACAACTAGAAATGAGTTCATCTCATTTTAATTAATTGTAGTTATGTATTACAAATCATATTTCTTTTTTATAATGATTAAAACTAATCTTGATAACCACCAACCATCATCTCTAATATGTGATTATAATTAACTAAAATTAGTGGCATGGCACATGGATGAAGGGGATAGAATGAGAAAAGGGAGAGAAAACGGAATAGGAGAAAAAAGGTTTGCTCAAACACATCCCAAAGTATTACAATTAGAAACATCGGCACTTTAGCTTGGACATGGGCCTTTTTCCACAACACAAATTGCTTATTTTATAAGGCTCCCATTGGAAGAAGAAAGCCAATAAAATAAAAAAAAAACTCCATGTTCAAGGGAAAAGAGCAAAATCATCAAAGGATTGAAATAATCCAACTGAGAGCCTTATTTGCTGTCCGAAGCTTCTCATAAAAACTGTTATTATCATTGGAATGTGATCCAGATTCAAAGGTAATACAATGGGATCTACTAGAGCAAACAGAGACAGAGAGAGAGAGAGAGAGGTGGAGCAAAAACTGGGGGTTAAATGCATGTGCTCGTACAAAGAGAGAATCTCTATGTTTCCCTTTCTGTTCCCTACTTGAATTCTAATTTGATTAATTTTTGGGTTGATGTCCTAATAACATGAACCAACATAACATATGAATGGAATGAATGTCACATTGCCATAAGGTAGGCCCTATGGATCCTTTGTTGCAAGGTCTTTCTAATTTAGTGCAGGTGCAATCTACACATAACGAGGTCGATGTGGGTTAAACACATCAAAAGCAATGAAATTAAGGGCTATGTTGTACCTTATGTAGCAAAATCTCAATCATTTCTTGCCAAACAGCTATATTTTTACAAGTTTACTCTCTTTTAACAAATGGTGTGAAGAGTAATTGCAAAGGCAAGAATGTCTAGTAGAGTTGAGATGAATTCATTTTAATAGTCTTCCAAAGCCGCGTTCGCTAGCCCCAAAGCCTTGGCATTCTCCACCGTTAGATATGAGCACTGATGTAAATCTATCATAATCCAGATACAACTCCCCAATTCTCAAAATTTACTACCTCTTATTTATTTATACATCATAAAATTTAACAAATTATTAGTATCTACAGACTAATCTTCTACTCCCAACCCTTTTTGTTTCCTAGAGAAATGAAAGGAACAAAAAATAAAAATCTATAATGCCAACTCTCCAATTGACCTCTTGCAATGCAAAACAGCCTCATTAATGGACCGCTCATCGGAGACAAACATTGTGTTTTTATGACACCAGCCACTAGTGGAAGAAGCTGTACTTGTCCTCGGAGTCGTTTGCAATGACTCACTGCAGCTCATCGTCGAACCCGTCATTCCATGACCCAACCTCCTCCACCGTACTTTCCGATACAATGGCCTTAAAAAGCCAAGACACTTCCACAAAATTCCTCTGGATAATCTCTTACGCCTTCGAAGAGAAGCTGTTTGGAGCTTGGAGCTTGGAAGCAGCGATGGGGATTCAACCGAAGAGACAGGTGAGTCCATTGGGTCTAAAATGGGACTGAAAAGATTAGACGTTGGGCGTTGTATCCTGGAAGTGGCTAGGAGGTGGAGAGGCATGAGTAGGCCATCAGCGAAGATCTGATCAGCATGGACCAAGGTTAGAGGTTGAGCAGCAACAAAGTCGAAGTTGAAATCTTGGGTTTGATCAGTGGCACTTTTCAAGTGTGTCATTTTGGGGTCCATTTCAATGAACGAACATTCATCATCATAGGTGTCAAGAGGAAGAACAAAGGTGTCATCGAGGGCATCGAACGAGGGTTTCAGGTTAATCAACCAGCTGTAGGAAAAGCTCTCAATGGCTAGATGTTGTTGTAAGGTTTCCATGGCTGCAGTGGGAATTGAGAAAAGAAAGGAGGGAATGAGGTATTTATAATAGCTTGAGGTTTACGAAAACACCATTGCCAATGAAACTTCTGTTTCGCAAACGACTCTAGTGGACCATGAGGGATCACTTCCTAAGCACCACTAACCACTTGGGTAAGAATGAGACATGAATGAGACATTTATGAAGCGTGTTGGCATCTTAATCACCACACACACATGGGAGGGAGATATATGTACTTCAATCCAGACCGACCAAATTATAGGTCCAATGATTAATAGAGCATATATATATAACCCATCCTATGATCAGTGACCATCGAATGGATGGTTAAAAAGAAAACTAGTGGTTGTACTTTGTGATCCATGGTCCATTTTTAGGTTACATTTTGGAGAAAGATTGATGGTCCAAGGAACAACCAATCCTTGTGCCCAATACTTTCCATGGGACCAATGATCCATGATCTGAACCGTTCATCCTAGTGACATCGCAATGGAATGGATAACTCATAGTTAAAGAAGAAGGCTAGATGATTAGGTGAGTGTACCATGGCCAACTTGCTAAGAAGGCCAATGGTTCACATCCACCATACAAAGGTCCTTTAATTGGAGGGGCAGGATTATCTGATGGGGTGAAAATTTTGTACCTTGGCCCATCTATGACTAGATTCAGCGGATGAGATGGTTGGGATCAGCAAGGGTGGGTCTAAGGTGGAAAGAAGGGTAGTGATGCAATCAGATCCGTCAAAGGTTGAATGGATGTGAGAAGGGAAGGAAGGAGTGGTTTTGATGGGAGAAAGAGTAAAATCCAAGAAGAGGAGACAGGGGTGGTGGGAGTGGTCGGAATAGGAAATGGACAGTGCTAACAAAAAGGCAAACACAAGAAATAGATAGAACTTGAAACCCCGTTTGGTCCCCTCACCAATTAATAAAATACAATGTCTTCTTCTATTCGGCCATGCCTTCTAACATCCTTCCCATCTATCTACACGTACCTTTTCCTATTATATTTCTCTGGAATTATCACATGGGACTCACTCGGCCACTTGCTGTGGGGCCCACCACCTGTGTACCAACGGATCAGTTAAATCATGAGGTCGATATATGCTGTAAAAATCAGGCCACTTTGGTGTGGGCGCCCACTTTGGTGTTTGTGTGTGTGTGTGTACAGCATCCAACCCTTCCATTGGGTTGCCCCACCATGAATATGGGGTGCCCTAAAAATCAGGCTGATGATCCAATCATCAACTGGCCCCAGATGTAATTTTAGCACATTGAGCGGTTTTCCATCTATTCCTGCCGTGTGGCTTACCTAATGATTAAATTGGCCTATTTTTGGGTTGACCAATCATCATGGTGGGGATTACTCAATTGGACGGTTAGATGGCATATTCACACCATATGGTTCCCTGATAGCTCCTCTCCTTGGTAGTCATTTTTACAGTGGAATAAAGCTGTTGTGGGCTCACAGGGTGTGTATGTATGTCATCCAACCCGTCTAAAATGCGAGCCCAACCATAGTGACGGGATTTCTAAGAAAATCATCCCAATCCATTGATCAGGTGGGCCACGCTGTAATAAACAATAAACAACTACAACATCCTCGAATTGTATACATGTACAGTGATTACTGATGATTGAAGTTGGTCTGATTTTTGGATCATGTTGGATGTCATTCACACACCAAGGTGATCATTCCTAAACTGACTATGGACACTTCCTGGTAGTTGTCAGTTGTTCTTTGTGGTGTGGCCCACCAGATAATTGGGTCGGTCTGATTTTGGAGCATACCCACCAGATGAGATGATTTGATCACCATGTGGGACAGCTTGGATGGCATACACACAACACGTGGGCTGTAGTTGGATGACATAGACATTCGACTCCATGTGATCATTCCCCATATTTAAAAAGACTCGGCCATGTTTTCTTGTCATTCATTTGATGTGTACCGTGGCTCATGTTCGTTTTTAATCCATCAAGTTATGCGTTTTTCTTATTTCCTTTTTAATTTGGCTAATGATCTATTAGCATTGAGGCCCACCAAATGAACGGATAAGATCATTAAACACATCCCCAATGTATAAACCATGTATCTAATCTAATATATATATATATATATATATATATATATATAAGGGAAGATCAGATGCAATCTTTTTACGATGAACTCTTAGCTGTTTAGAGAAAAAAGCATCAACCACCCGATGATGAAATTCAAATGATTGTGGAATATGTGGACCACGACACACTAGGTTGATAGGTCCGACAAAATAATCGGGTCAGTTTCAGATGAGAATCGGTTCAGCAACAACCACCCCACCTGATCATCATCATCATCATGTTGTTTCTAACAACCACAGCTCATTATATTAAGGGCCTGTTTGGATGTCCCGCCTGAAACTGTCCGGCAGGAATTTCGACAACTTGCGATTGGGGCCCAGGAAATATTTATTAGGCCCAAGAGTGACAGATAACCGTCTGATTTGAGTTTCATCCAAGTACTGGGACACAATTCATTCTTCTTTTGGCTTCAAACCCAATTTCCAAAAGGTCTCTAATTCCAAAGGATGTAGGCTATTATAGCCATTTTTTACTTAGAAAAAATAACTTAGAAGGGAATAGGAGAATGCTGATTTTTGTTGTATTGCTTCTTCATATATGAAAATGAAATACATACACATATTTATAGCATAAAAACTAAGGGACATGACTCTTTAACAAAGAGACATGAACCTTTTCAACTAAGGGACATGTGACTCTTCACAAAGGGACATGAACCTTTTCAACTAAGGGACATGTGACTCTTCACAAAGAGACATGAATCTTTTCAACTAAGGTGCCTTTTCACAAAAGTGCATTAATTCAACACTCCCCCTTAATGCACTTTCTGAATTACTCCCAACATTTCTCGAAGATGACAAAAACTTTCTTTAGGGAGTGCCTTGGTGAACATGTCAGCCATTTGTTCTTTCGTCTTGCAATACTTCAACTCGATCTCGCTACTCTTAATAACTTCGCGGATGAAGTGATGCTTGATTGCAATATGCTTCGTCTTATTATGATATACTGGATTTTTTGCAATTGAAATGGTTAACATGTTGTCGCAATATATAATAGTTCCTTCATTTTGCTTTTCGTCAATATCTTCAAGAATTCTTCGTAGCCATATTGCTTGAGAGACTGCAAGAGATCCAGTATATCATAACAAGACGAAGCATACTGCAATCAAGCATCACTTCATCCGCGAAGTTATTGAGAGTGGCGAGATCGAGTTGAAGTATTGCAAGACGAAAGAACAAATGGCTGACATATTCACCAAGGCACTCCCTAAAGAAAGTTTTTGTCATCTTCGAGAGATGTTGGGAGTAATTCAGAAAGTGCATTAAGGGGGAGTGTTGAATTAATGCACTTTTGTGAATTTTCGGTTGCATTTGTTATGTTCATATTCCATCTCAAAAGCGTCAAAAACTTGATGAAAAATCTGAAATTTGTATTTTCATTGGTTATAGTACTTCGTCAAAAGGTTATCGAGTATATAACCTTAAGACGGGGAAGCTAATGATTAGTCGAGATGTTTTGTTCAGTCAAAATACAGGATGGGATTGGAAAAAGAAAAATATACAAGAACAAGCCGTTCTTATACAAGAAGATGAACCGAAAATCACTCAAGATGTGGAAGAAGAAGCAGAAGCAGAAAATGATAAAGAAGATTATGGACCCACAACTCCATTCTCTTCACCAGACGCTACTCCATCCGCATCATCAAGTTCTCCATCAACAACTTCAAGTATTTCATCTGAATCGCCCCCTAGAAAAATGAAGAGTCTAAGAGACATCTACGAGCATTGCAATTTTTCGGTTGTAGAACCGAAAAGCTTTGATACCACTTTATAGGCTATTATAGCCTTTTTTTACTTAGAAAAAATAACTTAGAAGGGAATAGGAGAATGCTGATTTTTGTTGTATTGCTTCTTCATATATGAAAATGAAATACATACACATATTTATAGCATAAAAACTAAGGGACATGACTCTTCAACAAAGAGACATGAACTTTTTCAACTAAGGGACATGTGACTCTTCACAAAGGGACACGAACCTTTTCAACTAAGGGACATGTGACTCTTCACAAAGAGACATGAACCTTTTCAACTAAGGTGCCTTTTCACAAAAGTGCATTAATTCAACACAAAGGACACACTTTGAGGTTTTACCTAAATTCATTGATATAGGATGAGTTTGATTGTAATAAATATCATGGACTTTTCTAAAACCCATTGGATATATATTTCCATTCTACAAAACCCCTTTAACAAATATTTGTTAAGAAACAACCCCCAGACAATTTGGATCAACTCGCTGGGTCCTGCGAGTTACTCACATTTTCATTGCTGAGTTAACTCTGTCCAACCGTCAATCCTGCCCACCACCAAGTGAGAGATGGTACAATGGCATTGGGTTGGACGAGTCCCATCCCAAGCAAGTTGTCCAGGTCGACTCCGACTTTATCAGAACTGATCCAATTTAACTCCACTGGTTAGAATTAAAGTCGTGGTTGATTTGGCCTGATTTGGCTGAGTCACCCCCAACTTGGCCGAGTCACGACTCAGAATCGAACAAGTCCGTTCGTCCCAGGACTCACTGTGAATATATGTGGCTTATCCACATCATCCAACCGTTTTTTAACTCATTTTAGGAGTTGAGCCCAAAATTGAAGCATATCCAATGCTCAAGTGGACCCCACCAGGAAACATTGGGGATAATGATCTCCACCATCGAAACCTTCCTAAGGCCAAAAATTAATGCTCTAGAATCAGGTACCTGAGTATCAATAACTTAAGTCCCGAATTTAAGGGTGTTAAGTTAATAACAAACAATTGTTTTCACATCAACTCTTGTAACGCCCGATTTTCTTTGCACGAGTACGATGCTCTCACACCAAAAACCCGAGTGCCACGTTATGAAGTACCGCACGGAGCTGTGCCACCCACGCTTCCACAAGAATTAGATTAGTGTTGGTACAAAAATCATAGTAGCAATCAGCGAAGCATTGGGTATCAAACATAAGTAACCATGCAAAGAAAATATCAAGCTAAATTTTAAAATATACATGTCCAAAACCAAAAGAATGCCCTCACCAAGGGACTCTGCAATCCACGAAAGAACCAAACGTATAAAGATACCAAAAACTACCCAAAAAAGAATAAACAAGGAGCCTATTAGTTGAGCTCGTATGGCTCAGTCATGCTAAGGATCTATTCCTTGCTGGCCAACTGCTCATCATTCTCGAACGGAACACTCTCATAGTTGTTACTACCCCCATATATACATGCATCATCTATATGGTTAAAATATTGAAGTATGAATGGTCAACTCAATGAGAAATTTCCTTAAGATTGCACATGACATATCAATTTAAGAAAAACATACATGTATAATCATGGTTTACAATGCACCTTATTTAAATGCATTAAAATGTTCATCACACTGGGGATGCATATTCAGTTAGACCAAATGTAAGAGATTGAGTCTTTTAAACAGTCAACCCATCTCACAGTAAATGGGTTGTTCGAACAGTGGTCTAAGAGCCCGAAAAAAGTACTCAATGTGCATTGCGTCCACGGCATCTAGTCACCCGATAATGCATGCATACCATGAATGTATTATTTAATACAAGCCTTACTAATTTAATTCACAAACAACCATTTAATAAGCCTTTACAACTATTAATGGCTAACCTTAATCAAACAAGTAGACCTTACCCTTACAGCTTATATAATTGAACAAAAAGGGTCCCTCCTACATGCCACATGCATGGCGCATGAGTCACCACCATCTAAAACATTGTGATGAACTGCCATTTAACGGTGATTTGGATGGCAATGGGCAGGCAGGACGGGCCCCATAGGGTCCAGGGCTTGGGCTCCTAAAGTTGGCCCAATGGTTGAGGCAGGGATTGAAATCTAGGCTGTGTCTGGGCTGGGCTAGGCCTGGCCAATGATGAATGAACCAGCCTGGTATGTTGGCCCGGTTTAATCTGTTATACAAAAAAAAAAAAAAAAAAAAAAGGACAGTTTAAAGACACCTGTGAGTGGTTCACATTCAACTGAGCTCATGTTTGAATGATAAAAAGACATCCATATGATAGGACTAATGTCTGATGGAGGGGTTACCCAAAGAGAAAAGAAATGGAAAATTATCATAAATTAGACATTTCGAACCTTTAATTTGTTTGATCTTCAACTTACAGGGTCAGCCTGGCACTGTAGAACCAAGGGAGCCAGGGCTAAGGCTTATGTAACTAGGGCCAGGCGAGGGCCAAACCTAGCCAGGCCCATTGCCACCCCTATCATACATAAGAAACTTCTGTGCACTGTGCATGTGCACTTTTGTGTCCTCTCTCCACATGTAGAAGCGAGGCGTGTGTAAGACCAGAGCCATTCATCAGGGATTTTTTTATTTTTATTTTTCCCATTGAAGAAGCATGCGTAAAACAGATCAGGTAAATATGATTGTCTGCTAGTCGGCTCAAGTGGACAAGTCTTTTTAAGACTAGTTGAAAGACTTATCATCTGATATTTTTACTTTTTGTTTTCTCTCTTTTTATTTCAGCATTCACCCATCTAGGGGAGGGTCTTCCATGTAAATGGTTTGGGTCCGTGAATAATGACCCCCATATCCAGCAGCTATAAGCCCTATGTAAACCGATAACAGTTGCGTTCAAAACAGGTTTTTATAGGATAAAAATGCAAAGGGTAACTGACACAAATTGAATGGGTTGAGAGCACTCTTACTCTCACCTCAATTTCGAGATTAAATAATGTTCAATGACAAAACATTAAATATTGTGCCACTACAAAATATTGATACAAATGATGCATATGCCCTACATAGCCCTAGGTCATTTCCATCCTGCACAAGGGTCAGAACCAGTCATTCCACCAAGCCTCAACCCTCGAGCTCCTGCTCCTGTCCCCAACCTCAAGCAGTCAAGAATTGGTTTTTGGGCATTGCATGAGTGGGTCCTTCAAGCAACAATGTTGCCACCAAGACCATTGCTGCAAGTACCATAAGCTGATGACTGAGGAGGAAATCAATAAACACATTATACAGCTGAAGGAAACTTGGACATCATTTCATCAGATCCAGGAAGACAAAACCATTCCAAAGGCTATGCAAGAGCATCGATGCAAACAGATTCCTTGAGCGTGCAAAAACAGTGCCCATCACCACTCCAAGGAACACAAGCGGCAGCAGCCTCTGTGCATTGAAATGTGCCAACGCAAAAGCCACTGCACTAACCAAGATTGAGCACCACATTGGCATGTATCTGGTCAAGGAAGGCAGGAGAAATCCCCTGAACACAATCTCCTCCCACACGGGGGCACACACTGACACAACCACCACATACAGGGCCATTGCCACTGGGTCACGTGCCACAATTGATTGCTCCACACTCGATGCACTGATGGGAGAAGCGGGCAACTGTGGCAACAGATCAATGTTCACCTGTGATAGCAGGTTGACCAAAGGGAACATCAGGCACCCTAACCCAACATCAAATTGCCAATTTCCTCTGAGGCTGAATCGGAACCAATCAGCAGGAAGAGGCCGGAATCTGGCAAGGCAGCGGTGGAGGATCGCAATCCCTGCAAGACCTTCTGCCACATCTGTCAAGAGGCTGTAAAGAGCTTGACCTCTGTACGTCAAAGATTCTTTGCCAAAACCAGCTGCATGGGCTAAAAATGGAATTATCCAGGATCCTACCAACCAGAAGGAAGCAATCCAGAGGAGCATAACCTGCAGCACCAAAATATATCTTTATTTTTTATTTTTAGTTTCATGTTCATTTGCACTGCAATGTACCCTGAAGTTGTCGAATGCTTGACGACTGCTTCCAAGGCAATGTTTAAAACTCAAACAAGTAATGAGAGAATTCGTGGAGTCAACTCAACCATGCCAAGACTTGGGCTAAGGGTATACCCCCTTCCTCAAACAAGTAATAAGAGAACTTGTGGAATCAACAAAGACTTGGGCTAAGGGCTCCCCACTCCCCTCCCTCCCTCCGAACTCATGGAGTCAACCAAGACTTCAGCTAAGGGCTCCCTCTAAACACACTCTATTTTGCATTTGTACTTTCAAGATTCAAAAAGTCAAACTAGTACGGAGCCAATTTTTAAGAGTTCTTCCTTTTTAAATGTAGCTAAGAGAATCCATGTCTCAATTAGTATTAGTGCTTAATCATCACTCACAGCACAATGACTGGTTTAAATTTTCAGAAAGGACCAGGAAATTTTGAAAGGCATCTCAAATATAACAAGGCAAAACTGTCATTTTAGAAATTATGTGCTCGGATGGTTGAGCATCTATGCGCTACTAATTAGAGCTCCATATGGCATGCACCCAAACTAGTATGAAATGGTTGGCAGTCATGTCATGTGACTTTCAGACGCCCAATGCCTTGGAGCCATCATCGCTCAAAATCTCAAGCAGGAAAATCAACCATTTGCGAGGAAATTGGTCATGCAGTTGTCATACCCATACCAGGGCAAAGGCAATGTTATAGTCGACACATATTCTACTATAAGGTGCAGCTCCCAGCTGGAATCTTGCAACCACTATATGCTTTGGGTCTTAAAGTCATTCATTTTCTACTCTGTTTGGGAAAAATAGCTGGATCACATGACAGAAAAGGTTGGCTTGAGTAACTCTTACCTGAAGAATGGTTTCTGCTGTCCATGGTACTGTCCAGGGTTCCCTCCGTAATCTGAAGATTGCATCAGCTGCCTGAAATAAGACAGGCTTGTTAATAAACCTTACCACTTGTTACCAAATGCAGTCCCAGAACTACAAACAAGAAGTGTCATTCATAATGCAAGATTACTATTTCTTTTCTTCTCTCCAAAAGGTACATTGCAATCATTTTAGCACTCACCAACAGCAATTGCATTTCGACCTGATATTGAAATATTTACTAATAGCCTATTTTTCTTTTCTTATTTTCAGGTATAAGTGGGTAAAATCCATCAATTATCAAATTGATTTTAGCCTATTTTTCTTTTTCTTATTTTCAGGTATAAGTGGGAAACATCCATCAATTATTGAATTGTTTTTTATAGGTATACCAAAAATCATACAAAGAACTAGGAATCAGAGATACAGTGCCAAGTCTTGAAACAATTACCCTAAACTGCAAGTCAACTCCCTAACTTGCAAATCAATCCACCTTAAATTTGATTTGTAATGACTATAACTTATCCTTGTTGTCATCATTTTAGAATACCGCTCCTCAGTCCACCTGCCTCCATGCACTATTCTGTTGAACCGCCTGCTAAGGTAGGCTTGTATGGAGGAAAAATTGAAGGGGAAAAGGCCCTACAGCACCCCACCCAATCCGCACAAAACAAAGCAAATAACATTCATTCAAAGCAGTAATAAAGAGTGCAAACTTTCAAACTTTAGCAGCAATTCCTCTGATATGCAAATGACCAAGGAGATCCTTCCAAAATTATGGCATCATGTTCTCTCAAATATTGTGGATTGTTAGAAGTGAATCGTCATAGACACCCCATCCTTTTCACTTGCCGGTGCTTCATATATTGAGAGAGGGCTCAAGCCTCTCCATTATGGCAAATTTTGGGGATTGTTAGAGAAGTGAATGCATCATAGGAACCTCATCCTTTCCCTTTGCCAGTGCTTCATATATTGAGAGAACGCTCAGCCTTCTCCATTATGGTCCTTTTTTATGCATTTTTTGAAGGATATTTTTATGGATAACTTTGAAGTTTAAAAGAGAACAAAAACAAGACAAAGGCTCCTCGCTTAGGACATATCATTAATCAAACTTCCACTCAAATTATCCCCTATCAATGATTAGGAAAGTGTCCCTAGATACCCATCCTTTGCAAGCTGATCTGCTTCAGAATTTGCATTGCAACGGATTACAACAATGTGCTCAGTCATCTATAGCCTCCTCGATCAGATTGGCAATCCTCCAAAGACATCTCCCCTATTTAACCCATTTTATAGAATCTCCACAATTGCCCTCGACAATAATCAGGGATTAGATTGAAATTTTCCACTATTTTAATTCCTTGAAGTAGCACCATATCATCACCAAGATTTTGAGTCTGTAACCCCAATAAGCTCCAACCTCCGAGATTTCAGTACCTTGGTCATTTCTAACAATGCCTCTGATGTTGGCCTGACCCATTCAGCTTAAGATATCTAATATAGTTGGAGGGAATTTCCATTTATCTTCGATCTTCTAATTTCTCCAGCCACATTGAATAATTTCTGCCTGATTCAATGAAAAATATTGCCTTGAGATTTCATTCATCCTTGGATCAACCTGCTCCACTAGTAAGCCTGAAAATCCTTCTCACAGTTGAGCTAACTGGAGATGATTTACCTCTCAAAAGCCTTATGTTACATTCTAAAGAGTAACCTGTACTGGTAAATACCAAAAGCTACCAACTTACAATAGGGACCAAAAGAATCTGACCACCACTCTTCTATCAGACCCTTAACTGAATCCAGACCACCCAGTTAATGCCAAATCTAAGAAAACCAGACAATCAAACTGAAGACCTCAAATCAGTACAAAAAATTCAGTGTTACAGTTAATGGCAACCACTAAAAGAAGAGAACAGATTCATATAGTTTGCTCAAAATTTCACCGTCGCACTTGCAGTTTCGTCATAACAATTTGCAAATGCCCAAAGCTGATATGACCAGTCATCTTCACTTATTCAACCCACACATGCCTCCAATGCATGAGCTACCATTGATTACGTCATCAATGTCGAGATTCCAAGATGCAGTGAGAGGTTATCGCCATCTGCAACTACTAATTTTGGTGTTTTTCCTTAGTAAATACATTCAGTGATGATACCATTCTCAGGTTATCCATTTAAGTACTATGTACTTGGGGTTAGCTTCTATGGAGGATCTCTAGAGCCAGCTCAGAAAGCTGAACCATGCTATCGACAAGTTGTCCTGCCTTACTTTGTTCCAGTAGTTCCAATAACCATGATCGCGAGAAAAGGAGCAAACCTACAAAGTTCTCACTCATTTCTTTTCTTTTTCTCTCTACAAAGTTCCCACTCATTTCTTTTCTTTTTCTCTCTTTCTTTTTTATTTTTATCAGCAACAACAGAAATTTCATTAAACAGAAAAGGATTACTAAATCCATCAAGACAATGAATAGGAACTGCTGAAACATATTGTTTCTCCTACTAACTTCTTAGTGTCAATGAGGCAGTTTCGTCCTGTCATTCCGCAAAATATTAAACAACTGCAGGGCCTGCAAACCAAATAAGCATTTTGCCCAAGGACCAAGCTACTCAAATTACTCAACAGTCCACAAGAATAGGTTCAATATCCTCTACACTTCTTTACAATTTCTACACTGTCCCTTTGAGAATGAAGTGTGGAACTGATTATTTAACCTCTTTGGTGTTTCTGGAATTCGGACTATGCCAGAATCCATTACAAACCTCACAGAGGTACAGAAGTTTGTTTCTTGTAACACTAGAGGGAGGATCCTCTGAAATTGTGTTTATTCGTTTTATTAGCAATCAGGTGATCGACCAAGAAAGAAAGAAACAACAGAAACTTCAGTAATCGAAAGGAAGCTGCAAAAGGTGATGGAAACATTCAGAGGTTGTATCATCTTTGGTGAGAACAGAGTTTGTCTTGGTTAAATGGAATGACATCAAAGGGTGGGTTGGAAGGGACTAAAATCAGAAGAAACCACAAGAGTAGGCTAGTTTGTCGGGTACACCCTTTCACTTAGGGCCTGTTTGATTTTTCATGTAAAAGGTAATTACCTGGTAAATGGGTAATAATCACTTACCAGGTAATTACCGCATCGTTTCTTATGCCGACGTTGACGGCTTAACTTTTCGGCACTAGAACCGAGGATGGCTGCCAAATGAATGTAGGGCCCACTATGATGTACGTGATGTATCAACACCGTTCATCCTATACGTCAGCCTCATTTAGGGCATGAACCCAAAAATGAGGCAGATCCAAAGTTCCAGTGGACCACACCACAGGAAACAGTGGAAATTGGATGCTTACCGTATAAAAATTTATGTGGCCCTCATAAGTTTTGGATGAAGCTGATATTTGTGTTTACCCCTTATCAATGTTTTTATGACTTCATGAACAGGTTAGATGACAAATAAACATTAATGTGGGCCCAATAAACAAAATAACTTTCAATGGCAAACGTTTAAGGCCATTGTTTCCTGTGGTATGGGCCACTTGAGCATTGCATCTGTCTCAATTTTGGACTTAGGCCTTAAAATCTTCTGATAAAACAAGATGGACGGTGTGAATATGTCATGCACATCAGAGTGGGGTCCACAAATTTAAGTCAGTTTTTTTGGACCAATTTTTGAGATGAAAATACATTTGAAATTTCAAACAGAGTAAAAAGGTAATAATGACCTTTTTCAAGGGTATTTCCCTGATAAACAAAAATCAAACAGGCCCTTAGGGTCCTCATGCTGAACTTCAATGGAAGTTCAATGAACAATCAGGGGACACACAAGTGTAGGAGGCATGATTGAGGACGATAAGTGTTGTTAGACAATTTTTTTTTTTTTTTTTTTTTTTTTTTTTATGAGAGGGATGAAAAAAAAAAAAAAAAAACCATTTATTAAGGCCGCAGCCAAGACACAGAAAAACAAACAAAAGAGAAACAAATAAGAATACAAATCCCACCCAAACCTAGCCCACAAAAAGGTCCAAGGCCACCCAGAAAGCAAAACAAGACCCGCCCCAAAACTCTACAACAGCCTCAACGAAACCATTCATCAATACAAAGCCCAGCCTGATCAGGAACCCCCGAAGCAGGATGCTTCTCATTTCTGAAGGTCTGGTTATTTCTTTCGAACCAGACAGACCATAAAAACGCAAGCAGTTCTATCCGCCACCTGCAGACCCCAAGGAACCCCCTTTAGACTAGTTTTTTTGAGTCCCCTTGGCTCGAATGACTGAAATTAAGAAGAAATTAAAGCCTTTGTGGACTCCGAATGATCCAAGAGAATCGGTGTTATTAGGTGTTTTAACTAAACTTCCTCTTGATCGTGGGAGACCAAACCACCTCCCAATTCCCATTTAATTATCTCCTCCACGTTCAATGCAAGCGTGTATCATAAGACATTTTAAACACATCTTAGAAAGGCAATTTATTTCTTATGTCTGGATTAAGGCCATCAATATACCCCAAACTTTTTATGGTCTTCATGCTCACGAAAGCCAGCCTATTATATCAATGTATGGAATTCCTCAGTGAATTCATACACTGATTTATTCCGTTGACGTTGTGACAGCATGGAGGGCATGAGATAAGGTGTGAAGAAAACTTTTTTAAATTTTCATTTTTATATTCTCCCAAGAACTAATTATCTCCTTACCTTTATGAATCGTTCAGCTTGAAGATCATCCTACCATACAAACAAGTGACTGGAAAGATTTATGGGTACTGATTTAATCTTCCAATGGTTGAATATTTCTTGTATTTGAACACCTTTTCACCTTAGCCAATCAATGAAATCTTCTATAAGTGAAATCCTGTAAGTTTCACCATAATGTGGAGCACTCAATCACATTTCAACAATTGGAGAATTCAATTATTGATGTTTTCATCAGTCAGGGCCACCTGTTGTGAGTTAGGACTGCGGTGGAGACCTTCCCCAAAGTGTGCTTACACTCCAATTTCGGTTTCCAGATTCCCTCTACATTAGAGTTCTCCATCGTCCACCATATGCAATTTTATCTATCCACTTTGTGAATGAATGGATAAGCATAGATGGACTCGTCTTGTGTCAATCCCTTTGAAATCATTAAGACATGATGCAAAGTCAAAATCCTCTGTAAATACCCTGTAAATAAGCAATTATTACTTTTTCATCCTGTTTGAAAAGACCGCTGTATTTCTGCTTCTAAAACCGGTCCAAAAGGACTGGTTTAAATTTGTGGGCCCCACCATGATATATATGATATATCCATGCCGTCCATCCATTTTAGCAGAACATTTTGAGGCAAGAGCCGAAAAATGAGGCAGATCCAACACTCAAGTGGCCCACACTAAAGGAAATAGTGGCCCCGAGAAGTTTTAACGGTAGGTGTTTGATACCCTTTTTCCTGTGGCGTGGTCCACTTGAGCTTTGGATCTTCCTCTTTTTTTCCTCATGCCCTAAATTCAGCTGGCATAATGGATGGACAGTGTGGATAAGCCACATACATCATGGTGGGCCCCACATATTTCGTGGTGTGTTTTAGCGTTCAAAAAGTAGGTGTCAAATCAAGCATTGGGAACGATGCGGTAATTACTAAAGGAAATAATTATTACCCATTTACAACGTATTTACAGGGGATTTGGAAAATCAAACAAGTCCTAAAATGGATGAAGTAAACACAACAAACAAGAATGTTCAAATAGAGAGGGTTATTTGAAATGAAACTCTGCACTTGTCACGAATACTTAGATAAGAACTTACAAAAACTGCAGGCCATTTACTTCCTAGATCAAACTATTATATTGATTCTAAACCAATCTCATATATCCAAAATAGGACACTCCATATCTATAAGGATTTAGCCAAAATTGCAATGGCTTAAAAAAGCATGTAGATCCAAAGATCATCAGAGAATCAGCAAAATCAACTATAATCTGCCAAAATTAGCAATTGTAACACCAAAAGTTCAGTACTAAAAAATAAGCAACAAACAGTCCAACAATTCAACACAATGTGAGCATCCTTCATCAAAAGTTCTTCATACTAACCATGGAATTCACCTAGATGTCATGCCATGCCAAAAACGGTTCACTCCAATTATCCTTTTCTTTTCTAGGGGTATGCTTTTGGTGTTTTCAATGAATAACTTCATCATCGCTCACCAACCTTCGAGCTCGAAAGCTAGCAATTAGCATTCAAAGGAGGACAAAGTGATTTCTTTTTCCCCATCTCAACTCGTGCACACTTTGTATGACTATGAGTCTCCTATTATCCAAACAAAGTTCTTTATGGATGCATACAAAATCCCATTCCATCCAACCTTTTCCCTGACATCATTGAAAGGGGATTCAAGAAAAGAAAAGAAGAAGAGAGAAGAAGCAATCTCATGGGCTGCAGGTGGAGGAGCTTATATGCAGAAATTGGTGCATGTGGTCGAAGAGGTTCTTGACCTGTGCATGGAGCATCATGTCTACTTTGTCTACATTCATAAAGAAGTAAATGAGAAGGCAGTTTCCCTTGCGAATGCTGTCAGCATTGAATTGATAGTCAAAGATCTGTGTTGAAGGATTTAGTCCAGGCTTTAATTTTTCCTGGGGGTTTTCCCCTAGTGTTGTCTCAGTAAGCTTTGTTTTCTGGGGGTTTTCTCCTAGTGTTGTCTCAGTAAGCTTTGTTTCTAAGCACCTTATCCCGTTTGCATCGTATGGCTTTTCTTTCCTCAAGATGAATTTTATCTTTGCCCATTAAAGAAAATCTGGGAGTTCATCCAGAGGTTCTAGAGACACTAGAATAACCATGGCCTCTACATTATTTGCCATCATGTGTCCAACATGAACAAGATCCAGACTGCTCATCCTATTAGATTCCCCACTCAATGGTCACTAACTGAGCATTTCCTTGAAAGGATAATCCTAACCAATTATCTTTTTTCTGAGTGAGTGTAAGCCATGTGGTTTAATGTCCATTTGTACAGCACCAATTAAACAGATGTGATGGTGCAGCCAATCTGACTTTGGCCCATCTACTATTGAACCTGCTGAGTTTACAAGCTGGATCATTTTCATGTACGCACATATATGACAATCAATTTGTAGAATGGTCACAATAGATCAGCTCCCTGCATATACACATATGTAGTATTCTTTGGTCTATCATCAAGAAAATCTGCAACCCAGCATTCAAACCTTATTGCCCCATTGTGTCGGATTTTGCCAAGAACCCTAAGGGCTTGTTTGGATTCATGGAACGTATGGGAAACAAAATAGTGTTTTTCAGGAAATCTTATTTACATGAAACTGTGGGAAAGGAAACATTGTTTTCCCTGCTTGTTTTAAAATGAGATTTTCCTAGAAATTTAGGGCCCGTTTGGGAGCGAGGATTTGGAATGCATTGGAATCTAAATCACAATTACATTGGAATCAATGTGATTCTAAATCCTAATTTGTGTTTGGTTGAAATGCGGTGAAATCCATATCTTCTGTTTGGAAGCTTGTATTTGGAGGGCATTGGAATTCTTCGGTATATTCACAGGACTTGGTGTGATTAACTAAATCAACTTTCATATCCCAAATTAGCATATATATGTGATATTTGATAAAATGATTGCAGTAAGCCCACTAAAATGTATACTTTGGCCAAAAAAGAGAATTCCCAGCCTTGCATGGGCCACAAATGCAAGGGTCACAAACAAGCAACTCACCGACGTTTTCTAACCGTCAATTTAGATGTCCAATGTTTGTATGGTTCAGATCATTCTATTGACGTGATTTTTAGCGTTGCAGCTAATAATTGGATTGTTCTGGGTATCATCAGTGTGCCATGTGTCCACTGGATCAGTAGACTAGAAACACCTTTGTTATATGTGTGTCTCTCATGCCCTTAAAAAGGAGCCAAAAAAGGCATTTCCTTTGGATTACACCTGAATCTTAGCATTTTGCTGAGATTTCAAAACATACCAAAAAGGTATATTTGGAATACCTCCGATTCCATTTGCCTCCAAACCCAAAAAGCAACTATTTGGACTTGAAATACACCCATTTACCACTAAATCGAAGGTGCCAAACGGGGTGTTATGGCCTATTATCAAATTTGTTGTTTGGTAAATAAAACATCTTATTGGGAAAATTTTCCTGGTAGTTACATGCATATGTCAGATTAGCACATGTGGTTGTTGTTCGAAGTAACCCCAATATTATCCGTATCTCCAACTCAATGATACCGATGGCATTGGTAGCGATACCAATAAGGCTGGTAGTCTCAGAAATTCCAGGTATCGGCGATGTATCAAGTATCACCAATATTTTCGACTATGTAAATTTCAGGTGTCACTTGTATCGCCAATGTATCGACATCGCCAATATTTTCAACCATGTAAATTTTAGATATCACTTGTATTGCCAGCGCATCGACAATATTTCGATAATATCACCAAGTATCGACATCACCAAAATTTTGTTTATTAAAAACATTTCTATTTCATTTTTTTATGGGTGCATGGTTGTATGTAGCATTCAAATTGTTGAGGATAATATCGATCATACCACGATATTATCATTGTCCAACATGGGCGATATCGAGACCACGGTCTTTTGTTTCCTTTTCAATTGTCGACGATTTCTCGATGAAATATCGTGTGTCATCAATATTCTAAAATATCAATGGATATTTGGATGGAAGGTTGGATAGTTGGACGGATAGATAAGATGGTCGGACCAATTTCTTAAGACAGCACATGCTTTTAGGCCCCCATTAAATGGAAACGTATTATGTATGCATTCTTTTTACAACTTTTTATTTCAAAATATGCGTATTTTAGCATCACCTGGAGTTTCACTGAAAAATTCCACCGTTTTCCCCATGTTTTCTTGCATTTCCGGTTATTGGTGATATCGATATTGTTTCCGATTCCCCAGCTAGCAAAACTTGTAGCGACACCAATACTTCAAACACTGCATGTGACACATGTGGAACGCTTAAATAAGGTGGATGGTTTGGATTATTGTACAGCTATGCCCTGTATATGGTTGAACCAAGTGGGGCTCCAAGCCTCCAACCACAAGTGAATCAGCAATTTGGACAGTTTGGAGTGCCAAACAAATGTGTAAACACCATTTAAATATTTTTTTAAATGGTGCAAAACTAACACACTAGTCTATCCCCTAAACTCACAATCCTCGTAAACTTGACATTTTTTTTCGATAAAATGATATTACTATTTTAAAGCATCAATAGAGTAATCCAAACTATTTAATGCAAAGGCATTTTCACACCAAGCTCGAGTGGGGTGGCCTATGTGAAGCAGGGGCACACTCAGGGGGGGCAGCGAGTGTGAGGCGGGTGGCTCATGTGAGGCAAGACCCATGTGAAGTAGGCCCATGTGAAGTGGGACCCACGAGGGGGGTTCGGCTGAGGGTCTGACCTAGGCTATGATATAAAGGGATTGAATCGCCGCGCTCTATCAGTTCGAGCTTTTAGAGCAAGTGGTTAGTTGTCCTGCATCACCATTGCTCTTATTCATCCATTATGCATGGACCATTATCAAAAGTAATTTCAAATTGGAAAATCCCAGATCAGTTGAATACCAACAGTTTTTTAATTCCTATTATTAACCGTTTATCTATTGGCAACATATCTAAAGGTTGAGATCGTCCCACAACTCTTCTTTTTTTTTTTTTTGTTCACGTCAATCTTCAGTGGATCCGCCATTTTGGATGGTTTATTTTGAATCTTTGATTAATAATGACATATGTAAAAATTTCTTTAAGTTGTGCATCAACCACCGTCTTTACATTACTGTCAGAGTCCTTCCAATTTTCATGTGTTATCGATATAGCAGGATTCCAACTTTTTTCTTTTTAGTATCCAGTTATTTGGATAATACAACTATCAAAGCTTATAATAAGTACACAATTCGCAAAGCATGTTCACACACTGAAGTGGAAATGGTCTATCACCATATCCTTTTTTTTATGCAGATACACACCAAATGCACCCAAAGAGAATCTTTTATTCATTTGGCAATAAGAATGACTTTACTCCTTGTTTGCACTACAAAAACGGATTTCTGAGGGTTTTGTGGAATCCCACATACAACACGTTAGTAGCCTCTCACCTCTTACAGCTTTCCTATGGCGAAATTGGATTTTCCAATAAAGGGAAACATTGGTGTTGAAAATTTTAAAAACCCATGGGTTGTCAGTGGGTTCTTGCCCACTGGGATTCTGAGAAAAAGATAAGGAAAGCAGAGAAAGAATGCTGAGAAACCAGGTTTCGTAGTCCAATCAACACCTTACACTATAATTTGGAAAATTAAAAATCAAAAGAAAGAAAGAAAGTAACTTACTTACATGATTTTAGGGCCTGTTTGGATGCCTGTAACTTTTTTAAGTTGTAAGAAAGTTACATGTAACTTACTTAAAGGTGTAAGTTACAGGTAATCCTGTTTGGATGTAAGTTGTAACTTACTTACAGGTAACTTTGTTTTTGTGTTTGGATAACCTGTAAGATTTTCGCCTCTTTCTCCTGTAAGAAAGTCACAGGTTGAGAGAAAGTTAGCTATGACTTTCCTCCCCCAAACACCAACTGTAACAAAGTCACCTGTAACTTTGTTACATTTTAGAAGAGTTACAGGCATCCAAACAATCATGAATAAAAATGAATGCTTTACCTTTCTAAGATTCGGAATCCACCTCCTGTTGCCTTCTGCCTTCGATTGGTCTGAATCCAATTCAGGCTTACTCAATTCACTACGAGACTTGTTTCCCATAAAGTCGGGATCGCCGGTGCCCGAAGAAGGCTCTTGTGGTATAAAGCAAGAAAATCTCCATTTCTAAAATAGCAAAAACAACAATCTCTATAGTAATAAGACTCAATCAAGTAAAAGGGAATTAAAAGCAATTAAAAAGGAAAAAAATGCATACTTTTCCTTCTTACCTTGTTTGAAGTCGTCAAAGGAGATCCGACACTGCGTAAGCTCTTGCTCAAGGAAGATAGGGTTTTGGAACGGCTGGAAACCCTAACCCTAGAGATGGAAGGAGAAGGGAGGGACAGGCAATGGCAGAGGTTAGACATGAGAGGCGAATTCCGGATTTATGAGAATCCGGCACGCATTATAAACCCTAATCCTCTGCATCAGAATCGTATGGACCCTAATCCGCCATTTCTTTTCTTCTTCTTCTTCTTCGGAGAGGAGGCGAAGAAAGGTTGAGGAGGAGGTGCGTAATGAACCCACCCAACGCGGGCGGCGTACAGGCCGACCCTTTCAGTAGGGAATCAGAGATGGATGTTTGTCATTTGGGGATACTGTTCATCTAACTTGCGCCTAGTGAACGATGTCCGTACCCTACGCACCAGCGGCGAAACCGCAGCCGATATTAGACGAGAGTTCGTCTAACTTGCGTACCTGTTTCGCACGCAGGTAACCTGCGTATTTACAAGGCTCGAGGATGCGGACGCGGATAACGTCCTAACCCCCGCCCCCATTCGCATGAAGTTCCTACGCTGGGAACTTACTTGGGGCCCACCGGGATGTTTGTCAGGAATTAACTCTGTCCATCCGATTTGTGAGCTAATTTTAAGCTATTAGACCAAACTTGAACAGGATCCAAGACTCGAGTGGGTAGTACTGAAGGAAGAGGTAGTTATGGAAATCCTACTGTTGAAACTTCCCTGGGTTCGACAGTGATGTTTACATGCCATCCATACCGTTAATAACGTCATTCCTACGGGAATGAAATGAAAACAAAAATATTAAGATGATTCAAAACTTCTGTGGCCCCGTGAATATTTCAACTATGGATGTTTAATTATCATGTTTTCTGCCCACTTGATCATTATATACGGGTCATTTTTGGTCTCATGCTATAAAATGAACTCACAAAACGGATGAACGGTGAGGATTTCTCACAAACATCCCAGTGGACCCTACCTATGTTCCTGGTGCAGGAACTTCTAGAGAAAGGATTTCGCAGGAAATCCGTGTCCCCCGTCTTTTGCCTCACCATGATGTATCCGTTTATTCGCATTTTATGAAAATTGGATTGTGTACTGAATTACTTAGCATGCTTTTATCGTACTGAGTAAAGTTAGTTGGGCTACCGTGAATGTATGTGAGTTACCGTTCATCTAATTTTTCAATTCATTTTATTGGTTTGATCCGAAAATTGAAGCATGCAGTGGACAACAGTTTGATTAATGACTTCCATAGTTGAAACCTGATAGGACTCACAATGATGTTTATTTGTCATTCAACCTGTTCATATGATTTTTTATTTTTTGTTTATTTTTTTAGGTTAGCTTGTTAGTACACACCCATGATAATACACACTCGATGTTAGCCACCCCCACTAGGGATCGATACCAAGACCTCAAGTGTTGAAACGAGGTATGTCCACGTACATACACAGAGGGAAAACATAAATAAAAGATTGATCCAAAACTTCGGATGCCCCCAAGAAATTTTAGGCGGTAGAATTTTAATTTACACTGTTTCCCTTGGCGGGGTCCACTTGAGATTTTGGATATACTTTGTTTTTAGGTCACATATCTCAAATTATCTTTTAAAATGAATGGATGAAGTGAATAAAATGTGTTATTTTAAGGTATAAACATAAGGTATATTAAACGCTCAAGTGGACTGCACCATAGATGACTCTTGCATTTAATCCGGCCCAAGCTTAGTGTGTCCCACTTGAGCGTTGGATCTGCCTCATTTTTGTGCACAAATCAGAAAATAATTTGAAAAAAAGGACGTGACAGGCAGGCTGTGTACGACGCTTGATACTCAGGCACTTTGAAATGTATTAACACAAATAAAGGCGAGTAGAACGTGCATTCCGCTGTTTCCGACTCCCAGTCCGATTCAACAATTTCATCCTCTGATCTGTGGATACAGGAGAACCGTCCAATAAATGTCCACGAATCTGATATTCAGATAATCAAATCATCTTAGTTTATTTTATTTTTGATACATCTACATTAGGTGGTATAATTTGGAAGGTTTATTTAATTACTTGTACGATACTTGCGCAGTGTTTAAGTAATTTTTTGTGCCTGCCTATCATCCAGTGTACAAAGCGGGAGTATTAAAACCTTTCTCAAAATAATATTTATATTTGTACGTCATTGCTCCCACGCCTTACTCGTGTCTCACGTGATGAGCGAAACTTCTTAAAAACTGTGATAAGCCTTCGAAGATCCATGTGATTAGCCTTTTGTGTCGCTGCAGAGACGAGGAAAAATGTAGATGGTTATGATGGATTCTCACAAATGGGGCAGGGCAGAGGTGACACCCAAAACATCCACACTATTGTGTGGGGAGATTGGTGAGGGAGATGTGATCGGTCTCGCTGGCTCGCTCTCTTTTTTCTCTCCCAATGGCCTACATTAATGGGGAGCGTTTGCACTCTCTTTTATCTCAGAGTTTTACTGCCGAGACCGGATCTATTTATTCGAGAGGTGCAGGGGTGTTCAATGAGACGAACCGAGTTGAGCTGGCCTCAGCCCGACTCAGCTCGGCCACTAGCTGACCTCAGCTCGAACTCGGTTCGGCTCGGTCCTCGAGCCTAATTGGCTAGCTCGGTTCGGATTGGTCAGCAGCTCGGGCCGACTTCAAGCAAAGATCGAGCCGAGTTTGCCATTGAGACATTTCCACAAACACCTTAACTGCACCTTCAAAATCACTCTGTATGTGAAATGGAAGTAATGGTTTTACAGGCATTTTATCAAACACCTTCTAAGCAACATAAAAACCAAGAAAAACTAAGAAAAAAGGGTATTTATTTCATGTACATACCTTCATTGCCACCAAGCACACTTCGTTGAGTCATTTTATCAAACACTTGGTGAGCAACATCAGTGGCAAAGTAACTGAGTCACCGAACTGGTTCGATCCGAAGTCGATTTGAGCTGGATTCGATCCGAGTTGAGTAGTTAGGGCCTGCTTGAACTCGGCTCAAACTCATTTTCAAACTCAAAAAATCAGCTCGAACTCAGCTTCAAACTGAGTCGAATCGAGCTTTTTCGAGTCGAGTCAAGTGAGCTAACCGAGCTAGCTCGGTTCGTGTACACCCCCAACGAGTTGTTAAGATTTGAGAGAGCATTAATTATCATACTTTACCACATTACAAATAAATAGCAGATTATACTTACTTTATCATATATGTACTCTTGATCAAATCTTTTCATTATTATTGTTATTTACCAAAGATATATATCATGTGCCGATCAATTAACGGACCATCAAATATAAGCCACTAGATTATCATTAAATTCGATGAAAATAATTTTAACAGTTAAATAAAATTTTAATGACTAAAAACATCAAATAATCTTTTATAATCTTATTATTTACCAAAGATATATATTGTGATGTTTGCGAGAGATCCAGTCTGTCCATAATGTTTCATGGCTCAACTAATGTCACACCCCAAACTTGGAAACCGGGGTCACAAATTTTTGATTGCCGAATCCGGTGCCGACGGCCTCCGCAGTACCCTATTCTCGGCTCCCAGCACCCATACGCCAGATTCCGATCCTAGAATCCTACAAGGAGGATTTTCATAATGAATTCGTCTCATATGAAGCATAACCACAAGTATACTCAAATCACAAGAACAACATCACCACATATCCACTAATAGAAACATTCAAGTACAATGCTGAAAGGGAAATACATGCATATAATAAAATCTCCACAAAGTTTGGCCGCATGCTCCTGCTCCTTCTCAACTACAACTGCATCCAGGCATCACCTGCACGCATCTATTGTGCATAAGCTTATAGAAAGCTTGAAGGGTGATGAAAGTGTGTGAGCAGTATAAGCGTGCTCAAAATGTAATATCAGAGTAAACGGAAATATTGGTAAGTTCACGAACCATACAATATCAGAGTAAACAGAAATACTGACAAGTCCATAAAAATATCATCAACCTCATCCAGAATATGCGATGAAAAGACATAATAAGCCAACGTTATATTCTAAGAAAGTAATGTAGGTCGACTATGCAATGTGGAAACATAATGAGCCAAATACCAGATACCAAGGATGCAATACAATATGCAATTCTGAAGAGCTACGAATACCATCAACCTCATCTAAGTCATATAAATGCAAAAACATAGTAACTCAAGATGCCATATGTCATGGATGTAATGCAATATGCGATACGAATGAAATGACCATGCTGGAGTGTGAAGTCAAGATGATAATACGTAGTATCGCAGGCTACGGGGTCCATCATAAGGGACTTCTATCCAAACTAGTCTCATACCTAAATTTGGATAGATAGACTCAATGTGGTAAACTCCTGATCTCAGGTCGGTCACAAGCCCCAACCGAAATCATGGCCACTACGAATGTATACACGATGACTTGATTGCGCACCACCAGCCCAAGTGGATAGTGAATGAATTAATGTGTAAAATACTAAGTACGCAACTTCTGTCCAATAAGTCCACAAATCAATTATGTACATCTCTAGGATCATCACCAGGGTCTAGTACACTCCAAGATGGCTACCGCCTCAACCGGCTGCGTAGCCTAGCGAGTGAAAAAGACCTCACTACCTGCCTGCCAGTAGTATATCAATGCCTACCCAGCTCGTCGATAATGAACCCATTTAGGAGCTAGTCAAACTCAGCCTAGCCTACAACCCCTCACTTGGGCGAATAAGGCCACACCCCCTTCCAACCGACCACAACATAGTGGGAGACGCGGCCTACTGGTATTTAGCACTCGGGCACTCATGTATATCCACTCGGTTTAGACGTTGGAGTGTCTCCTAGACACGGAGGTTTAAGGACTTTTACCTATGGACATCCAAAGTGCCCAGATGCTTGAACCGAACATTTTCAGTGTCTCATCTAGCCATCCACGACATGCCTGTGGAGGCCACAACCCTGATATCATTAGGACGTACAGTAATCACAATCACACAATGCAAGAGTCACGCAGTCCAATCATGCACCAATCTTACTCATACCGTGCGCTCATGTGGGATAACTCCACCTATCAGGGAGTCCCATAAACCACCTGCACTATGGCATATGCAATGGTCAATTACATCTCATAACAAACATGCAGATGATGGGTATGGGTATGTATCGTGTTGTTATGTTGTCACATACTCATAATCGGTATCAATAACCAGCCTCGGCAATCAACCTCAATAATCGACCTCCATATCCATCCTCGATAATCGACCTTGATATCCGGCCTCGATATCCGTCTTCGATAATCGGCCTCAACAATCGGCCTAATAAAGGGCCTAAGGGAAGGTCACAATGTGGACATTTAACCATCATTGCCCATCAATATGGACATTTAACCAACATTGCTCCCAAGAAGTAGCCACACAGGGCTTAACATATAGTGGACCCCTGGCCTCTCATAAGGGCCTCATACATAACATAATGGGCCTCACACAAAGGGCTTAATATACATCACGATGGGTCATACTCACGGGCCACATATGCATCACATTGGGCCTCATTCATGGGCCACATATACATCATATTGGGCCTCGCCCATGGACCTCAAATACAGCACAATGGGGCACATCCATGGGCTCCAAATACATCACAATGGGCCACAACCCATGGGCCTCAAATATATCAGAATGGGCCTCTATCCATGGGCCCAAATACATCACAATGGGCCTCAACCCATGGGCCCCAAATACATCACAATGGGCCTCTGACACAGGCCTAATATATATCACAAAGGGCCACATCTCATGGGCCTCAAATGTATCACAATGGGCCTCTTACAAGGGCCTAATATACATCACGATGGGCCTCTCTAAATGGGCCACATATACATCGTATTGGGCCTAGCCCACGAGCCTCAGATACATCACAATGGGCTAGATCCCATGGGCTCCAAATACATCACAATGGGCCTCAACCTATGTGCCTCAAATATACCACAATGGGCCCTCACATCTGGGCCCACATACATCATAATAGGCCTCATTCAAGGGCCTTACACATATCGGCCCATGGTCCAATGGATGGGTAGCATATATGTACGTCAAGGTGGACCTGCACGATGAGCCTAAGATGGACGGCCTAAATACAATATACACATCATGGTGGGCCTGCACCTAACAGATGGGCCCCACCAAATGGACAGTATATATATACAACGCATACACCATGGTGGGCCTCACGTGTAGGGTGGGTCCCACCGTCCAAGCAATGGATGGTATGTATATAGACATATACATCAATGGTGGGTCCCACAGAACTTGTTGACATCATTACAGCAACTATATAGCTGGTGTGTGATACACCAACCAATATGTTCCATATAGGTGGGTCCCATGTAGGGCCCACCATAACGATCTGTCTTATTTTTTTTCTCAAGACTTAGGACGAGCTCACCAAATGGAAGGACGGTTTGGATATAATACATACCTCATGATCAGACCCACACAACTAACTTGCTGATATATTTTTATTTTATTTTATTATTATTTTTTTACATGATTTTAGATGTTGTGGACGACCTAAGCCTTGTGTACGGCTGATTTTTGGAATGTCACAATTTATAAAGAGGACTCATCAAAAGCACAGTGTAGATGTTGGGCATACATCATGGTGGGGTCTACTTCTGGGTCCCATGGATCCAGCCATTCCAAGGACGCTGCTTGCTGCAGCATCCCCTGGACGCTGGCCACAGCAGCGTCTGGCATTTATTTTTTTTCTTACCATGGTTTTTCATAGGAGGGGCCCACATCGGGACGATCTAGTCTATTTACTACGATCTCGGGCTTGTGACAGGTCTAATAAGTCCAATATTCAATATGTTTCGGTGTATAGAAACATCACAGCGGTCTTTAACAGTTTTGACAGTAAATTCATTATTTTCAATGGTGTGGCCTACTAGAGATTTGGATTGGCTTCATTTTTTGGTTCAACGCCTAAAATGAGCTGAGAAATTGAATGGACTGCGTGGATTAAATGCATACATAATGGGTGGGGTTTGTTGTGGGTCCCACACTCCTCCCTCTTTTAAGTAGGCTAGGACGCTGGCAGTAGCGTCCTTAGCCACTCTTTTCAAAAAGTGGGTATGCACCACCCCTCACCGACGATGTAGTGGGATTTCACCACCTATGTGGGCTCACTTGATGGACGGTATGGTTCGTCCACTGGATGGACAGTGTGGATAGAATACATACCACAAGGTGGGCCATCATATAAGGGAAAAAGAGAGAGAGACAACGGTTGTGGGAGGGGCCCGCCACTATGGGCCCCTCTTACATTACAATACATATATGCGATCAAGGTGGGCCATTGGCCACACCTAGGGACCAACATGGGATCCCCACCATTAATTGGTGGGTCCCACTTGCCCTATGCAAGAAAATGAAAGGATCAACGTAAAGAACACCCACCATTTGATCTTCTTCTTCGCTCCTTGGACTCCTAAACTCTCTGGCTTTCCCTTTGATGGTAGAAGATGAAGGTTGGATGGCTAGGATGGGAGATTGAGTGGTAGGAAGTGGGTCACACCTAACTTCTCCTTGGGACACTTGGACTTTGGCTCCCTTGGTTGCTTGAGAGATGGTTTGAGAATGAGAGAGAGAGAGAGAGAGAGAGAGAGAGAAAGAGACAAGAGATGGGATGAAAAGGGATGGGTGGAATGGATGTCGTAAGAAAGGGATGGTTAGGGTATGGGCTTGGTTAAAATTTGGGTGAAAGAGGGATGGGTGGAGAGAAAGAGAGTTAACTTGTGTGGGGTGAGGTGGCATGGGGTATGGGTGGTGTACTTGACTTGTGATGTGATGTGTACTTGATTGATTGATGTGATGGGTTGTAGAGATTCTCTCAGAATTCGTAATGCGCAGTGTTTCTTCGGAATGAACGCAGGCCCACAACTCCTGGCCAGGGTATCGCATCAGCGCACGAGATGCGGCGTTGGAACCGCGGTGATGGCGCGATTGCTAGGGTATAAGTTTCGAGTCGAGCCAACTTTGATCTACAAGATGCGACTTACGGTCATGCGCAATTGTCGATTACAGGTCGCGGATCGCCGGAATTCGATGGGGAGGATCGTAGAAGTTTACGGAATGGTACGGTCTATAATACAGGCCTTACAACTAAGTCATATTGATCGAAGATGTGGTAGATCCGACGCTTAGGTGGGCCATACTGACGAAACTAGGGTCCTTTAGTGCTGATTGCATTGATCCGTTGGTCGGATTGATTCCATTCCGGGTATCAACTGTCAAAAGGGTCCTACGGGATCATTTATACGTCTAAGTGCACCATCATATGTCACTATTTAAACAATCTTATTAATTTCTAATTACATTATTATAAATTACCTCATCTTCATTTTACATGTGCATGAAATTTTCTAATTATGTTGCGGGATCCACTCTGATCTTGATCCATCCATATCCAAAGGTCCTAGGGATTGCTCATGTGGGAATTTATGGTAATCTCGATGATTAGACAATTTATTGGTGATGATCGAGTGATAAATTAGTGGAATAATGGTTATGGACCATACTTTTAGACCCTGGTATTTTAATTATGGATTCTAGTCGATCTGATGGTCCTATTGCATTCAATTATGACCACCAACGGTTATCAAGGCTTCTAACCTAGCCCAGGTGGCTTTTTAAAGGTTGTCTAAGTGATCAGGTGGCTGGATTGTATGATAATGTGAAGGATTGACCATTAGGGCATTATGGATACAATGAACGGTGGATCTTGTGATCCATAGCTTTAAATCTATGATGGTCGGTTAGATTCGTCTATTAATAGAATTGGGATTCTAAAAATAGGTCTTTCTAGCGAGGTGATGGTTCATCTTGAGTAATAATAGATAGATCACTTTGATCTATAGGTGGAGATTTCTTTCAACCATCGAATTTTGACTGGAATGCATGTGATCATTCGCTCGAGCTAGGTCTGTACTTATACTAAGTAGGATTACTTGGTAGCACCCGAGTACCGAAAGTACATGGTGTTACATGAGCGGCGGCTAGAGATTTCTCATTAAATAGCTGTTTGAATCTTTAAAACCGCCATGAAGCTCGCTGTGAAGAAATCAGAGCTCCCAAAGCAAACATGCAAATTTCTAGACCTCTTAAAAATCTGGAGCATTTCTCACAGAATCGCATGCTCAAAGCCGCTCTGTCTTCTCCATTAAAGCTATAATCGCAGCTCCATCTAACTGACACCGAAGCTTCAAGAATTAGCAGAGCTTCCAAACCTTGAGATTCCTCCCCAAATCTCCCAGCATTCTTCCAAGCAACTACATTTTAATGAAATTGATGCGAGAGGGAGAGAGTTTCTTAAGCGTTTGGCAAACGAGAGAAGGCTTTGAGAGAGAGAGAGAGAGAGAGATTCAAGCATTCGGTAAATGAGAGAGAAGATGGCTTTTTTAGAGAGAGAGAGAGAGAGAGGTGGATTTGTTGCCAAGGTCGGTTGCTGCCCTAAGACGGGTGCTGGGAAGAAAGGGCTTAAGGTTTTTTGAATAGGTGTTGAGAGAAGGTAGCTTAGGGTTTTTTGTTTTGGGGTATATATACCCCTGGTCGAGTACCGAGTCGAGTCCGAGTCAAGTCGATTTCGAGTACTATTCAAGTCGAGCCGAGTCGAGCGGGGTCAAGCTCGTGCTTGGCTCGAACTCAATTCGAGCACCAAAAATCAGCTCTTGCTCAACTCGAACTCATTTCGAGCCGAGTCGAGTTGAGTCGAGCGAGTTACCTAGCTAACTCTGCTCGTGTACGGCTCTAGAGACAACCCTCCAAATCCTCCAAACTCACCGAGGCTCCAGGCCTCTCAACCTGCCACCAGATTGACAGTGGTTAATCTAGCCTTCGACTTGATTAGGTTAGAGGACCTTATGACCTGTCTTTTTTAGGCAAGAGTCACACCATCTATCCACAGTGCATAAAAACCTAGCATCCAGGTAGACTTTTCCGACCCAATAATCAATCGATTCCAACCCATTCTCCCTAATGGGACCAGGTTCATTTTCAAAACTCTCTAGTCACTATAATTCAAACTTCGTCACATCCTCCCATTAACGACATCCAACAATAGATACTAGCAGAGCGCCAATTTCAAGTCCACTTCCCTCCCCTTAATGGGAGCCAACTGGTGCTTTGGCTGGCGCATTCCGGTCAATCACAATCCATTCAATTTTAATAATTTCCCCCCTAATAGGAGCCTTTTTCAATTTCAATCAAGTAAACCTTAATACTCATGCTCTAGTCAACCACAACCTCTACCTTCTATTCCTATATATCGATCTAACCAATCTCGTCCCCCTCTCGAGACTAATTTCCAACTCCCTCATTCTACAGTTCCCTTGCATCAGAACCTCCTCAATGAGGATCATAGAAATGTTAAAAAAAGACAATCATTATAAAGAAGAGGACAATTGAACTTCGCAAGGGGCACACCCTCCTCCTTCTCAACAATTCGAAAATCGATCATCTTCGATAGCATTTCGAAGACTAGCTTAAGGACATGAGAAATGAGCTTCAAAAGCAACATGGGTGGGGCTCCCATCAACAAAATTCAAGGATCTTTAACCCTTTCTTGATGCCAAGGCACCCGCCAATGTTGTGGTACCCAAGTTCCAACGTTATGATGGCACATGATGCCCAACTACACAATTGAAAGCATTTTGTGGTGAACTTGACTATGTGGAAAGAGATGATGGAGCATTGATCTGGTCACATTAATCATGGCCATGTGTCACACATCGCTTTGTTCTCCCAAATGCATACATATAGTTTTGTGTTACTGCATTAATAATAGAATTCGTATCACTGAAGGAAGATCAACAAAAGTAATCTTCATTAGTAAATACGATTCTACCAGCAATAAACACATTGTAATGGCCCGTGACAACTATTTATTGGTCCACCTTGGTGCATAAAAAATGAATGTAAACATGTAGTGTCAACCCATGGCGGCATTTCATTATTCAAAGTAAAGCTTCAAATTAGGTGTAAACAAATACTTGGTCATTATGATTTATAGTTGAGATGGTACCTATTTTCTAGTGAACTGAAGTTGATAAATTTACAATTTCAAAACACAACTCCAACACCTTTTTACTTGGGCCCACCTAGTTAGTGGACCCATTATATTACGCACGTGTCACACTCGCATGTGCCATAAGGAGATCCGTAGTTCTCTTTATGGGTGTCATGTTGCTCATTAAGGAATTAAATTGATAAGGGCCTGTTTGGGAATGTGGATTTGGAACCCCCAGGATTGGAAACCCCTTGGATTTGCAATCCTCACAGTGTGTTTGGCACCCTAGAGTGTGAATCAACTTTAATCCAAAAATACCTATGCATGGTATATTTACAGGGGTTTCAATTTAATTACAAAATCAACTTTAATATATCTAATTAGTGAGATATATAATTTTTGACACTATGGTTGTGATAAGCCCGCTGAAATATACGCTTTGCTTGAAAATGATGAAATTTCAAGTCTCAGATGGACCGCAAGCACAAGATCATGTCTGAGTGACTAACCAACGATTTTTTATCGTTGATTTACATGGACAATGTTTGGACAATGCTGGACAATGTTTGGACGGTGCTGATTTACATGGACAATGTTTGGACAGTGCTAATCATCATTAGTGGGCTATGTGCCCAATAGAATGATAGTGTACAGTGACAAACATGTCACACCTGCAACTATTGAAATGATTTTAGGTGTAATCTAAGCTCTCACCATGAATTGCAAACCACCTCAAAGAGGAGATTAGAAACCCCCTGGATTTGCAACCCCCAGTTACTTTATGCGCCAAACAACCAAGGGGATTTGAAACCCCCTCCAATCCACGGTGCCAAACGACCCCTAAGGACTCTCTGTAAATGTAGTACAGATGTATGAGATCTCGTCTGCTCACCACGTGGGCCCCACAATGGATGCCCTACGCGCAAAGATCAAGCAGGTCAGAAAAACATGACTGCTTGATTCAGGCTTCCAATATGACCATCTTAGGGGTCGTTTGTCACCGTGGATTGGAGGGGATCGGAGGGGGTTTCCAATCCCCAGGTTGTTTGGCAGCATAAAATAACTGGGAGTTGCAAATCCAGGGGGTTTCCAATCCCCTCTTTGAAGGGGTTTGCAATCCACGGTGAGAGCTTGGATTACACCTAAAATCATTTCAATAGTTGCAGGTGTAACATGTGTGTCACTATACACTATCATTCTATTGGGCACATGGCCCACTAATGATGATCAACACCGTCCAAACATTGTCCATGTAAATCAGCACCGTCCAAACATTGTCCAACATTATTCAAACATTGTCTATGTAAATCAACGATTAAAAATTATTGGTTAGTCACTCAGACATGATCTTGTGCTTGTGGCCCATCCGAGACTTGGAATTTCATCATTTTCAGGCAAATCTTATATTTCAGCGGGTTTATCACAACCATTGTATTAAAAATTACATATCTCACTAATTAGAGATATTAAAGTTGAATTAGTAAATAAATTCAAATCCTTGTAAATATACTATGGATACGTACTTTTGGATTAAAGTTGATTCACACTCTAGGGTGTCAAACACACTAGGAGGATTGCGAATCCAGGGGGTTTCTAATCTAGGGGGTTCCGAATCTGGGGGGTTACAAATCCACGCTCCCAAATAGGCCCTTAGGGGTTGTTTGGCACCGTGGATTGGAGGGGATTGGTGTTCACACCCCAAGTATAGGGTTGTGATGTAGTAATAAACTCGGTAAGAGGAGAAGTTAGAAAGAAGTTACTATATTAGAGATTCCTAAGTTAAAACCTGAAAAACAAAATAAAATAAGTCAGTTTTTAAAAATATAAAGTTTCTAAAGGAAGGTTCTAAACCTAGAATTAGAAAGTAAGTTAGACTCTAAAAATAAAAGAAATCCTATAATTAGAAAAAAAAATTTTTAATAAAAAAACAGAAAAACTAGAAAGAGATTAACAATTTAGAAGATCTATCAACAACTCTACAAAATAAGAAAGTTAGTTCTAAAAATCAAATAGAAAGAAAAATCTAAAACTAAAGTTAGTACAATCCTAATCTAATTCTAAAACCAATTAATTTCAAAAATACGTAACCGTCAGTCCCCAGAAATAGCGCCAAAAACTTGTTCACACCCCAAGTATAGGTTGGTGATATAGTAATAAACTCGGTAAGACCGAGGTCGATTCCACAGTGATTGAAACCTATATGTAATCTGAAAATAACCAGAACTAAAACCAGAATAAGGTAAAATCTAAATCAAGTGAATATGGGGGAATAATGGTGAAGTATTACTCTAAAACTTGTGAGAATAAAGGTGGGAACTAGGGTGCCAAGGATCCACTTGCAGCAATTGAAAAGCTACCTTGCATAATTCAAGGACACAACTGAAATCAGAGTCCTATCTTATCCAGCTGGTAAGAAGAGATTCGTCAGATCTCTGAACTTCTCATGGATCTAATCATCAATAGATACGAATGGTGAATATTTGGAAGTGATTCCATCACTGAACCATGTCCAGGAGACTATGGTAAACAACAACAATTTACCAATCTCACAGCCAATCACAAGAGAATTGTGAAAGTTAGGAAGGGTTCCGTCACCCTACCATGCCCATGGGACGATGGTGAACAGCAGGTCTTACTAAATTCACAATCTCAATAATGGGAAAAACATACTTAAAGCTATCGCAGATCCATTGTAATTTGAGTCACAACAAACCATTAAAAATTAAAAATATACCTTCATAAATAACTAGAATCCATAAGAGTTCAACAAAACATGAATCAAAACAAAGCAACTATCTCAATCACGCTACAAGCTTCACCTTAGCCCTGGCTAAGAGGTTTAGCCCAACATGATCCATCTAACCCTCTTAAACAGAACATAAAGAAAATTAGAAATAAAACCCTCTAATTATCTCTCTCTCTCTCTTGTAAAGCCGTCCCCAGATAAGATTGAATGAATCACTCTCTCTCTCTCTCTCTATTCTCGTTCTTTTATAGGCAGGAGAGGACTGTCGGTCCTTAAGAGGTGACGTTGGTGTTGTTTACGCACAGTTGGAGGCAGTGGGAATTCAAACGGGAGTTTGTTTATGCAGCTGGCAGTGCAGCTCGAGACGGTAGAAACTTCCGCAAATCATTACGCACAAGGGCGATTGTGCAGCGACCATCAGAAACAAGAAACCGGGATTCCTTTTCGGAATCTGATCCGAACAGGCATCTTAGGAGTGGTTAGCTGTTCCAGGGGCGTGATTTGGACGGTCCAGATGCCCGGGATCCTCGCCATGCTCCTCAAACGGCCCACAAGCTTCTGTTTCACTCGGACACAAGAAACAGGGCCAGCACTTCTTACGTTGGCTGTCGGTGGGGCCCACTCCTTTAGGTGTCTGAGAAATCCACTCCGTCCATTAATCTTGTTATGGCATCTTAGCCCAGAAGCATAAATTCCAGGAGAAGCTTTGCAGTGGATGCAGAGTTCTTGAGGTTTTCTTCAGCTGCACATGTGCTGTTCTCCCTTCATTCGTGTACGCACACGTGTAAATCAATGTGCGGAGCCTTCATGGTCCTCGCCAGGCCATTGCTCCGCTTCAAATGGACGGTGTGGATCAGCCATCAGGATGCATCTTGATGGCCTACTGAGATCATCTGGATCTCCCTGTTGCGAACAGAGAAAACGACTATTTCCATTTTTGAAGGAGATCGGGTTAAAGTTGGTTTGACCCGATCAGTAGTCCAGTGCACGTCTGGTGTGCTCTTGGGCACCATGCACTCTCAACACAGGTGGGATCCATGGTGACGATTCTGAAAGATCTACTCCGACCATCTGCTTTGTCACCTCATAAAATGGGGTGAGACCAACTTTGAAGCATATACAGATCTCAGCCAAATCACAATTAATGGGTTGTTCTGCCCGTTGGGCCACTTCCACAGGGATCCGAGGGCTGGAATTCGATGTGTATGGTTAATTTACGGTCCTTAAGCCACATATGAAGTTTCGAACCGAACGGATGATGAGAACTTTGTGATCTTATATTCTGGACAACTTTCAGGCCTTGAGCTGTAGTTTCTCGATTTTCTCAAATCTCGGCCATGTAAAATCATCAATCTCGGTCCCATAGAGTCCATCCCTTGCCTTGGTGATTTTAGAGCTTTAAATTCATGCTTTTAGTACTCGTTTTCAGTCAAGGCTCCTAAATTCACCTTGCTACACAAACACGATTAAAGTAGGGCATTAAACGGTATCAAATTCGTAAAATTAGATAATAACTGGGGTCTAATATGCAATATCTGACCCTCAATACAACCCCCAACCAACATTTTGCTAGTCCCGAGCAAAGTTATTAATCCATCAATTAGAAAAAAATTCTAAACATTGAGTTTCATGGGTGTATAGTGTAATCCCTTCTTATCATCATTAAGATATCCAATTGTCAATTTCCATGATAACATTGACAAAAAAAAAAAAAAAAAAAACATTCAGGACAATCAAAACCTAAACCAAAACTTGCCTTACAGATTTTCTTTTTCATTCTTCCAGCTTTTGATTTTTCCATTGAGAGGGAGGGGAATCGAATCTGCACCTATAGGGAGCAAACGATGAAGATTGTACACTCAACCATTTCCTGATGACAACTATTTTTTAGTAGGGTATTCTTTTTATTCTTTTTTCATTCTTTTCTCTTTTTTTTTTAAAAAAAAAACTTCTTTTTCTTTTTCTATATTCTTCTTATTGAACATGATGGACAAATTCCCTAGGTTGGTTCCTTCCATGCTTAATGATCACCAAATTACAATTCAATACTGAACTGAAACCTTAATGTGCAAGCGAGATGTGTCTTATGAAATCGTGACTCAATCAATGTTTAAAACTTCTAATTATGGATTAACGGTTCGAACTTAACTGTGAAATCTAACAAATAACTGAATCTAAGAGTCATAAATTACCAACATCACTTATCTTGTAATTCTAAATCAAAGATCGATGTCAAAATCACATTGAATTTACAAGAAATTCTAGAAAAATTGTGAAAAATTTTCACAAATTTCTGCTCAAGACCAAGAAAACACTGATTATGTAACCTAATCTCCCACCCCCAACCTAAAATTTACATTATCCTTAATGTAAAAGATATATGAGCATGTAATGCACATGGGACAACGAAAGTAAATGAGAAGTGATGGGAAGATAGTACCTGGACGAAGGAATCGAGAAAGACATGTCCACAATGATCACAACATGAAAGCCGGTGAAGACACAAAAACAAACTCTCCTAATACAATGTAGGAAGCAAACTAACCTAATGACATAAAACCATCTATCCTAGAATAACATAAAGCAAACTATCCTAGTCCTATAAAAGCAGGGAAAAACTGCTCAGTCATGTCACAGGGTTCCTCTTCCGGCTAATATCTTAATAAGTTTCTCAGTATGTTCTTCAACAGGATCATCCAAAAGCCCTTTTTGCAACAAACTTGGATGCCCTGGAGCATGACTTTCCAGAGAAACTTATGTACCTCATCAAAAAAATTTCATTGAATCGCTTGAGGTATCCAGAGTATATATGATTCACCTGTGACAGAAGAATTTTCAGTGTTATTATCCTATGGTGAATCAGAGACTACAAATAAATAAAGTTGAGAAAACTTCGCAAGAAGTGATGTAGTCTCAACACATTCCGAAGTATCAGACTTCGGTTCCATTGTCTGCTCTTCCTCCTTTAATGGTAGACATTTAGGATCAGGGGAAGAAGGAGCTTCAGAATAAGGGTTCTCTCAGTCAGTGATGACTACCGAGATGTTGTCTTGCAAGGCATCCACTTTGTCTTTTGACATGAGATCGTTTAAATCTGCAAATTGTGCCAAACAATCATCCAAAGAGTTGGGAAGTTCAGCTGAGCGTGACTTATTTTCCACATCGGAGCTTGTGATGTCTGCCCAGGGAATCCATCATCCTTGAAAGTGGATGGAGGTACACTCTCTTGCTCCAGTTTTGCACAGACAAATGAAAAATCAATAGGGAGAGCATCGATGTGATCACTCTGTTCATTGAAACTACTCAATTGAGGCATTGAATTGTCAAACGTGTATAGCTCAAATGATGGCCTTAACTGAGTGGTTTCAAATTCCAGGGTCGTAGTAAGCAACTCATCCTTCTCCCGAATCACATCATCATTCAATTCAGAGGAGTTGTCTAAACATGTTTCACAAGAGTTAGAAGAGTCAGTTGTAAGGGGCTCATCCCCCACTTTTAAATCAGATATGTCAGGTGAGAGGAGTGGCTCGTTATGACTGACCACTTTGTGTACGTCTTGATCATTGACCTAAACTAAACTTGAGGTTGATTCTAGGGGGATTTGGGCTGCACGTTCATAATAGTCACTAGAGCTGGGCAAAATAGACCCGATCCGGTGGATCCGACCCGATCAGACCCGTTTCGACCCGATCAGAACCGAACCGACGGTCTTGATCGGTGCTGATCGGGTAGCCTCATTTAGATCCGAAACTTTTCGGGTAGAGTTCGGATTAGCCTTGATCCGACCCGACCCGACCCGAAAACCGATTCATTCACATGTTCAACCATTAAATTGATCTACAAAATCGAATGGACGGCATAGATAAATCACATGCATTCAAGGTGGGCCCCAACAGTGTTTGCCGTGTACGTTAGCAAGGAAATTTCTAATGTACCATACACAACATGATTTGTCGCTTCACTAGCATGGGTAGTGTCTGCCTTGAGGCGTGCTCCTCGTCTGCATACCGAAATTCAAAGGAGATCAAAGTTATATGGCCCATAGAGATGTATTTATTAAATCTACGCCATTCATATATATTTATAAGTTAATTTACAACATTATCCTAAAAAATGTATCATATCCAAAGATCACATGGACCACACCAAAAATAGCAATTGAGAATGATTCTCACCTCTAAACAATTTGTAGGGCCCACCCTAACTTTTACTTTCCATATCCAATCTGTTCATAAGGTCACAAAGACCTTAATTAAGAGGAAAAATAAATTTGAAATTATCCAAAACTTTCCTTAGACCGTGACCTTAAAAAGGATTTCAATGATAGACATTTATTCTTCAAATTCAAAGGTGGCCCATTAATAGTTAGATCTACCTTATTTTTTGTCTCAAGCCTTACAACATGCTCTCCAAATTGATGAACGGTTTTGATATAACACACACCATGATATAATACGCTCACCATCATCAAATCCACCCTAGAGCATGCTCGCCAAATGCATAGGCTTGAATGACGCCTTTCACTTTACAAAAAAGCAATTTTTAATTTTTGTCTGTGCCATTGTCGAGCTTGGAGTTATAACCAGTTCAAATAAGTTTAAGATGCCCCACCATGTTTTGTTTATTATATCATGACTGTTAATCTATTTTTTACGTTCATTTTAGAGCATTTAGTAAAAAATTAAATTATATCTAAAGTTCAAATGGACCACCTTGAAAAAAAGCAACGAGGATAATGATTTTCACCGTTAAAAAGCGATCAAGATCGACTCGGTTCGGCGGTTCGGGTCGACCAAACCGTTGGGATCACTTCGATTCCGGCCAGGACTATTGAATCAGGTTCGGATCTGTCCACGTGGATTTCGGATCTGATCGGGTTAGACCGAATTCGGTCCGACTCGATCCGATGCCCAGCTCTAATAGTCACCCAAATACGCATCATTGTTTACTTCCGTGCAGTAGTACACACTTGGGATGTGATCGCTTTCCTCACATTTCATTCCTGAATTGGGTTGAGGTTCAAATAAATTAACATTTACCTCATCATTGAAATCTTGTGTATCATGTGAGGGAGGTGTGTTATCATCACTGTATTCGAAAGATACCCATGCCTCTTGACCATTCCTTTGGACCGTCATCGAGATCGACTCATCGAAAAATTGAACCATATGCTCATTAATGGACTCCAACTCCTCATTTGTAATTCCAGAGTTCTTCGAAAGCGAGTTAGGATCACTTTTCTCGCATTATATTTCTGGAATGAATTGTGGATGGGATGAACGAGCCTCCTCTACCTTATCAAGGCGCGAATTAAGCGCTTCCAACGATTTTCTAATTTCTGCAAGACAGACCATGTTACGCTGAAATGAATCCTCTTGAATCGTTTCTGGTTGGATCTCAAAGGTAGGGGATCCAAGAGAATAATCATTATAACATATTGTTGGTCCATTTCCTCAATTTTGATGTTTCCATTGATTATAGTCATATGGATCATAGGTGAGAGAATCTGATGGTTGGTAATACATATTATCACTCATAATATAATCACGCATTTTTTTTATTGAATGGGTGATAATAATTCTCATTCCCATAGTTATGATAACCCCAACACTCACGTACTGTTTTGTTAATCGGTGGGGTGTAATTATTCTCCCTCATATGATCGCGTATAGACTTCTTAATCGGTGGAGAATTATATTTCGGTCGGTTCTCAATCATGGTTTCAGAAAAATTTTGAGACATAGGTTGTTTCCAAGCATAAACATCTAACACTTTTTCACGAAACATCTCATTTTCTAGAAAAATGGATTACCATACTCACGTGCCCACTCTAGCCACTCTTGTTCGTTCATAGTGAAACCTTCATTCTGAATATAATCCTAAAAAGAAAAGATCCTACAGCAGTATGGAAAGTAAGAGGAGAAGTTAGAAAGAAGTTACCAGATTAGAGATTCCTAAGTTAAAACCTGAAAAACAAAACAAAATAGGTCAGTTTCTAAAAATAGAAAGTTTCTAAAGGAAGGTTCTAAACCTAAAATTAGAAAGTAAGTTAGATTCTAAAAATAAAAGAAATCCTAGAATTAGAAAAAAATTTAAAAATAGAAAAACAGAAAAACTAGAAAGAGATTACCAATTTAGAAGATCTATCAACAACCCTACAAAACAAGAAAGTTAGTTCTAAAAATCAAATAAAAAGAAAAATCTAAACTAAAGTTAGTACAATCCTAATCTAATTCTAAAACCGATTAATTTCAAAATTACGTAACTGTCAGTCCCCAACAACAGCGCCAAAAACTTGTTCACACTCCAAGTATAAGTTTGTGATTTAGTAATAAACTCGGTAAGACTGAGGTTGAATCCACAGGGACTGAAACCTGTACGTAATCTGAAAATAAGCAGAACTAAAATCGGAATAAGATGAAATCTAAATCAAGTGAATATGAGGGAATAATGGTGAAGTATTACTCTAAAACTTGTGAAAATAAAGGTGGGAACTAGGGTGCTAAGGATCCACTTGTAGCAATTGAGAAGCTACCTTGCATAATTCAAGGACACAACTGGAATCAAAGTCCTATCTTATCCAGCCGGTAAGAAGAGATTCATCAGATCTCTGAACTTCTCATGGATCTAATCATCAATAGATACGAATGATGAAGATTTGGAAGTGATTCCGTCACTGAACTATGTCCAGGAGACTATGGCAAACAACAACAATTTACCAATCTCACAGCCAATTACAAGAGAATTGTGAAAGTTAGGAAGGGTTTCGTCACCCTACCATGCCCATGGGACGATGGTGAACAACACGTCTTACTAATTTCACAATCTTAATAATAAGAAAAATATACTTAAAGCTATCGCAGATCCATTGTAATTTGAGTCACAACAAAATCATTAAAAACTAAAAATATACCTTCATAAATAACTAGAATTCATAAGAGTTCAACAAAATATGAATCAAAACAAAGCAACTATCCCAATCATGCTACAAGCTTCACTTCTTAGCCCTAACTAAGAGGTTTAGCTCGACATGATCCGGCTAACCCTCTTAAATAGAACATAAAGAAAATAAGAAATAAAAAAAACCTCTAACTATCTCTCTCTCTCTCTCTCTCTCTCTCTCTCTCTCTTGTGCAACCGTCCCCTAGATAGGATTGAATGAATCACACTCTTTCTATTCTCGTTCTTTTATAGGCAGGAGAGGACTGTCGGTCCTTGAGAGGTGACGTTGGTGTTGTTTATGCACAGCTGAAGGCTGTGAGAATTCGGACGAGAGTTTGTTTACACAGCTGGCAGCGCAGCCCGAGGCGGTGGAAATTTTCGCAAATCATTATGCACAAGGGCGGTTGTGCAGCGACTATCAGAAACAGGAAACCGGGATTCCTTTCCGGAATCTGATCCGGACAGGTGTCTTGGGGGTGGTCGGCTGTTCCAGGGGCGTGATTTAGACGGTCCAGATGCCCAGGACGATCCTCGCCATGCTCCTCAAACGGCCCATAAGCTTTCGTTTCACTCAGACACAAGAAACAGAGCCAGCGATTCTTGCATTGGCTGTTGGTGGGGCCCACTCCTTTAGGTGTATGAGAAATCCACTCCGTCCATTAATCTTGTTACGACATCTTAGCCTAGAAGCATAAATTTCGGGAGAAGCTTTGCAGTGGATGCAGAGTTCTTGAGGTTTTCTTCAGCTGCACATGTGCTATTCTCCCTTCATCCGTGTAAGCACACGTGTAAATCAATGTGTGGAGCCTTCATGGTCCTCGTCAGGCCATTGCTCCGCTTTGAATGGACGGTATGGATCAGCCATCAGGATGCATCTTGATGGCCTACTGAGATCATCCGGATCTCCCTGCTGCGAACAGAGAAAACAACTATTTCCGTTTTTGAAGGAGATCGGGTCAAAGTTGGTTTGACTTGATCTGTAGTCCAGTGCACGACTGGTGTGCGCTTGTGCACCATGCACTCTCAACACAGGTGGGATCCATGGTGACGATTCTGAAAGATCTACTCCGACCATCTGCTTTGTCACCTCATAAAATGGGGTGAGACCAACTTTGAAGCGTATACAGATCTCAGGTGGGCCCCAAATCACAGATTCATGGGCTGTTCTGTCCGTTGGGTCACTTCTACAGGGATTCGAGGATTAGAATTCGACGTGTACGCTTAATTTACGGTCCTCAAGCCACATATGAAGTTTCGAACCGAACGGATGGTGGGAACCCTGTGATCTTGTATTCTGGACAACTTTCAAGCCACTTGAGCTTTAGTTTCTCGATTTTCTCGAATCACGGCCATATAAAATCATCGATCTCGGTCCTCTAGAGTCCATCCCTTGCCTTGGTAATTTTAGAGCGTTAAATTCATGCTTTTAGTAGCCGTTTTCAGTCCAGACTCCTAAATTCACCTTGTAACACAAACACGATTAAAGTAGGGTGTTAAACGGAATCAAGTTCGTAAAATTAGGTAATAACTGGGGTCTAATATGCAATATTTGACCCTCAACAATTGACAATCCCCTGGCTGTTTGGCAGCATAAAGTGACTGAGGGTTTCAAATCCAGGGGGTTTCCAATCCCCTCTTTGAGGGGGTTTGCAATCCACGGTGAGAGCTTGGATTACACCTAAAATCATTTCAATAGTTACAGGTGTAACATGTGTGTCATTGTACACTATCATTCTATTGGGCACATGGCGCACTAATGATGATCAACACCGTCCAAACATTATCCATGTAAATCAGCACCGTCCAAACATTGTCCAACACTGTCCAAACATTGTCTATATTAATCAACAATTAAAAATCGTTGGTTAGTCACACAGACATGATCTTGTGCTTGCGGTCCATCCGAGACTTGGAATTTCATCATTTTCAGGCAAAACATATATTTCAGCGGGCTTATCACAACCATAGTATCAAAAATTATATATCTCACTAATTAGGGATATTAAAGTTGATTTAGTAATTAAATTCAAACCCCTGTGAAGTATACTGTGCATAGGGATTTTTGAATTAAAGTTGATTCACACTCCAGGGTGCCAAACACACTGGGAGGATTGCTAGGGGTGTACATGAACCAAGCTAGCTCGGTTAGCTCGCTCAACTCGACTCGACTCGAAAAAGCTCGATTCGACTCAGTTCGAAGTTGAGTTGAAGTTGATTTTTTGAGCTCGAAAATGAGTTCAAGCAGGCCCCAACTCGACTCGACTCAGATCGAATCTAGCTCGAATCGAACTAGTTCGGTGACTCGGTTACTTTGCCATGGATGTTGCTCACCAACTGTTTGATAAAATGACTCAACGAAATTTGGCTAGTGGCAAGGTGGCAAGGAAGGTTTGGCTGGTGGCAAGAAAGGTTTGTACATGAAACAAATATCTTCTCTCTCTCTCTCTCTCTCTCTCTCTTTTTTAAAATTTTTTTTTTTTTTGTTTTATGTTACTTAGAAGGTGTTTGAGAAAATACTTGTAAAACCATTGCCTCTGTTTGTAAAACAGTGGATTTTTGAAGTTACAGTCCAGGTGTTTGTGGAAATGCCTCAATGGCGAAATCGGATCGATCTTGGCTCGAACTCGGCCCAAGTTGGCCCGAGCTACTAACCGAACTGAGCCGAGTTGGCTAGTTAGGCTCGAGGACCGAGTCGAGTCGAGCTGAGGTCAGCCACTCCCCAACTCAGTTCCACTCGATGTACACCCCTAAGGATTGCCAATCCAAGGGGTTTCCAATGCCGGTGTTCCGAATCCACAGGGGGTTCCAAATCCACGCTCCCAAACAGGCCCTAAGTCGTTGTCACCACCCGTGTTTCTTTTTCTCAAATATTGTGTGGTTACGACGTTTGTCTATCTTTATTTTTTGGCCATTTCTCACCCACGGTCGGTAACCGTTCACCTGGAAATCTCCACCTTAGATGATTCACACCAAAAACATGGCTCATGAGACATCATCCATTCAATTTGACTTAGAAACAACGGCTCACGATGCATTTTCTGACTCGCCTTTTGCATAGACGGTCATGGTTTATTTATTTATTATTATCAGTTATCCTGTTCCATGTGGACCATATATTAGCAGAGCTTCCGTATAAACAAGGGGAGCAGCTTCGGCGGATCCCCGGATACACCGAGGTGTGGATCCCTGACTGTGGGGCCCACCTTGACGTATGTGCCTTACATCCGCTACGTCAGATCATTGTAGGGTATGTTATAAAAAATAAAGCGTATCCAAATCTCAGGTGGACCACACCACAGGAGTCAGCGGTGATTGACCATTTAAAACTTCTCGTGGGCCAAATAAAAGTTTAGGATGTTAAATAAATATTCTGGTGGCCCGATAAGTTTTTAAACGATGGGGATTCAATCAACACCATTTCCTGTGGTTTGGTCCACCTTAAATTTGGACTTACTTCATTTTTTGAATCATATCCTAAAATGAGTTATCAAAACCGATGAAAGGCGTCGATGTAAGTAACATATATCAAGGTGGGCCCCACAGTCAAAGGATCCACCCACATCTTCGAATCCGGGAATCCACCGAAGCCGCGCACGGTAATCACGTGATACGATATTCACGTGGCTGGGTAAAGGGAATCAGATGGGACGCGTATTGGGTACAACCCCCAGTACGACGGAAGCGGATTGGCTGGTGTACAACCCACTGGAAAAAGTAAGACATGTCTAACACTCAAATGGACCACACTGAGCGGTGGGGAATTCAACGTCTGCTATTGGAACCCTCACGGGTATAAGTTTTGGATCAATATGAAATTTGTGTTTCCTCTTCACGTAGGTCTTTGTGAACTTCATATGTGTTTCCTCTTCACGTAGGTCTTTGTGAACTTATGAATGAATTAGATGGAAAATATACATTATAGTGGCCTAAGAAAATTTTAAGGGTGAAAATCATAATCTCCACCACTATTTGTGATGCCGCTCGGTTGATTTTTGGATATGATTCAGTTTTGTGTAAGTACTTCGAAATGATATCTAAAAATGAATGAAAAGTATGATATGATAAATACATTTTTTTTTGGGATCTAAATGACTTTGATATCTTTTAAACCGTACAATGAGCGTCAACCGCTCGTCTTCGTACGACACTTACTTACGCTAGTTATATAGTTGGCGTGTGGTATACCAGCTAATCTGCTTCCCCACCGGGGAGCAGTAGTTCATCCATTTTCGTAAATCATTTCACGCTGGAGTGTACTACAACAAATGAATCAGTGACGATTGAATGCCTATCACTTGAAATCTCTTCGGTACTAAGGGAAGTTTTGAATCAAACTGATATTTATGTCCCCCCGGACCACGTTACCTTATGAGCCGGTTGGATGGCAAATAATATCAAGGTGGACCCTAGAAAGGCTTTAACGGTGGATATCATTCTCCTGTGGTGTGGTCCACTCAAGCCTACGATCTGTATCCATTTTGGGCTCCTAAACGATCTGCCAACATGGTTGGATAAACACACATAGATCATGGTGGCCCCACCTTTCAGGACCGTCCGTCTCTAGTCGTACCTAATCCGCGTCCATTCAGATGACGCGTTATCTTTTATCTCTTCCATTTGGGCCGGACGGACCTGTTCATGGACACGAGCTACGAGTTGCGTGTTACACAGAACTTGCGTATAGCATAAAACTCCCTTAACCCACAGCGATGCTTGTGTGACATCCACTCAAATCCATGGGTTTCTCCGGCTCATGTCACAAAAACGAGACAGAGGGCCACCGAAAGAATTAAAGGGCATTGAAGGCTCACAATTGAAACGTTATTGTCTTAGTGATGCCCACCATATGTTTAGATGCCACCTACCCGTTCACAAGGTGATTCCCACTATGATGTACGGACGAAAATATGAGCCTGATCCAAAACTTATGCAGGACCCAAGGTTTTTTTATATCATCAAATACTAATATAAGCTAGATAATCTGATTGACGGAGTGAATTTCACGCCAAACTAATCTTATGAACGGAGTGGATATCACGCAACGTGTATCGTACGCGTATTGCATGAACCCGCGACAACCGCCGTTGCTACTGATCGGTGATATGTGGGATCCACCATGATATATGTGTCTTATCCACGCCGTCCATTCATTTTTCCAGCTCATTTTAGGTCATGAACCTAGAAATGATACCGATCCAAAATTTCGGGTGGACCACACCACAGGAAAACAGTGTCGATTGAACGTCCACCATTAAAAACTTCCTAGGACCCTCTGAAATTTTATTTATCATCCAAGCCGTTAAATAGGTTACACATACCTGGATGAAGTTAAATAAGAAATACCAGGTTGATCCAAAACTTTTCTGACGCCAAAGAAGTTTTTAATAGTTGACGTGTTTTTTTGGTGTGGTCCACCTGAGAATTTATCAATCTCATTTCTGGGTACAACATCTGAAATGATCTCGGAAAATGAATGGACGGTGTAAATAAACCAGGATGAAGGGAAAACACAAATATCAGCTTGATCGAAACTTATATTGCTTCCAATTTTTTTTAACGGTGGGTGTTCAATCCGTACTGTGTGGTCCACTTGAGCTTTAAATCTACCTCAATTTTTACTCTTATATACTTAAATGTTCCGTAAAAAATGAATGAGCGGTGTAAATAAAACATATATATCACGGTGGCCCAAAGAGCCCCGGTCTGTACCGATAGGAGCAGGACGGAATCGGCGTCCGTTCTCGTTCGCTCTCGGTCGTCCTTGATCTTTTCCTGCACCGCCAACCTGGCCTGCACAGCTACAAGAAGCCCTCCCAGACAAACGCAAGTAGATTATTAAACTCATCTCGCACGTGGTAAAAAAGATACTTGTGGAAGATCGAATCCATCCATCAGACGATGCCCATTATCTAGATGCTATGATATAAAATTTATCTCGATATTATAATTAATTGGGGGCACAAGTATCCATATACTGACATTCAATTTATAGTAACCGTTCATTTTTTTTTAACAAATTTAACCTTACATGTTTAGAATTTCGTTATGATTTTTTTAGTTATAGATTCTAAATAGTAAATCTCCTAATCAGTAGTTCTGTTCTGTGATTCGTGTGGTTATTTCCCAGGTGTGACGCGATCTCATTCAGAAACTACACGCGACGCGAGTGAATTTAATCAGACCTCTGTGTAACCGGCCAATTTATGATACACGGCGGCCATATTTTCACAGAATACATGGGTTCTCAGGTTCGAACAAATGGGCCTATGTTTGATTAATCCATACTGTTCATATCTTTTTTCTCACTAAGGATGGATGAATGAGTGGATTAATCTCTCCATTTATTGTCTCTAGACAGATGGCTAAGAGGAGAAATACAAGAGATGCCCATCTGAAAAAGATAACACTGGTGGCCGGGATCTCCCAGTCCCCGACATTTTGGGGGGAATTTCTACAGTGGGACTCAACAGACCAATGGTATGGATTGCGGAACCATGGATAACTCTGCAAAGATTGTACAGTGCGATGGTGGGCCGCGTACAACCTAGCGAAGCATCACTGCCCCACCATCGTTAGATATTTCTAGCGGCCAGAAGACTAACAACCATTCGCACCGACGCGTATGCGACGCGACCCAGTCGCGGTCTTCGGTAACCTGACTCTTTAGGGCTCACCGTGATGCATGTATTTTATCCATTCCGTACATACGTTTTTTCAACTAATTTTAGAGTATGAGCCAAAATATTAGGTAGAAAAAAATGTAAAGTTGACCACACCATCACTTGAAACAATTGAAATTGAACGGTCACCGTTAAAAACTTCTTTAGGGCTACAAAAGTTTTGGATCGAGCTGATATTCGTGATTTCTCTTCGTCCAGGTCTGTGTGACATTATTAACGAGTTGGATGGCAAATAAAAATCATGGTAGGCGCTAGGAAGGTTTCAATGGTAGGTGTCATTATCCACACTGTTTCCATTGGTGTGGTACAATTGAGCTTTTGATCTATCTCATTTAGGACATCTCGTTCTAAAATTATCCGTAAAAACGGTTGGACGGTGTGGATGAAACAAATACATTACAGTGAGACCCGAAGAATCGCGTCAATGGGTTTCCAGGAAATCCGCATCCTTCACATAGTAACAACCGCTGTATAAGACTTAGCTCCGGACAATCCACAACAGTTGAATAAATTTTGGCCATGGAATGTGAATCGCTGGCATCTTTAATTATAACAGTGGGGTTCAAAGGTCATATGTCTCATCGGATCATAGAATAATGGACGTTAGAAAGCTCGGGACCCACAAGAGGAACGGCCAAGTTCCTTCCGCGAGCTACAAATTGGAATACTCCTGCAATTCCAGTGATTTTACTATTTCGGTATTAAAAATAAAAGATGATTCTGTGGGGAGAAAATTACCAGTGTGAATTCTACCTTTTTTCCAGTGTCTTTATGAAAAGTCCAAAATTTACTTTCCCAAATTAGCCTTTCACGTACGGACAGAACATTTAGGACGAAAATACCCCTGCTTTTCGATAGCAAGTCACGTACGGACAGGGTATTTTCGTCCTCAATTGGTCTCTCCGTACTACGGAGTCTAATTTGGGAAGATAAGTTTTTTACTGTTCATAAAAGACGCTGGATAAAAGATGGCATGCACATTGATAATTTTCTCGTCTGTGGCTGAGTCCTGAATGCGTCTGGCTGTGCTCATCTCCATCTTTATAATCCCGCCAAACCCGCCAAACCTGCAGCAACCATACTCACAGAGAAAAGAAAAGAAAGGCAACCCATCATATTGAAAGAAGGAAGAAACGAAGGGAAAAAAAAAAAAACCCGCACAGAGGGACAGCATCTTTTCATATCCCACTTTTCTCTTTCCCTCAAAGGGCTTCCTTTCATTGAAATTCCCACAAAATAAAGAAAAAGGAGAAGAAGAGAAAGGTTTTAGATCTTTTCTGGGCTTTCTCTTCCTTCCATTTTCTGCTCTTCTCTCTTTCAGTTCTTAGAGAAGGAGATATAGAGAGAGGAGGATTTCAAATCTCGTGGTTGTCTTTATTTATCTATTATATTTCAGTTTATTGGGTTTTTTATTTTTGTGAACTGCCCATTATATAGAGAAAGAGGAAGAAAGAAGAAAGGGTTTCATATCTTCTGTGTTTTCCTTTTTTACATTTTCTATACAAGGAAGAAAGGAGTTTCAGATCTATTTCGTTCTAGGAAGAAAGAAGTTTCAGATCTATTTCGTTTTAGGAAGAAAGGAGTTTCAGATCTATTTCGGTTTTCTTTATTGTTTTTGTTTTTTTTGTTTTTTTCATTAAATAGCCATGGCGGAAGAGAATAGAAAGTACATTTCCACGGAAGAGCTCCGAAAGCACGACAAGCCGGATGATATTTGGATCTCGATCCAGGGCAAGGTCTATGATGTCACGGCATGGGTGAAAGATCACCCAGGCGGCGAACTCCCCCTTATCAATCTCGCCGGGCAAGATGTCACCGATGCATTTGTCGCCTACCATCCGGGCACCGCCTGGAAATACCTTGATCGTTTCTTCATTGGGCACCACAAAGATTACCGCGTCTCTGATGTTTCCAAGGATTACCGTAAGCTCGTAGCTGAATTCTCCAAATTGGGTTTTTTCGAAAAGAAAGGGCATGGGGTTGCCACTGCCATCTGTTCGTTGATCCTCATGTTTTCTATCTGTATCTATGGTGTTGTGGAGTCTGAGAATTTCTGGGTTCATTTGGGTTGTGCTGCATTAATGGGGTTCCTTTGGATTCAATGTGGTTGGGTCGGACATGATGCGGGTCATTACAATATAATGACGAGTGCAGGAATCAATCGATTCATGCAGGTCTTTACAGGTAACTGCATGACAGGAATCAGCATTGGATGGTGGAAGAGAAATCACAATGCCCACCACATCGCCTGCAACAGCTTGGATTTTGATCCAGACCTTCAGCACATACCTCTTTTTGTTGTCTCAAACAAATTCTTCAATTCCCTGACCTCTTGTTACTATGATAGGAAGATGAAATTTGATGCGGTTGCTCGATTTTTCGTCAGTTACCAGCATTGGACTTTCTACCCCGTCATGTGTTTTGCTCGAATCAATCTCTTTGCTCAATCTGTTCTGCTGTTGCTGTCAAATAAAAAGGTCCCTGACAGAGGCCAGGAGATATTGGGGATCATCATCTTTTGGATCTGGTATCCTATCCTTGTCTCATTTCTGCCGAATTGGGGCGAGAGGTTGATGTTTGTGGCTGTGAGTTTTGGTGTCACAGGAATTCAGCATGTTCAGTTCACTCTCAACCATTTCTCCACCCATGTTTATGTTGGACCGCCTTGTGGGAACGATTGGTTTGAGAAGCAGACAAAGGGTACCCTTGACATTGATTGCCCTTCTTGGATGGATTGGTTCCATGGGGGATTGCAGTTTCAGATCGAGCACCATCTGTTCCCTCGGTTGCCTCGATGCCATTTTAGGAAGATTAAGCCTATTGTGAAGGCTCTTTGCAAGAAGCACAACTTGCCTTATACAGACCCGTCATTTTGGCAGGCAAACGTGATGACTGTTGGCACTCTTAGGAATGCGGCATTGCAGGCTCGAGACATCACCAAACCAGTCCCCAGGAATTTGGTCTGGGAAGCTGTTAACACCCATGGTTGAAGCTTTACACGACTGTTCTTGCAGCGATGAGACCCACTTTCACGGGAATTTTCTTTTCTCGAATGGCTAGTCTATTCTTCTTGATAGAGAGGATCATCTTCGGTGGGGCGCATCAGTTATCTGTTTCTTGCTTTCTTTAGTTTCACGCAACCGTTCATATGAATATAGTATCATAGTTTCGGCCTGCTCTTTGGATAGAGATTATGAACTATTTACACATTCGTTTTTCGGATCATGATATAGTTCTTCTCTTTCTTTTGCAACTGTCGCCGTGGATATTTATTTCATTTGAGGAAAAAGTATTTAGCTGAAGGTGATTTATGGTTTTCCATATGTTGCAATGCAGTTGAATTCTCTTTGGATAGCCTGAGAGTTTTTTGGGCCTTTTGTACTTGAATTTCTTTATATATATTTGAGTTGGGTGGGATGCTGCATTCTTGCCTAAACCAATGAATTTAAGATTAAAACGAAAAAATGGATTTGGAGCCTTTTGTCTCAATGATAAATCCTAGTTTGTGGATAGCTTGTCTACAGGTCCTCAAAAGTTCCAATTGCATCCTTGTCATTGACATGCCTGTAGATTCATCCCCTGAATCAACATTAGAACCTCTCTGTCGATGTGGTCTGGCGGAGAGGTCTTACCTATTTACTGCTGAATTGGGTATTTTTAGCCTATGTTTGGAGAGGAGCATTTGACCATGAACTCTTATGGATGAATGAAGTAAGAAAAGCCTCCATTAGGCGGAGATTTCTTACATATTTGCTGCTGAATTGGGTATTTTTTAGCCTATGTTTGGTGAGGGGCATCTGACCATCAACTCTATGGATGAGTGAGTAAGAAAATCCTCTTATCGGCAGAGAGGCCTTACCTATTTACTGCTGAATTGGGTATTTTTAGCCTATGTTTGGAGAGTGGCATTTGATCATGAACTCTATGGATGAATGCTGAATTGTGTGATAGGATTCATTTTCTAGTGCATTCTGGACATGTGATTCCAGATAGCATTCACATGAACTCAGGTAACAGGAAAGCAGGATCATTTCTTTCCAAATTGGCCATGTTTGTAGTAAAATTTGATGTTCTACTTGTAGTAAAGTAGTTTTGTGAAGTTGAACCCTAACCTTCTAAAGGACAGTTGTATCATGTTAGGTTTTACATTGAGCTGAATAGAGTAAACGCTCTGGTGGAGACTGGTGTGTGTACATGATCTGCGCTTTCATCATGTTGTCTTTACCTTGCAAACTTTGCCAGTATCCTCTTTGAAAAGTTGATTTATTTCAAATTATCCATAATCGGTTTTGTTTCGGAGGCTAGATCCAGGTTTGTGCAGCATCCCAACAAGTGGTATCGAGCTAGCAAGGTGCATGTAATTATGGACGTCATTTGAAAGCTTCTAAGATCCTTTCTCCAATCTCGACATGTGAAAATCTTATCCTTTTCACAAAGGGTTTTATTAGCAGCCTTCTGATTCTTTTCTTTCTCTTTCTTCCTAAAAGATATTTTTATTCTCTTTGGTAATACAACTAGGTCCACTCACTCTACATGAAGATGGTCCTGGATGATGAATTACGAGGCTTTTACTTATCGCTTGTTCATTGCTATCCAACTTGTTCACAAGGTTACACAAACATTGATTAATGAAAAGACAAAGGAAGTATCAACCTGATCAAGGAAACTAAATCCATCGGCCCTCGAGAGGTTTTCGTGGTAAGAAAAATGAGAAAGGGGAAGGAAGATGAATCGAGATTCCATGCATATGGCAATCTTTCACAGATCACGATGTATGTCTTCCTGTTCCACGAGTCGGAGACCGGTGATAGACCGGGAGCTTCTTTTCATGCGACTCCACACAGGACTCCTTCACAAGCTACAAGTCGGATATGGGACTGTGAATGGGAAATTTGGAAATTCTCATATCAAAGATCGTGGGATTGATATTTGTGTGAAAACCGATGTGGGGCGCAATGGTTCTTAGGGATGTGAGGCATATCCCGGACCTTCGCCTCAACTTGATGTCAAAAGGTTGGATGATGATGGCTATGAAAGCCGGTCTACCTCGATGGGCGATGCTCATCGGGTTCATTGATCGTGGGCTGAGGAAAGAAGTGTTGCACTTTGCTACGGTTATGTGCAAGGGTGGGTTGAACCAATGGATTCGGTTATTGACATGTGCTGGCCATAAGTGAAAAACTTCACGGCCACTACAGGAAGCAGGATGGATGGCCTCTCAAAACTGTTTTTGTTTATCGTGGAAACAAAGATATTTCATTCGTTAAAACCTGCTTTGTTAATAAAGTCTTTAGATTTGGTTTATTCGATGTTTGTGGTCTATGAGGACAAAAACCTTGATTGTATTTTGTCACTATAGATGATGATCTAGGAGGGTTTGGGTTTATGCTTTGAAATCCAAAAAGTTGTTTCATGCTATGGTCCAGTGGTACCATTACATCCTCATGCACCGACAATGGTGGTGAATAATTGGCACTTTCACAATGCTATGAAGTCCCAGGGTGATCTATGAACCGGTTCCCAAGACCCCCAAAGATAATGGTGTAGGGCGACCGCACCATTGTTGAAAATCGGATGTATGTTATCCCATGCGATTAAAAACGTTCTGGGGAGAAGCACACAACAATTTGATAAACTGTCTCCATCGCCCCCCGAGAAGGTGTGGACTGGACATCCATCGTACACTCTCAGGTGTTTGGATGCGGGACATCCGTTCACGTACTGAAAGGACGAGAGGTCAAGCTCGAATGAAGATGAGGTACGGTGATGAAAAATTCGGTTCATGTGTTATGGGATCCGACCGAGGAAGAAGCTCGTCGGGAGCGAGATGTGGTTTTCTTTGAAGATCGGTGTATCGAAGACATTGGTAAGCTAGAGAAGAACCACCATGAGCTAGAGGACATGGATCCGATTACTCCTCCGTGGTGCAATGACGAAAACAGTAGTGTAAATCCTTCAAGATGGACCAGGAGCGGCCCCCACTTGATCCACCTATTGAGCCACGGTGAGGAGGTTACGATCCCATCTTACATTATGTTTTAAGGCCTGGCCGAGAGCATAAGGAGGAGTGGTTGAAAGCTATGCGAAGAGATGGAATCCTTGCATAAGAACCACACCTATGATATGGTGAAACCGCCTGGGGCGAAAGCTCGAGCAACAAGTGGGTGTTCGAAAGAAGATTGATTTAAGAATTCACAGGACGAGGTTTAAGGCCGGACTTGTGGTGAAAGGGTTTGGTCGAGGAAAGGTATAGACTTCGAGGAGATATTCTCACCAAGTGGTGAAGATGACATCCATACGGTGTTGCTTGGGTTGGCCAGCATGGATCTCCTGAGATAGAGCGGTTAGATGTTAAACATGGTGACTGGAAGAAGAGATCTACATGCACCAACCAGAGGGTTCGAAGTCAAGGGCAAGGAACATGGTGTGTAGGCCGAGGAAGAGCTTGTATGGGTCAAACAAGCTCCACGGCAATGGTGCAGTTCGATTCGTTCATGTTCTGACATGGGTATGAAACGAGTCAATCAGTGTTTCACGCGTATTCGCTCAATTTCTTAGTTCTGGCGCTATTATACGTTGATGACATGCTCATCATGGGAAAAGACATCAAGAAGATCGACAGTGAGAGTTGTCTCTTTTTTTGCGATGAAAGACTTGGGCCGGCTAGACATGATCCTAGAATGGAGATAACCCGTGATGAAGCAAGAAGCTTTGGTACATCACAAGAGCGATATATTGAGAAAGTCTGAGCGGTTCAATATGAATGCGGGTTCAAATCTCCACTAGATGGTCACTTGATTGAGGCTCCCAAGACGAAGGCAGAGGTGGAAGAGATGTGAGAAGATACCCTACGCGTCATGTAGGAAGTTTGATGTATACTTATGGTGTGTACACGCCCGATATAGCATATGCGGTTGGTGTTGTCACCAGGTACTTGCCAATCCCAAAGAACATTAAGGCGGCGGTAAAATGGATACTACAGTAAGAGGCTCATCCAGTTGAGCCTATGCTATGGTGATCGATTTTTGTGTTAGAGGGCTACACGATGCGGATATGGCAGGTGACATAGACTCAGTAAGTCTACATCGGGGTTCATGTTCACATTTGCGGGGGAGCGCTTTCTTGCAGAGCAAGTTACGAAGGTCGTAGCATTGTCAACTACAGTGGTTTAGAATACATTGCGGTCATAAGCATGTGTAAAGAGATGCTTTGGATGAAAAGGTTCCTGGGAACTTAGCCACTGAAGCAGAGGAGCACGTGGTCTATCATGGATAATCGAGTGCTATACACTGAGCAAAATCCAAGTCGGCATTCCAAGTCGAAGCACATTTCGGTATCACCTGGATCGAGGATACTTTGAACAAAAGGTGTTACATCCACACGGACGATAATGGGTCGACATGATGACCAGTTTGCTGAGGCAAATTTGAGGTTTGTAAAACCTGGCGGCAAAAAGAAGGTGAATCCCTCCCGGGTCAAAAAGGGGAGATTTGATTTTTTTTCGACCGTTGTCCTTTCGAATGCGCAAAGTCCTTCACCTAGGATGCGCAAGTCCTTCGCATTAGGATGCTAAGATGGATGCAGAAAGGAGTTTCCTAAAACTATAAAAAAGGGTCCCTAGGATTTTTCTCATGGATATTGTGTTGATGAGAAAAATACAAGAGGGCTATCAAAGGTGAGAGAGGAGAAAAGAGAGAGCATGGAAGCTTATAGAAGGAGGTTCTGCTTTCGAGGAGGTTTTTCTACTTTGCAATTTATAATGTCGGTTAGATCTCTTCGTTTTCTCTATTTCTCTTATTGCTCATCCACTCCTGCGAGCGAGTGAAGGTTAAACGTTACTTCATAAGTGGATTGTTGATGCCATGACGAAACTCTTTGAGGGTTTTCCACGTAAAATTCTCTTGTGTGGTGTGTGATTGATCTTTGATTTATTTCATTTTATCCATAATTTCTTGTTTTTTATTAGATCCTAAGGTTTGTGCAAGGCATCCCAACAGTATCATGTTAGGTTTTACATTGAGCTGAATAGAGTAAACGCTCTGGTGGAGACTGGTGTGTGTACATGATCTGCGCTTTCATCATGTTGTCTTTACCTTGCAAACTTTGCCAGTATCCAAAAAGTTGGAAAAAAAAAAGAAGCAAGGTGCATGTAATCACGTCATTTGAAAGCTTCAGTCCTTTCGACATGTGAAAGCTTTCCTTTTCACAAAGGGTTGGCAGCCTTCTCCTTTTCTCTCTCTTCTTCCTAAATTTTTTTATTCCTCTTTTGTAATACAACTAGGTCCACCAAGATGTGTATTTGCTATCCAACTTGTTCACAAGGTTACACAAACATTGATTAATGAAAAACACAAATATCAACCTGATCAAAAACTTCCATGGCCCTCGAGAGGTTTTCAGTGGTAGGCATACAATCCTCATTGTTTCCTGTGATGGAGTGGTCCGTTGAGCTTTGGATCTACCTCATTTTTGAGCTCATACCTTAAAATGATTTAGAGAAATGGATATATGGCGTGGATATAACAAAAAACATCATGGTGGGGCTCATAGAGCTTTGCTACTTATATACCACATGGAGGTTGGTGCTGTGTTCTATACTACACAATCCAGGTCCTTTTTCAATATATCAGTGTTTTCTTGGAACCTGTGTGAGACCGACATTAAACCATGATTAAAAAAAAAAACAAAAAAAAACTGGCCCCACCATGTACACTCTCATGCCAGTGTAAAACCAACAATGAAGATGATCTATAATTCGGGGGAGGGGCACATCTAAGGAAACAATTGGGAGAGAGAGGTCCACCCTTGATTTTTACCGGTCTGGCCGTGATGAGTGTGTAAAATCCATTCCATTAAGGGCCTGTTTGTTTTTTCAGAGCAATGGAAAACACACTGTAAATGATAATTATTACGATCCCATCTTGTTTGAAAATGCATAGGAATTTGTGCCTTCCAAATTGGTTAGAAAGAGATAATTTTAAAATTTTAACCGCAAGGTAACGTGTATGATATTCTGTCAATCCGTTTTATTACAATATTTTAGAGCATGAGACAAACAAATGAAGCAAATCTAACACTCAAGTGGCCCACGCCAAAAGAAACAGTGACCCTACAAAGTTTTTAACGGTAAATATTTGATTCTCTTTTTTTGTATGACGTGGTCCACTTGAGTACTAGATATGCTTCAATTTTTTACTCATGCTATGTATTCAAATGGAGTAATGGATGAACAGTATGGATAAGTGAAATGCATCACAGTGGGACCCATAAATATTTTGTAATATTCTTGATTTTTGTGTTAAAAAGTAAGCAGTCATATCAAGTATGGTGTAAATGCATGGGAAATAATTATTACTTTTTTACACCCGATTTACCATTTCACCTAAAAGCAAACAAGGCTAAGGGCCTGTTTGTTTTTCAGAACAAAGGAAAATGGTAATTATTACGATTTTACTGCGTTTGAAATTTCATAAGAAGTTGTGCCAGTGAAATTAGTTCAAAAGATGTAATTTTAATATTTGAACTGGAGGGTAATGTGTATGAAATATTCATTATGTCCATCTGTTTTATTACAATAGTTTGGAGCATGAGACAAAAAATGAAGTGGATCCAACACTCAAGTGGCCCACGCCAAAAGAAACAGTGGCCATACAAAGTTTTTAACGGTAAATATTCGATTCCCTTTTTTGTATGGCGTGGTCCAATTGAGTATTGGATATGTCTCAATTTTTTACTCATGCTATGAATTCAAATGAAATAATGGATGAACGGTGTGGATAAGCGAAATGCATAACAGTGGGACCCACGGATATTTTGTAATATTTTTGGGGATTTACCATTTCACCGTAGGCGTGTTTGTTTTACGGTGAAATGACAAATGATGGGTAAAGAAATAATAATCACTTCCCCATGCGTTTACATCTTACCTGATTTGACTACTTACTTTTTGACCCGAACACCAAGAATATTTGTGGGTCCCACTGTGATGCATTTCGCTTTTCCAAACCGTTCAACCATTATTTCAATTGAATTTATAGCATGAGTAAAAAATTGAGGCATATTCGGTAGTCAATTAGACCACGTCATACAAAAAAGGGAATCGAATACTTATCGTTAAAAACTTTGTGGGGCCACTATTTCTTTTGGCGTGGGCTACTTGAGTGTTAGATCCACTTCATTTTTTGTCTCATGCTCCAAAATATTATAATAAAACAGACGGACGGAATGGATATATCCCACTCATTACCTTGCAGTTTAAAAATTAAAATTACATATTTTAAACCTATTTCTTAGACACAAATTCCTAAGAATTTCAAACGCATTGAAATGGTAATAATTACTATTTCTCTTGCATTTCCCTTTGCTCTGGAAAAACAAACAGGCCCTCAGAACAATGAGAAATGCAAGGGAAATGGTAATTATTACGATTTCACTACGTTTGAAATTTCATAGGAAGTTGTGCCAGTGAAATTAGTTCAAAATATGTAATTTTAATTTTTGAATTGAAGGATAATGTGTATGAAATATCCATTCTGTCAATTTGTTTTTTTTACAATAGTTTGGAGCATGAGACCAAAAATGAAGCGGATCCAACACTCAAGTAGCCCATGCCAAAAGAAACAGTGGCCATATAAAGTTTTTAACGGTAAGTATTCGATTCCCTTTTTTGTATGACGTGGTCTAATTGAGTATTGGATATGTCTCAATTTTTTACTCATGTTATGAATTCAAATGGAATAATGGATGAACGGTGTGGATAAGCGAAATGCATCACAGTGGGACCCACAGATATTTTATAATATTTTTGGTTTTCGTGTAAAAAATAAACAATCAAATCAGACAAGTTATAAATGCATGGGGAAATAATTATTACCTTTTTACCTGGGATTTACCATTTCACCGAAAATCAAACACGCCCTAAATACCATACCAAATGGTCATCATGGGTTCTTAAAATCCTACTCACATGTGATTCAAGTGGGCCACACTAAGGAAAAGAGTTTGGAGGGTGAACTTTCCCATTACACTTTTCAATCACGTGGTTGACCTAAACCATGGATAGGGCTGATTTTTCAGCCCCAGGTCTAAAATGGTGTGACGCATCTCATGGTTGGGGAAATCCAAAGCATTAATTATTCTCTAATTAGGTGTACTAGTTGTACTTACCGATAGTTGTGTGTGAGCATTTCTTATATATGTGTGTTCTTAAAGCAAGAGAAAATCTTAATATAATACCATCTATTATTTATAATCCTAGTAATCCAATCTACTAAATTATTAAGAATGAATAAAATACCCTTGAATCCCGTCACAACCAAGTGGGTTCTATGTAAATTGGTCAAAACTTAAACAATAACCAAATAGCAAGTTCTTAGGCCTGTTTGAAAGCCAATTTAATAGGCCTTTAAAATGAGGCCAATTTTATGTCATTTGGACATCATTTGATATATGAAAAGTAGCCCACCAAATACCTGATGAAACAATAAAGGAAAAACTAATTCAACCAAACTCTCTACTCTAACAACTAAATATACCATTAGAAATGTAGTACATAACACATTAACACCACTGGTTTCACACATTAAGACCATCGGTTTTTTCATCATATCAATGTAGACCCTTAAAGTTGTTCAAATCTTAATTTTGACGGTTGGATGGTGTAGGTCTTCTTTGATCAGGACCCTTGGGATGGGTTTGATCTTTGATTCGTCAACTTGTCTGGCCGAATGCATCATAGTGCAGTGTGATTGCACTGCATATTTTATTCATTTTTTTTTTTCTTTTTTAAAATCTTTATCAAAGCTACCTCCATTCCCATTTCCTTTGCATCTTCGTAGGCATTCATCTATCTTCTTTGGAGGCCTTCTCTGTTACAATTTGACCAACGTTAACACCATCTCAAGTATCCAATGAAGTGCCTCTCATTGTTGCTCTTAATCACAACATAAATTTAGAATCTAGCTAGAATCAAAATTTAGGATCATTAGTCATACTATAGTCTTGGAAATTTGAGGAGTCTAGGTGCAACGCGAGGTCATGGGTTTGAGTACCGACCATGGTGTGAGTGTGTGTTAGAAAAAAAACTTCCAATTTGTAAAACATAATATCTGTTTCATTTTCTTCGGTTCGTTTCAGCATCAACTAAACAATAGCAGGTCATGCAGCTATTTTTCAATGGAAGTGAACCTTGTTTATGCCATTGATTTTGAGTAAACTGAGGATATCAATAAGAAAAAAAAAACAACTTAGGGCTTGTTTGGGTGCCATTATGTATCAGTAAACATAATGATGATTGAAAATAATCTTGCTTACTAACAAAAAGAAATATGTTCTTTGGTGGATAATTACAATTAACTAAGATGAGATGAACTCATTTTTAAGTGGCACCCAAACAGGCCTGAGTAATGAGATGTCCAATTTGAGTAATCCCCGGCAATTCACAATGGTTTCAACAATATCATCATGTTATTCTTTGTGAGGATAATATCTGCTATTGTTATAGAATATGTATTAAACTCATGTAGTGGACAAATCTTTTGTCACAAGGTACTACTTATTGGATATTTCTTTGGATAAGCAATTTTATTGATGGGTTTTATAGGAACTTTAGTTCTTATAAAAGGAGAAGATGGCATCCATCTAACAAGTGTATATGCAAACAAATAGACAATTACATCTGGTTACAGTTGTTGGAGGTCTCTCCTTATGTGGAGGTGGGGAAAAAGAGTTTTTATTTATTTATTTATTTATTTATTATTTTAAATTTACCTAGAAAAATCTAGCAACATTTGGAATTTTTCTTTTGGTGAGAAAAGAGGAGAGAGAATAAAAATGAGATTTTGTAGAAGAATGAGATCAAAAGTCTTCTACCATTAAAATCTTTACATCTGGATTTGTGAGAATCCATCTATGATATTGATTTCTTCAAGAATTGTGTTAATGGTATTTCTACAATCCATGGTCAGTGAGAAATTCCTTTCCTTCTATTGTTTTTTGTAATTTACCTTTGGGTGATATAGTCCGGGTATTCAAGAGATGTCGCTTGATGATTGTATTCCTTTTATTTTTCTTATAATGGATTTGTGTTAGATTAGGTTCTTGTATTGGAAAGTCGTCCACATAATTCAAAAAAAATAAAATAAAACTGTTTCTTTCATACTTTATATGTTTGATGTTTTGCTTGCATGTGTTGAAAGTGATTATCATTTACTTGACTTGTACATAAAAGAAAAATGTATGTGGTTTCCCAACAATAATAAGCTTCTATTAATATAAACATGTTTAAGAATTTTGATACTGCAGTACTATATAAGTCTGTGTATGATCTTCTCAGGAAAGCTTCAGTTGCCATCCTGGATTCTGATATTGTCACATGCCATTTTAGTTATTTTTCTAACTTCAGTGGTATTTCAGCATAGTAATAATAATAATAATAATAATAATAATAATAATAATAATATAGTTATGCCCATCTAAGAATTGGAAATAGCCTGTGCTACTAAAAAATTTAGCAGATGCATGGGAAATCCTAACCCTCATTACGTGTGGCCAAGTGGTTAAGAAGAAAAATATAAAAAAGGTTCACATTCAACTACAGGGCCAAATGTTGTTTGTGAGGCTAAGATCTTCCAATCTAGATCATGCGTATGGCCTAGGCTCAAGTCTGGCCTGATGCATGCGTTTGAATTCCAAGGCTGAGTAGGATTTTTAAATGAGGAAAACAACTAGCTTTACTTATTGAGTCCTTGTTTGGAATAAAAAATAATTAGATTTGGTGACATTTGTGATAATTGAATGACTTTTATTGCTTTTAAACAAGTCTAGCGGTTAGGACAAACAAAGTCTTTAGCTTTATTTAGAAATTTGAATTTTCCCCAAAATCCGTGAATCCACGAGGGTGTGAATTTGTACCACGAATTTAACAAATTCTCAGGAAAAAACAAACGTGGAGGATTTCAAATCATGGATCTTCACAAATTCCTGGCCTCAAACAACCCTTACAAACAAATATCTTCCTAAATGACTGGGGCTGATGTTTTCTAGATGCGGACAGAGACTCCTGCAACCACCTTAATCGGTCAAGACAGGGCTACGTGGGGCCATCCTGATTTATGGGTTTTATCCGTGCCATCTATCCATTTTTTGAAATCATTTCAGGGCGTGAGATTAAAAGTGAGGTATGTTCTAGGCTCAAGTGGACCATACTATGGGGATTGAACGCCTATCATTAAAAACTTCCTAGGAGCTGTAAAAGTTTTGGATCAAGCTGATATTTTGATGTAGAGCGGGTCACAGACAATTACATGGCAAAGATGGATCAGAAAAGGCCCGGCCGGCGACAGAAGTGATCTGGACCATCAGACCTTCAATCAGGCGTATCTCGCAATCCGGGATGAGTTAGCCGACGTAGAATATATGATTTTGGGGTAGAACGAGCTACTTTAGCCAACCAACCTAGCCATGAGGGGTTGCGACACTCGGAATTGCGAGAAACCCCTGATTCCACAGTCGTTCCCTGTTTCAATTTCGTTTTTACTATAAATAGTAAGTTTTAGTTTGACTATAACTCTTCATCCAACGGGCTTTAGGAGTTGCGCCCAATGTGAAAAGAGCTTAGAATAATTAGGAGAACGGTTTGGTGAAGCCAAATAGGACACCTACTATTTTTGGCCGAAAACTTGCATGACTAGTAGACATCACGACCATCTATAAATAGTAAGTTTACTATTTATAGTAAGTCGTGAATTCTAGGAGTTTTAGTTGTAGTTTGATTATGATTTCTTTCCCATTGCTTAGTACTCTTATTTAAAGGGTTGTGAACTCGTTTTTATGCATTCATTAATTTATTCCGAATTTATTAGAATTTATTTCTATTTTCTGCTCTCTTTTCTCGTGGATTCGAGAAAGTCTCTGTGAGGAGTCCAGAAAAGTTCCGTGGATTTGGAATAGTTATCCTCTTGAGGAAGACGGTGCTCAACCTCACGTCCTCCCCTACGTCATATTTGTGTTTTCCCTTCAATCCAGTTATATCCAACCTTATGAACAAGGTTGGATGGAAAATAAACATCATGGTAGGCCCTAGGAAGGTTTCAACGGTGTGGTCCACATAATCCTTGGATCTGCTTCATTTTTGGGGTGATGACCTAAAATTATCTTCCAAAATAGATAAATGGAGTGGATAAAACTTATAAATCATGGTGGGCCACACAGAGCCCCTTCCTGGACCGATTATCATCTAGGCGGTGGCAGAACGCAAGTCTCCTTCCGATTTGTGTGGGAAAAGTAAGAGAGAGAAGAAGTGAACGAGTGACTGATTATCCTAACTTGTGGCTAAGAAGATCCTCAGATCCTGATACTAAATTCAACGGTGTTACTATTAATTACTTGCTTGGAAGGGGTGAGGCTGACAGAAGGAGGTGGGTGGAAAGATCGATCATTCCCAGCGACAAGGTCAAAGTTTCAAACCAGAGCACCAAACTATCCAATCATAGTGACCCTCGGTTCAAACCCAAGTCAAGCACACACCGTCCTGCTGCAACATTGAACGGAATGAGAGCGGATTTGGTGAGGCCCACGAAACAAGTACGACTTCGGTATGGCTGTGACCGTGGGGGCCTACTTGATGTATGTGTTGTATATCCACATTGTCCATCCATTTTTTCACATCATTTTATGATATGAGCCCAAAAATGAGGTAAATCCAAATCTCAGGTGGACCACACCATAAGAAACAGTGGTGATTGAATCCCTGCGGGCCATAAAAGTTTTGGATCAAGTTGACATTTTTGTTTTCCCTTTATCTAGGTCTGTGTGATCTTATCAATAGGTTAGATAGCAAATAAACATGATAGTGGGCCATAGGAAGTTTTTAATGGTGTGCGTTCAATCACCATGGTCTCCTATGCTTCGTTTTTGTGGTCCACCTCAGATTTGGCTCTACTTCATTTTTGGGCTCATGCCTTAAAATTGGGTAAAACATAGATATAAACCAAATCAAGATGGACTCTAAAGTTTTTGTGGTCCACCTCATCATTTATTCAGTGAGGCCCCGAAAACACCCGGTTCCTGAGAGCTTCAGAGACACCTTGTTCCTGAGGGCAGTGAGATTTGATTGATTTAAGCCTCTTGTGACATTTTGGACTGAACCACTTTCAACTGATCTGCAGATTCAGTGGATCAGGGAACTAGGGTCGTCTCTTGATGTGGCAGAATTTGATTGGATCATGTGCCAACTGCCATGGTAAGGACTATCTCAATAAATCATGTTTGAAAGTTATTCCACGGGTATCAGTCTTTGCCAACAGCACCTGCCTCATTTAAATCTCACCATGTCAAGAAACCGCGTTGATATAATTAATTTACGTCCCTTTCAGACATGCTTTGTGTGTAGGAGTGTCAATGGTTGGCTCGTGGGCTTATGAGCCTCGCCCATCTCAGGATGGGCTCAAGCTAGAGTATCAAGCTCATTTCTAAATTAGCCTAAACTTGGACTAAGATGTCCAAAAGGCCATCGTCTGGGCCTAGCCCATTAGAGTTTGAAAAGTATTTCAATCTATTCACATTATGAAAAGAGGATGCCAGCTCAGAGCCCACAATGGTGTTTATGTAAAATCTATGCCAACCAACAGGTAAGTTGTGGGCCCAAAAATCAGTAATGTTCATTTTTCAAGTGGATAACATGATTGGAAACACTGTAAAGAGCAACACTCACCCTCCGTATTATTTCCTTTCATGCAGCTCACCTAAATGATGAATCGCCCTGATGATTGTGTCCCAGGCATAAGTTTTGGTGTGCTATATAGCAGTTGGAGTGGAGTTTATATAGCCATTATGGTGGACCCTGTAAATAACAAGGATGGACTTTTATCTCATAATTGTATGCCTTGGTATGACACGCTTGAATCATGCGTTATACTGATTTTTTGGCCATGTGTACAACGTAGGATTAAACATCTAATGACTGGAGTGGATCTCACATACACTACACAATGGGTCCCTTAAAACTAAGGTATGGCGTCCCCTGGATAGGAGTGGGTGCGGTGCGCGCGCCCAGCCTCACCAAGAAGGTGTGGCTAGTCTTGATGTATATATTCTATATCCACTCCCTCCATCCATTTTGGTTATTTTAGTGTCAAAGACAAGAAAAAATTAAGCAAATTCAAATCTAAGGGAATTCACACCATAGGATAGAGTGATGATTGACCATTAACCACTTATTATGGGTTACAAATATATTAGATCAAACTGATATATATATATATATATATATATATATATATATATATATATATATATATATATATATATATATATATATATATAAACACACTTCATCCAGGTTTATTTGACCTTATCAACAGATGGATGGCAAATAAACATTAAGGAAACATTACTATCGGCTCTAAGAACTTTAAATGATGAAATGTTTCCTATAGCTTGGTACATCCGAGATTTGGATTAGCGTTATTTTTGAGCTAGTATGCTAGCAAATCGAATTGAAGGCATGGATATATAATACATTTGTCAAGGTGGGTTCCACAATAAGGGTTACAATAACGGTTGTATCATCTCCATCTTAGGTGAGGCCAGCGCCACATAAAATCGGCTTCATTTCGTACCTGTGCGTCTGAGAGAGATTTCATGACATTTTTGGGAAAGCAAGTGGTGGCTTGGGTGGGCTCCACCTTAGATTTGATGCGAAATTCACATTGACCATCAGGTGTATTACACAATATTAGGCCCATGGCCCAAAAATCAGCCCCATCTTTCATTTAAGTGAACCACATAATTGGAAACAATAAATAGGACAATGCTCACCCTTTAAAATGTTTCCCCTGGTGTGGCTCACCTGAATCATTGATGGAATTGAAATTTGGGCATTATGCCTAAATATTGATATGGCATTTAATGGTTAGAGCAGATTTTATATAATCAACAAGGTTGTCCTTATAATAATCAAGGGTGAATGCCTCTTACCCTAATTTTTCGTACTTGGCTAAACATGAGATTAAAAATCCTGGTTGGAGTAGATCTCATGAAAACATTATGGTGAGCCCCATAATAAAAATCAAGGGTTTGCCATCTGCTTTTTAAAAGCTTTTAGAACTTGGAGAATTACAACTACGTACATTAAAAAAAATAAATTTGAATAGATACTATCTTAATGTGATAGGTAGCATATACTCCTATCATTAGATATATAATCCTATTTTATGTCCATGGCAAAAATAAATAAATAAATTAAAATCAGGCTGAATCATGATTGTGGGGGCGACACCAAGTGAAATAGTTGGGGCAAGAGATGTAAATCTTTACTGGGACCACCATGATGATTATGATTATATAAAATCTATACCAACCATTAGATACCACACCCAAACTTATGCATGGTATCCAAAAATATGGACTATACATTATTCAAGTGGGTCACATGAAGGAAAATAGTTTGGAGAATGAGCATTACATCGTACACTGTTTTCAATCATGTGGTCCACCTGAAATACAAACGGAGCTGATTTTTTAGCCTTGAGCCTAACGTGGGGACACACTTAGTAACCCTCCTCCTCCTCCTCTCTCTCTCTCTCTCTCTCTCTCTCTCCACCGGTCCAGTCTCTCTCCGACTCTCTCCTCTAATCCAACCCACTCTTCATATCACTCTTTGCACTTGCCACTGCGGCTGCATAGGGTCCCTTGACCATTAAGGCATCCTTGGCCATCAGAGCAGGTTAGCCTCTCTTTCTCTCTCTTTCTTGACCGCTGTGGCTGGGCGAATGAGTCAAACGTCCCAATGGAAAGTAGCCCACCAAAACGTCCCTTAGTTTTACAAAACTTTCAAACTTAGGCTCGAGTTGAGCCCTATATCAGCATTTTTGGCCGGGCTCGGGCTAGACTAATTTGGCCCATCATGAACTCAGGCTAAATTTGGGCTTCAATTGAGTATTGTGGGCTGAGCTTGGACATAGGTTGGAACCGTATTTGTGTGGCCCAGTCCTAACCGTTAACACCCTATTTGTGTGGCCCCATCTCTAAGAGGGGATATGCCTCAATAAAATCTCACCAGGTGAGAGCCTCACCGAACTTGGTGTTTCCCCGGCCTCAAGTGGGGCCGTATTGTGGTGATTCAGATCACTGGACTTTGGCCCCAGCATGGGTGGGCCATAACAGAAAAATCTTCATGATAGATGGTTCATAAGAGAAATAAAACAGCACTGTATTTAAAAAAAAAAAAAAAAGAGAGTCCAGAGATCAGTGCGTAAGATCTTTCAGCATGTGGGATTTTTGGGACACGGTCCATCTATGGTGGGAGCAGCCGATTGATGGTCTGGCTTTGTTTGTTAGAAAGACCAACGGTCTGGATCAGTGAACTGTGGACTCCTATTTGTCCAAACTGAAAGCCTGTGTATCTTTGCACCCAGAGATGTGTAGACCATAACCCAAAAATCTCTTTGATGGGTCAATCTTATTCAGTCAAATTTCCGGCTTACAAATAGATGGTTCAGACGAGAAATACAAGTGTACGGAAGATTTTTGGAACATGGTCCACCTACAGTGGGAGCCAAGAGATCGATTGTCTGGCGTTTTTATTTTATTGCTAACACTAACGGTCATCTAATTCACTCCCAAAAGTGAAAGCCTCTGCAAATATCCCCCTCTTATAAAATCCTCTTCCGGAATATGAATCTCTGTTTTTTTTTTTTTTTTTTTTTTTTTGTTGACATGCGTGGCCGATGAAAGTCCACACATGTGTAGCCAACCCATTTATCTCTAGGGTGACGTCACGTGGTTCTGTTTGTCCACACAACAGACACGTGTCACCACTACCAATCAGATCATTGATTATGGTCGGCTACAATTGGAAGGATTTTCAAAGTGTAGCTCAACAACCACGCCACACGTGTTAATGTCCACTGCTAAGGGCCTGTTTGGCCGGGCAGATCCCATGGTATTAGAAGGAATGGGATCAATTTTAAGGTAATGATGGTGGTGTCAGTGGATTGTCTTAAGATCCATGGGATTGCTTATATCCCAGGACAAGTTCACTGCGTCTGTTTGGCATGCCCTGCATCTCCCGGGATTTTACCTTCCAATCCATCCAACCAAGGAATAGGATCAATTTTAAGGTAATGATGGTGATGTCAGTGGATTGTCTTAAGATCCATGGGATTGCTCATATCCCAGGACAAGTTCACCGGATCTGTTCGGCTCGTCATGCCTATCCCAGGATATTGCCGATCCCATCCCTCCTGATACCGTGGGATCTGCCTGGCCAAACAGGCCCTTACCACACTCGTGCATACCACTATTTTCCATACTTTTCCCCTTAAATACAAAAACCTCATTCCTACAATTATATGGTTTAAGCCGTACATGTACGGAGCATTTCACGAACCATTGATGCCCATGGCTGCTTCTTGCCTAGCTGTGTTCTTTCTGGTTCTTGCAGGTCTGGTGGGTTGGCGATCGAGACTGGTGCTGGGTCAGGTTCCATTAGGATCAAGATTGTTGGCTGGAGAGAATCAGGCATGGGTTTCCGACAATGGAACCTTTGCTTTTGGGTTTACTTCAATGGATTCGCCCGATGAAATGCAACTAGCGATTTGGTACGCTGCACTTCCCGGAGATCGAATTATAGCTTGGTCAGCTAACAGGTAAGTTGGAAACGAACACGGAAGGATTTTTTAATGGAATATAACATAACTGAATTTGGGTTGTTTTCATGATTCCATTGCTGCTGGCTTGTGTTTTTGTACTCTTAAGAACGCAAGTGGCGATACCATGATTTCACTCCTAGCTGATCCATGAAAAAATAGAAACTAAAGCTGCATGCTTGTTGTTTCTTAGGCTAGTTTGGATACGTGGATTCGGTGAATAATTTCCATGGCCACCGTAGAAATTAATATTCAAATTCTGACTGTGAATAAGACTATGACTAGTCAAATTCAAGTTTTGAAACAACCCAACTGTCTTATTAGTGGAAAACAAGTTTCATTTCTGAATGGATTTTGTGTTTCCCAAAAGCTGCTTTAAATGAATTACAGTCCTACCTCTGCTGTTTGAATTCTAAGAATCTGTAGTGTCATGGGAGGAGTGCATCTCTCACTGTACAAGTACTGTCAACATGCGTCACACGTGCAAATGTAAAACTAGTGAATTAGATCTGGACTTCATTCGGATATTCTACCTATAAATATGTTTTGACATGCTGTATAGTAGAAATGAGGTGTGGAATGATCTATTCATTCCTTTGTTTTGACATGCTGTAACGCTGACCCACATGAGGTGTGGAATGATCTAATTTCTATTCCAGAAGATCCAAACAGAGTACAATCGTTATGGAAAGTTCAGATCCCACACACGTGTCACATTTTGACACATGGCGGATGTAGCAAACCTCCCTAGAAAGGCTAAGTTCGTAATGGGTGTGTTAAGGCTATTCTCGTCAATATTTGAAATGGGTGTGTTATGTAAAGCATCGGTTACCACCAAAACCGTTACGTATCGCCCCTTATTGGGCTGTTTTGGGTTGACACGGCCGATACAACCGCATCATTCATGGCTGATACTGATACGTACTGATTTCGGACGATACATTAAACCTTGATTCCCGTTATTTCTCCGAAATGCTGCGCCCTTCTAAACGATACCGTTTTGAGGTCATTTGACTCAGTCAACGGTTTCCTCTCTCCTCTCGATTTCCTATCTCTGTAGAAATTCCCCAGTCGGAAGAGGCGCCGTCCTAGCCCTCGACACCACCGGAAATCTTGTACTCACCGACCGCCAGTCCCTCGTATGGACGTCAAACACCTCCGGCCTAGGCGTAAAGTCTGCCGTGATGTTAGATTCCGGCAACCTTGTCCTCCGCAACAGCTCCCTCCACGTGCTCTGGCAGAGCTTCTCCCACCCGTCTGACACACTCCTCCCCGGCCAACCGCTAACAGTTTCCTTGGAACTCACCACTGCCACGTCACCCTCCCGCGGCGGCTACTACTCTTTAAAGATGCTTCAGGAACCTACATCCCTTAGCCTAGCCCTCACTTACAACTTGCTGGAATCTGACACCTCATCGCCGGAATCCTTATCCAATTATTCATATTGGTCGAGCCCGGAGATTTCCAACGCAACGGGCGAAGTCGTAGCTCTCCTTGATGAAGGTGGCAACTTCGGCATCAAGTACGGTGCGTCGACTGCCGGAACTGTGTATGTCTACAAGAACGACGGTGGCGACGGTGTGGGGTCCAGCAGCGGAGACCGACTGGTCCTCCGCCGTGTCACGATCGAGGTAAACGGGAATTTGCGTCTCTACCGATGGGATGGCAGTGTCAATGGGTCCCGTCAGTGGATCGCAGACTGGGCAGCTTTGTCAAGCCCGTGTGCGATCGCCGGGATATGCGGCAATGGGATCTGCAATTTAGATGGGATCAAGAACAATACCAGCTGTACTTGCCCGCTAGGGAATTCTACCAAGGGCCCCACCGGCGGCGGATGTTTGTCGAATTTATTACCTCCACTGCCTGGGGACTGCAGCGCTCCGAGATCTGGATTCAAGATCGTGACATTGCTGCAGACGAAATACTACTTCTCGGAATCTTCAGTCATCGCGAATTACAGCAATGGCGTCTTGACGAGCTCTAAATGTGGGGAATCTTGCCTCTTTGACTGCGAATGTGTGGGATCCATCTACGGGCTGTTGGAGGAGAAGACGTACTGTTGGACTCTGAAGAGTATGGTGTTTGGAGGATTGCAAGATCCAAGCTCGACCCTCTTCGTGAAGGTCAGAATCAATGGCTCGGTGACGACGGTGACACCAAGAGGAAGGTCCGGCGATCCCCACTCTAGAGAGTCCGAAGGCCATCGTGAACGGGTTCTAGTAATTCCCATTGTTGTCTGCATTTCTGTTATCATTGCTTTTCTCTGCTTCTTATTGTATCACAGTGTAAGCAAAAGGAGAGCACAGTGGAATGGGATCGATAACTGTCTTACAGTACCAGGGGCGCCTCGAAATTTTGGTTACCGAGATCTGCAGATAGCAACCAATAATTTCTCTGAATTACTTGGCAGTGGTAAGGCGAACATTTTTTTAAAAATCTTTTCTGTTTTTTTTTTTCATCAGTTCTTTTCTGCAATTCAATGACTTGATATGGATGGCCTGGTCTTTCTTAGAATTGAGGAAGGTTTTTGCAGTGATGTATGTTCCAAAACTTGGATCTGATGAGGGAATCGGTCTTTCAGTTTCTGAATTTGAGTCAGCTGATTCAGTGAGAAACTTCAAACTAGCTGATTTTATATAGGAGACTTGATAGTATGACATGGCGGGCATGCACTCAGCAACTGTGCATGTAACTGAAATTAAACCATCCAAATTGCAAGACCCAGTTTAAATAATTTATAATCTGAAAATATGATGGGATGGACGATCCTAATCTCTAATTAAGGGACATTTGTTTTTTGAATTTGGACTTTTGAATATTTTCCATTTCAGTTGTCCATCAGATGTTCAAAATCGGTGAGATAGAACATACATAAATTTGCAGTTACAACCCATCTAAATTGGATTTGTGCGTTTCATTTGAGCTACGTGCATGCCATGGGTACTTTAAAAAATAAATAAATAAATAAAAAATTTGGATGCAAGCACATGAAACATCACTCTGCCATAGTTCCATAGTTTTTCTCTTCTATATAAATCAACCTAGTTCATTGAATCGGTGACTCAGTACTCAACGCCTGATCAAACTGAGTTCAATCAGCTGGAGTTCCTGAATAAGGTTGCAAATTTGCAATCACATGGGTGACTAGTTTGCAGTTTTGGAATAGATTACACTATGAAAACTGGACCACTGTACAATTCATATGGTATTTTTTCACAATTCACATTAGTCTGCATCTAACCCTGTTTCATTTGCTTACCCTATTTTCCATTTTGAAAGCTGAATTAGTACAAATGCGTGCTATTTAACTTCCCAGGATGGAAATGGGTGTGCACAAATCAATCAGGTGGGTGCGAATAGTGGTTCCCTTATTTAATTTCAGGTACTCCGTTCCTTTATTATTATTTTTTTATTTTTTAAAGGTGGCTTTGGAAGTGTTTATAAGGGAAGCCTTGGAGATGGTACACTGGTTGCAGTGAAGAAACTGGAGAGAGTCTTACCCCATGGGGAGAAGGAATTCATTACAGAAGTAAACACCATTGGCTCCATGCATCACATGAACTTGGTTCGCCTCTGCGGGTTCTGCTCTGCAGGGCCACATAGGTGCGCAGCTGACATAAAAAAACCTTACCTTATTTCATCAAAATCTTGTTGCAGAGATTTTCTTTTAAATTCATCTAAGGTTAGACCAAACAGTCAAGGCCCATTTGGTAGAGGGCATAGATGCCAATTGCACCCTTTTTAAAATGGTGCCCACTTAAATAGGAAAACCACACTTACTTTTGAAAGAGTGGAAAACTCGTTCCTCACAGACCTAAATGGAGGAAGTTCCTTGAGTCATGCTCCAAATGGCAAGTGGGGTTGTTTCTTCAAATAAAAGAGAGAAGTACAATGACCATTTGAGCCTGTGACCATCAGCTCAATGCAAATTTAGTTGCACCCAAACATGCCTTAAAATCACCCTGATTGTCATTCATTTTACAGGCTTTTGGTGTATGAGTTTACAAGTAATGGGTCATTGGATAAATGGATATTCCCTTCATATATTAACCGTGGCCGGCTACTGGACTGGAAAACTCGCTTTGGAATTGCTGTTGGCACTGCCCAAGGGATCGCATACTTTCATGAGCAATGCCGGGATCGTATTATTCACTGCGACATTAAGCCTGAGAATATACTCCTGGATGAGAATTTCTGTCCAAAGGTCTCAGATTTTGGACTTGCCAAATTGATGGGCAGAGAGCACTCTCATGTTGTCACCATGGTTAGAGGCACTAGAGGCTACTTGGCTCCTGAGTGGGTCAGCAACCGACCTATCACTGTTAAAGCCGACGTGTACAGCTACGGAATGCTGCTTCTTGAGATTATTGGAGGCCGTAGGAACATCGACATGTCTTTGCAGGCAGAAGATTTCTTCTACCCTGGTTGGGCATACAAGGTACTCTTCTTTAAAATCTCCCACTTTTTTTTTCTCTCTCAGATTGCAATTCAAACTCAAACAGTTTCTTGAGGACCATTATCTAGATAGCCCAGTACCTTGCAGCACCACCTGAGATCCACTAGCATGCGTGTAAGTGCCAACAATTTCAGTGCACCTTGGGTCCTGCAATGAGTAACCCATTGGTTATTATTACTAGGAGTGGGTATGGCACGTCGGGCGCATGTTGAGCTACGAGGGGACAGCGAACAAAGAGAGAGATTCATAAGGGGGAGAGAAAAAAAAAAAAAAAAAAAAAGACAGGCGGAAGGAAAGATAGGGGCAGAGAAGGGAATAATGGGCAACCTATCATTATTGTTTCCCTTGCTATGGCCCACTCGAGTGCTGATTCACTTAAATTTTGGGTTGACATCCTAACATGGGCTGATGCAGTAAAGTGAATGGAGTGGATGTCACACATTCATAAGGATGGCCCCCCAGAGAGCCTTTGTCTCACTCCCTCCTTAATTAGTTAGGCAAGATGAGAGATTGCTGAGGACTACACGCATTAACAGGAGCAAAAGGAAGTGGGTGCAATCTATGCCAGTGGTAAAATCTCAACCGTTCCTTGCCAAGAAGTTACATTTTTATGATGAATTTACACTCTCTCTTAACTAATGTTGTGAAGACTAATTGCAAGGGCAAAAATACCCAAAGCTATTGGTGTTATCTATGGTAGACCTTTTTATTTTTGTTTAATGTTTTTCTCTGTTACCACGCCTTTGGCAGTGACTGTTGAAACGAATTGCAAGTAGTTCAAAAGAGAGGAAATGACAAATTACAATTACCTTCTTTGAGATTCATCACAATCTGGTCCTTCCCTCTCTATTGAACTGATCAGTGCAATCCAATTCAATAGCATCTCAATGCAGCCTAATATACTAACTGTGTCAAATTTACTATTTTTCTCCAGGAAATGACTAATGCAACGCCAATGAAGGCCGCGGATAGAAGGCTAAAAGGCGAGGTGGAAGAAGAGGAGCTAGTGAGGGCTATGAGGGTAGCCTTCTGGTGTATTCAAGATGAGGTATGGATGAGGCCATCAATGGGAGAAGTGGTGAAGATGTTGGAAGGTTCAGCTGAGATCAAGGCACCTCCTATGCCAAATGCAGTTTTGGAGTTGGTTGAGGAAGGTCTAGACCATGTGTACAAGACCATGAAGAGGGAGTTCATCCACAACAGCTCCTCCACGTCCAATAGCCATCTTGTTGGAGGGTTGCATCATGTCCCCAAGGCCATGAAGAGGCAGGCCACTCACCAGAGCTCCGTCACAATCAATAGCCGTCCATCATCACAGGCTACCTACAGTTACTCAACCATGTCACCCAGATAACAATGGTGGGCCACACTAGGACTTGCATCGCACATATGACTTGAACGAACAGTGAAACTGACTTTTGGGCTCTGAGCTATTTGTGGATAAATGGATGGGACTGTCAACTGTAAACTACACATTCTAAAGGGGATACGATCAAAGCATTGAATGAAATTGAAGTATAAGAACATTCGTTTTTCATCATTTTATCACTATTTTGTAATCTTTAAAATCATACAAGCATTGAATTTAAGTTTTCAAAAATTAAAAAAAAAAATAATAATAAATAAAACTTCAAGCTTTGAATTTTAAGTTTATTAACTCAAATAAGTGAAATACCAGGATGTTTCTTTTTAACCACTTTCATCACTCCCTCTCCCTAAACACACGTGTGGAGGGGTGGCAGTGGGTTGGGTTTAGGCTGGACTCGGCCCAGCTCGTACTTAAGGCCCTGCACCCAGCTTGGACCAAGCCTAACTGGGCCAAACAAAGAAGGCCCACATGGCGCCTGAAAACATGGGTGGAACCTGTGCCTGAAAATTGATAAAATCCCTATTTCCCACTCAAATGTTCCTAATCTATCCGTTTATCAAGCAGGCCACGTATGCACAAAGAAAAATAGATAACTTAAAAAGGAATGAAATCAAATGGTTTCCATGCATGATTCATAAAGGAGGATTTGAATGACATGTTTGTAGGATATAACATATACATCTGAAGTTGTGTTGGGCTTGTTGGCTGGCCGGGGTCAGGTTAAACTGACTTGAGCCCAAGCCCAGCTTGGAAATTTAACAAGCCATGCACGTTAGGCCAAGCCGATCTGTCCAAGTCCATTCCAACGCCAAAATGGGCTTGTCTTGACACCCTTACCACCCAACAACGTGTGGGAAATACTCAACTTAAAATTAAACAGTACAAATGGTAAGTCCCACTTAAATGGATGATAAACCAAATACCCGAGAAAAATACAACTCAAAATTAAACCATCCAAATGGTGGGCCCACTTTATATGGATCATAGATCAATATAAATAGTGAAATGATAATTTGAATGTTTGATTCTAGAATTCAATTTTAATGTAGTGCATTAATTTTCAAATAGAGTTTAAAATTATTTTATATTAACATGCACTTACCCAATTAGGTTAAAAATCTGTACAAAACAAAACCAAACTATAATTTTTAGTTCCGGTCCTTTTCTTCTTTTTAAAAGACATGGCAAAAAATCTTTGTTATATGCAAACAACCTCTTAGTAAATACAGTATTTTTATGTTGTTATATGGCCTTTTGCGCGGTCAAGTATCAGCGGCCAGGATACCTCTGGGCTCTGGCCTGGATCGAGTCTGGGTTCAGGCACACCAACGCAAATCAACATACATTTCTCTCCTGTTGATTTTCAATCACTAATCTGGACAGTCAATTGATTCATCCAAAAGAAGCTATAGTCAAAACATGCAATCCATTAAGGAAGGCCCACTTTTAGGATCCTTCCTCTCCAAAGAGTCATTTTGATGGGATGATAATGCTTAGGATCCTTCTGTCAATGTGATTTATTTTATTTTATTTTTGTTTTTATTTTTTCTTACGTAATTACCCGTGAAGAGTGGGTTGACCTGATGGATGGTCCAGATGGATGATAGCAGTGTCCACCTGTTCAAAGGAATCGTGCGTGGAAGCTTGAGTGTACCAGGGTGTATTTGAAGAATGAGCAGGTTACCCGAGCAGACATGTAGAATATGTCATGATGAGGCCAGAGGGACGCGGATTAGGTGAGGTTGGAGTAAGAGCTTGTTGTACATCCAAATCTTCGGTCGACCACACATTAAGGATTGAATTCTCACCAACAAGTTTTTGATGGGGCCACGAAAGTTTTGGATCAAACTGATATTTGTGTTTTGTTTTCTTTGTGACCTTATCAACATCATCAACATGTTGGTTGGCAAATAAACATTACAGTGGGCCTTATGAAGTTTTTAATGGTGGTTGTTCAATTCCAACTGTTTTCCTATAATATGGTTCACCTGAGATTTTGATTCGTGGGACAATGAACTGAAATGATCTGGCGAAACGGATGGATGGTATAGATATACACCACGTACATCAAGGTGGGCCCTGCAGTGAGTGCCTCACCGACTAAGCTGATATTCCTGCCTCCCTTAATCGGTGCTCCACCGTTTTATTTTATTTACCGATTGTAAGAAGCGACGTTTGGTTGATGATGCCTACCTTTTATGTATCTGAGCTGCTGAGCTCAATCATGGGGTGGGCCTTCCCATCATTGGGCTGCACTAGCCATTCATTTGGTTCCTCGGTGGCTCAATCATTGGATGGGCCCTTCTATCATTGGGCTGCCTTAGTCCTTCATTTGGCTGGTTGGTTGGCTTAATCATGGGATGGGCCTTGCCATCATGGTCGTACATCCCCATCATTAAAAAAAAAAAAAAGTAATAAAGTAAGAAATAAAATGATTTGACGCCCGGATGCCGACTAAATACTGCCCCTGCCTCGACCAAGCTGTCTGCCTTACATAGTGAGATTTAATTGGGCAATCAGAGACAGAGCCATGCATAGCATTTTTGAAAGATTTTATGTCATTCCTGTGATTGGGCTAATCTCTGGTAGCAGCTTGTGATCCAATTAAATCCAACAACATAAGAGTAATTAGAAGCGGGACGACACTCCATCCTAATTTGAAGTGGGAGAGGGATTGCTTGGTGATTCAATGCAATGTTTGATTGTGCCACATACTACTTTAAGCGCAGAGTCGTACACAAAGCATGTTTGAAAGCAACCCATAATAACACTATCACGCCAGCACATATGTCCGTCTCAAATATCTCAAACTGATGTGACAGAATTTAATAAGGTAATAAACTATTACTAGAGATGAGTGATGGAACAGTGTATATAGGACTGAATAACTATCACACATGATTTGTGTGGCCCAATATTTTATATCCGCCTCCTAATTAAATATCGTCAGTATTGTAGCACAATCAAATCTGATACCCAAGTAAATTGCTTCCTCTGACCCCAAGGATATAAATAGCGTGCTTGGATTTTCAGTTCCAACTGTTGATAAGCTTTCCAGATCATTGGTCCCCGGGTAAATTGCGTACTGCCGGGAAACAGCCATGCTGGCCACATGGGTGGGACTTTGATGAGACCGACATCTCCACCAGCTGAAAAGAAAACTCAGGCTACGGCACATGAAGTAGCTGGATGGAACACTCACAGTTCGTTTTCTGCAAGGTCTACTACAACGTTTACATGACATCCAGTCCATTCATATGATGTGCCTCGTTTGGATTAAAGAGTAACCCAAAATGACAGTATTTGAAAACTCAGGTGGCCATACCACATGTACCTAAAAGGTTTTAGGTATAACTTTTTTGGGATGATCCATCAAGGCCAAACAAGGGATGGTATGTGGATTTCATGCCAGTTAAGTGTTTTCGCGTGTTAGAGAAAATAACCCAAGTATAAAATACCATATGCTCGATGGATGGTGTGGGTTTCATGCACGTTAGGTGTTTTCCGTGTGTTAGATAAAATAATCTCAGTGAGTACCTACTGCATTGTACGCAAGCGTACCCCCACTTAAATATTCTCGTCGTGACTGACCTTGGACCTTTGTCGGTGGATCATTTCTATTAGCCATCTATCGGCGGGCCACAAAATAAAGGGTTAGCGCTGTTTGGGAGCATGGATTTGGAACCTCCTGGATTTAAAATTCCCTTAAATTTGAAATCCTCCTGTTATGTTTGACATCCTTAATTATCCTTTTGAGGACATTTTGCGAGAATGTTTGAATTAAGGGAGAAAAAGCCACGAGCGAACTGCATAGTCTTATTTAGATGGCCCATCTATTTTGCAGGACCAATCCTACAGTTAGGACTAACCCAGCACAATAAGCTGATTGAAAGATGGATCAAAATTCCTTTACTAAATTCTAATCCTAAATTTAAACCCTAAACCAAAACTTAGTCTTAACTTAACCAAACTCAATCAACTCCGTTAACTGAATTAATCAACCTAGTCAAAACCTAACATTAAAAACCAAGTTCATAAAAAACCCAACCCTAGTCAAATATAGTCAAACTTTGTCAACTCATTGAGTCGACTCACTGAGTCAACACGTTGACTCAACCCACCAAATTAGCCTACCAGCCATCTCACCTCATTAGAACAAGCCCAAAACTATCCTGAACCAAGCTCATTTGAAATCCGGAGCGTAACAACAATCCAACATCCTTGTAAGCAAAGCCAACACCTGGGAGCTCACCTGTTAAGGATCTTGGGATCAATCCCTAGCAGGGGTGGCTAACATGGAGTGTGCGTACTGACATGGGTGTGTACTAACAAGCTAATATATATATATATATATATATATATATATATATATATATATATATATATATATATATATATATAATATATAGGGAGATTCAACAAAAAAAAAAAAAAAAGAAAAAATGCTCACCCTTAAAGCTATAGACCCAATTTTGTGTCTAGCGGCACCTTAGGTGTCTCCAACCACATGACAGGTCTCCTATCTTGCCAGGAGCTCCATTCGTGTGGCTTTTCTCCACATTTGTGCAAAGCCTTGGTGCTCAACATATAAGCACTATGAATTGATATATATAACCCTCCCTATATATCTAAAATATATATCCATATTATCAACAAAAAAAAAAAAGATTCATTCATTGAGATTTTGCCATGTGGCAATTTCAAATCCCAACCATACAAGCTCCTTTCAGCCCTAAACTTGATAGGAATTACCAGAAAATTGAGCTTGTGGGCTATAAATATCCACATCTCTTTCCCATTTCAATCATCTTCCTCATACATGAAAATACACCTTCTCATCCCCTAGAAAATCCAAGCCTTCTCCACTCAAGGAGAAAACCTTCCTTAGCCTTTGTCATTCCATCTCTCCACCAAGGAGAGGAGAGAGGAGCAAAAAAGAGTCCAACCTAAGTTAGCCTAATCTAGCCTGAGCCTTAGTCACATGTGCAACTAAAGCCTCAATACAAGTCACTCAATCTAATCCTCGCGACACTACCGTACATCTTATTACTAAACTTTTAACCAGATTCGTCAATTCTTACTCAAGCATTGTGCAACATATATTCTCTTCTCCACCCCTTGCTTATCCAACCCATACAATTACGTCATATGACATCGTGCACCTAACGACTACAAGTGTATACTCTGCAGTTTGCCATTATAATCGGATCATACTAAAAAAAAACTCTAGTCGATTACTGATGCAGGACAGTCTAAACTAAAATGCATGTGTGAGTACATAAATTATTCAGCAAAATAAACTAAGTAAATCAATTGAAATATTCACATTGCACATCATAGTAAAGATAATAACAAAGGAAACATGCAATGGTTGCAGACCATTATCATAATCATACGGTACTGTATTCAAATCATGTGTAAATTGGATCCGACGAGGAATGAGACTTTTCAATCTTGCATGGTTTCAATCCAACAATCAATTCAACTTCTCTAGTTTAGAAAATTAAAAGATTTCTAGAGTAAAGACAGCTGAAAAATCTGAGAGAGGGTTGGGATCAATTCTCAGATTTTCAAAGTTAATAGCAGTTAAAAAAAAAGAAGATATAGAAATTAAAAAAAAAAAGAAAGTTAGATGGCTAGAAATAAAAGTTAAAAGAAGAGAAGAAATTAGAGGAATAGAAGAACTTACCACATAAAGAGAGGAGAAGGAGGCATCAATCTTTTATTAAAAAAATTATTATGTTTAGGATAGAAAACACCATATTTATAAAATTTGGATTAAAAAAAATGACTAAACTACCCCTATAATAAAAGAAGAAGAAAACACGCACAACAAAGCTTTCTTAAAAAAGATATAAAAAAAAATAATCATGTGTAACATATTAGTTTTCGAACTCATCCTACACATGTGTTCCCCTAATGTGGGACATTTAATTAATTCAAGAATACGTGAAAGGTCTTCAAAATTCTCATTGGTTGTGCTACGAACCATTATCGAGCCATAAAGATATATTCGTTAGCCTCCTTCGTCTTTGATAAATTTTGAAGGGTCTGATGTCCTTATCAATTAGTCTACGTATAATAAGTGGGAGAATCAAAGCAGATTTATTTAGCATAAGCTACAACTTGTCATAAGGGTTACATCTAATACCTCGTCACACACAACATTACATACATAATTTCATTCCTTTGCATACATAACACTCAACACCCCAATCGATTCAAACGTATGCTCCGTGACTTAACAAGTTAATCAAATCTTGTCCATTACTAACTTAAACTGATTGGTTTATCACATGACAAGTGGAAAAGTTAAAGCGGATTTATCAAACCTAGGCTACAGCCTGTGATAAGCATTGTTTTTTTAACACGATGTTCCACACACCTTGCATCATTAGTATGCAAGAACTAATCTAAACCGTTAATAGTTTATTAGATCTCGGGAAGTAGAGGCCATACATTTGTATGAATAGAATAGGTGCCTAACATATTTTCTCTTTATAAATGTTGTTCATTATTCAAAATCTTAAACCGCGTATCAAGGTGTCATACTAGGATAGGACAGTGAATTCTTAAACTTTCTATCCTAACATTTTTAGAATGTAGTTGATTGAAAAATCCATTTTAAAGATAACCTCTCAACAACTATACCCAAACACTCAACCCACCTAACATGAGATTTTAATTTATGAAACACATACATCATTGTGAGCCAATAGAGCACGGACCACCGCCCAATCAGTGGCAGGGTCACTGGCGAATCCATGTCCGTTGAAACTATGTTTGTCCCCACCATCGTCTCTAGTATTGCATCTGTCCCCACCTGAGAAGTGAAATGCCCTGATTTTTATTTTTAGGGCAGGCAATCTAAACAGGACATTCCCATGTGATGGAAACATCCGATCAAGCACATGTGTGCCATATGGCACGTGCGGCTGGGATGGACAGGACTAGGCAATCCTCTAGGAAACAAAAACCGTTGACTCTAGGACAAGTACTGTATCCCGTGGCAGCCGCTTTGGTAGAGCAGGTATAACCAGAATAACCGGAATACCAATATTAATCTCTCAAGTGTACACGTGGGAGGGGGAAGTTATCAATCGCGACCACAAAATCTGGTGGACCTGATGCTTGATGCTACAGTATCCAAAAGAAATACACCTACTGAAGAATCGGAGCCATCAAAACTTGGCAATTTCCACAGCTAAATGTGGATCGTCCATAAATTTTGTTTCCCAACGTCGAATTGAAATCCATAAATTAAATATATCAGATCATTACATTTTCTACTTTATAGCCAGTTCTTCATCAATATTGAGAACACTCCAAGGAAAGTTCCCGGCTCAGTTATATAACTTTCCACGTGTACGGTGGATCAATGAATATCAGTATATTTCAGTTCTGAATGATGTACAGTATCAACTTGTGGGGCCCATGGTTAAGTGCTCGAAATCCCATTCCCAAGTAAGAATCGCTTCCACCTCACTCTGTGGCTTCTCTCTGTTTTTATGGCTTTCCCACCAAAATATCAACGCTCATTTACTCCCTTAAAATAGATTCTCCCTCCCTCTATTAATTCATCCTTTCTTTCTCGCATTAAAAAGATCATCTGGGAAATCCTTTTTTCGCAATTAAAAAAAAAAAAAAACAGGGAAAATGCCGGAAAATCCGGCCATGACCTTCGATGAGGTCTCCATGGAGAGAAGCAAGAGCTTCATTAATGCCTTGCAGGTACCCTTTTTCTCTTTCATCCCTTTTCAGATCTCCTTCTCTCTCTTTCTTATCGATCGATTTGATGTTCTCTTGTTTCTGATCGGTTGTTTTTAGGGCTCTGAGGTTTGTAACTTATTGTAGTTTTTTTCGTCTTTGTATTCATTACGGTTACGAAATTTCCTTGAATTTCATTGTTTGGTGATGTTCGTGTTAGTTTCAGAACTCTTCATGTTGTGTTTCTGCAATCTTTTGTTTTTGTTTTTTCTTATATAACTTACGAGATGCGTTTCTTCTTTTGATCCACTTTAGGGTTTTAAATTTCATTTCCGACAGTGGTTCTCGACGGGATTTGATCTTTTTTACTTTTGATTTGTGGTGGTGGTGGTGGTGGTGGTGATGATGGTGATGATGATGTTGACTTTTTTGGGAGGAGTAATAGAGTCCCCTGCTCATGAGCAAATGGCATGCTGGGCTGCGAACATGTACGGTGTCCATCGGATCTAAACCATTGACTTGGTGGTCTCACGATAGATGGAGATGCCTCGAAATGTTCTAGTTTAGAATATATAAATCCTTATATGGCAACCGTTGAAATTAAAGCTAAATATAGTCCAACGATCAAAGGGTTGGGATCTTCTTATATGGGAGATTTGTGGGGGCATTTCCCATCCATGATAGAGTTTGTCAGATCAACGATTAGGATTCCTGAACCATGTGCCCTACATGTACAAAAATCCTGCATATCAGCAAACTATACATTTGCTTATGTGTGAATCACTACTATTCCTCCTCCAACTTTTGCTTAGGTACTGAATCATGATATCTTAGGGCTTCAGCTATTAATGATCCCTAAGCCTTTGACTATTGGTATGATTAAGTGTATTTTATTTGGAAATCCAAATTTCAGATTTTACACCTTAACTCATGGACTCATGTTGTGTGAGGCATCGTTGGAGAAGGATATCTTTTAGATGCTTTGAACGGTCTTGAGTATTTGGGTCAATACTAGAAAAAAATCCATAACCACCATGGCTGTGGAGGAGGAAGTGGTCAATCATTTGACAAGGAGGATGTGGTGTATACACAGAGCAGCTACGCACATACTTGGGGTGCCCACTTGGTGACAAGCTGAATATCGCCTCTTTCTGGAATTCCATTGTTGAAGGAATTGAGGAAAAGCTAGATAGATAGATAGGGTCGCACCTCTCCTTGGGGGGCACAATTAACCTCATCAAGGCCACAGTTCATATTCTCCTGGTCTACCTTCTCTCTTTGTCCTAAATTTCGACAGGGGGGGTGGCATTGAAAATTGAGGATCTTCAAGGAACTTTCTATGGGAGGGGAGAGGTGGGCCATAAATTCCACCTCACCAGTTGAAACAAGGTGTAGAAACTAGTGCTTGAGGGGTTTCTTAATGTTAGAGGAATTGGGCACTTTTTTGAGTAAATGGTGGAGTTTTGGGGAAGAAGCTTGAAGTCGTATGTAAGAATGTGATTTTTGGAAAATATGACACATCTTGGGGCGTATGGTTTCGACGTCTTTCTAATAGATCAGGGGGATCGTTGGTGCAGAATGATATTAGTAAGGTTGGCAAGCGTATAAAAGTTGCAAATGGATCCATGCTGAGCATAGTTGGGAATGAATTCAGTAGGGAATCACTTTTTGGTTGGTAAAGGTGACAACGTTCAATTTTGGGGGCATGCTTGGTTGGGTGATGATTTGAGTCACCATTCCAATTTCTAGTCGTTATTGGAGCTCGTGATAGGCAAGGAAATTGCAATCAGTGCATCGATGGCGTTGGCTGAAATATTGGCCGATATTATCAGTATCGCACATGGTTGATACAAAACCTCAAAGTATCTGCAAAATTACCCTGTTTCGGTGATATTAGGTCAATACATGTTGACATTCGTCGATACATGCGGGATATATCCTGATATCGATAAATGACGATATATCAATGAGATGTTATTGAATAAACACAATGTCAATTGTTACCAGTGATATTTTGCAAGTATTGATCGACACCATCATGTGAAAATAAAAAAAAAAAAAGAAAAAGAAAAAGAAAAAGAAAAAAGCGACAGAAGCCTTTTCCCAATTTCATTGGGAGATTTTGTCTTGGTTTGTTTTAGCAACCCCACTCTAGTTGTTTTGCATCAAAACATGATATGGATACAGTTAGAGGGAAAAACGCCAAAAACATGATAATTGTTTTAGCAACTCCACTCTGCAGCAGTGGCACCGCTTAGCCGTCATCTAACTGTAGTTATTGTCAGGAGTATGCCCATGGGTACAGGCATGGATATGGCTAGGATAGATCTATCTAGTGTGCGGAAATGGGTATGGAGGTGTCCAATCATAACCAATGCCACAGGGAGTGACAGTGAAGTTATGGCGACTGCTTAGCATCCACTGATGGGCATACTGGTATCGGGGAATTGGGTGTTCTTGTATATGTATGTTTTTTGTCTTTTATTTTTGGATTGTGCGGTCTCCTTTTTTTTTTCCTCCTCTTGCTTCTGGTGATTGGTAAGTGACGAGAAGGTTACTTGCAATGGGCCGTGTGGTTTTTGCTATTCTTCTTTTTCAGTAAAGTTGTTAATTCTTAAAAAAAAATTATATCTTACTGGAAAGGGCCGGGGTTAGATACACCTAATTTACTTATTGATCACTCTAATCAACATACTTGGACATGCACGTACAATTCTAGTACAACATTCATACTGCTAGATGATCTTTTAAAAAAATCACATTCCAAGACTAATTATTGGGCTGGCATGGAAAATCCTTTACTGATACAGTTCAATGTTCCTTTACTGATACAGTTCAATGTTAAAAACCACAACTGGTTGAAGTAAAAATAATTGTTAAACGGTTTTTATACCGACCAAGTATCACATAAAGCCTTTCTATATGTGAATTCCTGAAACAAGCTTATTTTGCATGATTTGGAGCAAGGGGCTCTTATATACAAAGGGAAACTTGCTATGCTGTACTAGAAATAAGCGATGGATTTCCTTAAGGGGTAGCTATGGCTTTTTCTATGGTGACACGGTCAAAGCTTTCAACTCGAGGACTGGCTTAAGGTTGGCTCATTAAAGACGATAAGCTACAAACATGCTGACTCATTACTTGCGGACTAGCTTGGTTGGATCCTCACACCTTGAATGATAAAATTAGAAAGTCGAACTCTCAAGGTGTATCGAATCTGTACTCAGAATCTAAGTTGTGTCAACTTCAATATGTGTTTTGAGAATATTTTTCTAGATTCTATTTGTCTTTTTACCTCTATTTTCTTCTACTTTATTTTATCTCTCCCTGTGATGTTCTATGGATTTCTTTTAATCTTTATTTTTCCCTTGGGTTTCTTCTCTTATTTAAGCTCTCCATAGCATTATTGGATTTAATTTCTTGAATCATGAACATTCGCTATTTGATTTTTCTACTTTGTTCTTTATGATGTTGGCAGGAACTGAAGAACTTGAGGCCTCAGCTTTACTCTGCTGCGGAGTATTGTGAAAAGTCTTATCTTCATAGTGAGCAGAAACAGATGTAAGAAAACTTGCCCATCAAATTTGACTGTACACCATTTACATAATTTCATTCGTATTGAAGATTCTAATGTTGAGTAAAGTGACTTACTGTCATCAAATACACAAATTAAAGACTATCATTGATTGATGGCAGAAGTGAGAATGAATAGAGTGAAGAAATAGTTAGAGTGCTCAAGGGGTTGTTTGGATGCCTGTAAAGTACTTAAATTGTGAAGGGATTACAGGGGTTGTTTGGATGCATGTATTTGCCTATAAAGACTTAACAGGCTGTAAACAGATTACAGCTTTTAGCTGTAATCTGAAACCTGGTAGAAAGCCATGTTTCACATTATAGGTAAAGCCTTTACATCTAAAAAGGCATTATACATGTTAGAACACAATGGTTAATATATACTCATGATATGTGGGGACCACCATAATGTGTATGATCCATTCAATCTATCTATCATGTTCTTCCCTTAATGCTCTCCTGTGGCCCTACACAAACAGCTCGTCCATTATCAAATGGACTACACAAGGGAAGGATGGGACACCCACTGTAAAAACTTCTAGATTGCATTTGGGGCCCACTGTGATGGGTGGAAGACATCCATTTTGGAAGGTTCACCGCCCAAGCTCTATGGTATGAATACCTACTTTATTCATTGTAAATACTTTACAGGCTAGCCAAACACACAAATATGTTTACGTGTAAACCGATTACCACTTGAAAGCCAAACAAAATAGCATATAAACCAATTACACCTGAAACTCTTTTAAGGTGTAATGTGTTTACAACTAAAAAAAATTACAGGCATCCAAACAACCCCTAAGGTTTACGTGGTTTGAGATGGTAATGACCACATCCATGGGTGAACATAATTGTAGAGAATTCCACCACGTTCATAGAAGCAATGTTCGAAATATCGGTATCGTGTTATGTATCGCACCCTTAGGATACAGATACATATCGGTTATCGCATGAGATATATCGGTTGTATCGTTGTTGTTGGAAACATTGGGAAATTGGTCGAATTTTTCAATGAAACTTTAGTGATCATTAAAAAAGACATCAATACACAGTTATAAATCAAAACATTACAACAAAATACGTGCACATAATATGTTTTCTTTGTATGGGGTCCTAATCTATGCGCTGTCTAAGTGAATTGATGCAAGTATATTCAAAGTCTATTCATATAATTTATAAATGTAAGAAGATGTGTGGAAACACCAGCAATACATTCAAAAGCAAAAGAAGAATCACTAAATCAGGTTACATACATGTTTGATTTTTATGTTTGGACACAGATTGCAAGAAATTGAGAAATTTTTTTTTTTTCAATATTTCCGCAACTCAGCCCATCTCCTCCAAATCTCAAAATCGAAGCTCCCAATCCACGATTTTTCATGTAAAAATTTGTAACAATTTGACACTGATTTAACATGATTTATAGAAAAAAAAAAAAAAAAAAAGATCGAAAATCGAAAATGCTCACTGGATCGAACATGTGGGTATATCCCATTGCTCGTGCATTTCGTATTGCACAGGTGGGATACAAGATACATCGTGGGATATATTGGCCGATATTGTCGATCCTTAAAACACTGCATAGAAGTACTCCCAACTCCCAAGATGAAAGTCTCTCTTACATATGATTTGTTTTCCTTTAACCTTATCACCATGGATGATATATCCAACTTTCATTGCAAAAATATCCTTATATCTGGACTCGGGATTACTGCTGCTGCACACACTGGACCCATGGCCATTGTAGAAAAGTGGCCAAACCCCCATACTCACATGCCCACATTGAGTTCCATATTAATTAGGTAACAAAAATACAATAACCTCACACAGTAATGACCAGTTAGGGACCAGATGAGCAGTGGGCTGCACACATCTGAATCAAGAAGTTCACGTAAGGACTGGTTATTTTGTACTAATCAAAGAGTAATATGGACCCATGGCCATAGTAGAAAAGTGGCCAAACCCCCATACTCACATGCCCACATTGAGTTCCATATTAATTAGGTAACAAAAATACAATAATCTCACACAGTAATGACCAGTTGGGGACCAGATGAGCAGTGGGCTGCACACATCTGAATCAAGAAGTTCACATAAGGACTGGTTATTTTATACTAATCAAGAGTAATATGTTTCTCCTATGGTTGCAACCAGCTCAAGGACCCTAAAAGTCGTAGTTATTGGAAAACGTTTGATATTAGTTTGGTTGGTGGCAAAGTTACTCTTTAACTTATCCACTATATTACTTTACAGGGCATCGGTTTAGTTACTTGGAACCCCAGAACTGGGTAATCTTCATCCGGAAGCATTTGTTTTATTGTTCATACTAGCGACTTATTGTTCTTGACGTTTTTTGTGTCTGACAAAAGCATGCACCATAAACCTATGTGAGTTGTAAATTCACAGTTGAGAAGGATTGATTGTTTTTTTTTTTTGGTCTGTATTTCTGGTAACATGAGTAGCATCGATGTATGATAATAATTGTTGGATACTGCACATCCTCTTGGTGGAGGCTCATACTAACTCTTCAGGTTCTGCATCTTTTTGATAAATGAAAAAAAAAAAAAAAAAAACAACTAAATTACGCTTCTTAATTAGGGTACTGGATAACCTGAAAGATTATGCAGTAAGAGCTCTTGTTAATGCTGTTGATCATCTTGGCACTGTTGCTTACAAATTAAACGACTTGTTTGAGCAAGAAGTATCAGACGTCTCTACTGTGGGGCTAAAGATTTCATGTCTCAATCAGGTAGCTCTTTATACACGTGTCTAGCTGGACTTTTATTATGTCACAAAAGGCCTTGCTTTGTTTGATCGAAGCTGATCGTTCTGACATTTTTATTTAGCAACTTCTTACTTGCCAAACTTACACGGATAAAGAAGGTCTCAGGCAGCAGAAACTGGTGACAATCATCCCAAGGCACCACAAGCATTATGTTTTACCAAGTATGGCTAAGAACTGTTATTAGCTTCAGTTCAAATTACAATTGGAAATGATGAACTGCATTATAACTCTTATTCTTTGATTTCCCAAGCTAGATTCTGTCAACAAAAAGGTGCAGTTTAATCCACAGCCACCGACTGACTTCAGGCAAAAGCACATACAAGCAAAACTACGCCCTCATCCTTCAGGTATCTTGTTCATTTGTTGGAGGCAGTTTCTTTTCATTTCAACTATGTTTATTTTCAATTTAGTTTATTCTTTGATGCACTTAATGAGTTTGTTATTGATGGCCTTGACACATGAAATCTAGAAACTCCTGCATCAAAAACCCTTTCCTGGCATTTAGCCTCAGAAACAAAGTCTGCATCGAATGGCACCCTGCAGGCATCTCAAGAGTAATTTTCGGGCTTATTTTATTTTATTTTATTTATTTCATTTTAAAAATCATTGGCAGGGTACTGCATTTCTGTGAGCTAAGTATTTTACCATTTGCTCATGATGCAGCAAGGGAGACCATGGAGCTTCTGGACCAACTTCTGAAGTCTTCCATCTGCTGGGTATCTCTCATTAGAGTTACTTTCTACTTTAGACACATGCACACACATACATACATATTTGAATGGAGGAAAGATTTATTGCAAAAAGAAATACAGGCAAAGACTAAAAGCTATCACAATGGATAGCTATGACGAGGAATCATCTTAACATGGCCTAGCCCAACTCCCAACACATCAATTTGATCCCTACTGTGACCATGGAAAATTTGAGCCCCTTTTCACAACTTCAACTGTCCCTCTCCCCCTTTGATCCGTGATTTCTTTCGATTCTTCTAAGTCAAAGAAAGTTATATTGTTTCATTCTTTCCAAAATGACCATAACCCTGCAAGAAGGGCAATCTTCTAACAACCTTTCGCCTTTTCCAATCAACATCTGCAAGAAGCCATGAATCCAACTTGGCAGAACCCACCAAGTCCTGAAAAGCCCAAAGAATATCCACCTGTATGAATTTGTTTTTATTTTTACAACTATTTTGACTGATGGCTGTACCTATAATTGAAGTTGTATTCCTATTTTTAAATAAGTTCTTATTCTGTTAACTGTTGTATTTGTAGAATTTGGTGAGGCTATTTCATCCACACCTGCATTAAATCATCGTCATCCAGCTAGTGGAGGTCCTGCATCCAGTGCAATTCTGCGTACATCGGGTGCCACACGGATGGTAATGTCAACTAAAACGACTCAGGCATGCCCTAGTTTCTTCGAACTGCATACTTGATTCTTTTAATTTCAAGGGTTTACCGTGTCAAGTTTTATATAAGATTCTGCATCCATGCATCTTTCTATTTATGTTTGTGTGGCCTTTTACAAAATTTGTGTAAAGGTTTTGAAATTTCATATTGTATGGGTCAATATGGTTTTATTGGAAACAGTATCAGCTCAACCCCAGATGTGATACAGGGCTGTATGAGTCTTGGGTCTGTTGCCCATATCGGCTGATATGCCCCCCGTACATCGTGACACAGCCAAGATGGGCATAAAGCTTGACCTTTTTTTTTTTTTTTTTTTTTCTCCTACCTTTCCCCACTGCTTGGAGGAAAGATCAGAAAGTAGAAACCCATTTTCTATCACTGGGGCATGAAGTTTTCTTACATCTGTTTCTGCTCACTATCAAGGTCCTCAGCTTTGGTTCAGTTGAAAAACTCCAACCCTTGAATTCGAGTTGAGAAATTTCAGGTTGGGAATAATCACATTTATCTGGGTTGGGTTGGGTCAGGTGAGGTCGAGTATAGAGGACTTTGGGTTGGGCACTTCCGGTTGGAATTTGAGCCGTGTCAGGTTGCAGGTTTGGTCCTCCTTGGGTTGGGTTGGGCTCTGGTTGACCCTCAACCCCACCCAACCCACTCAAGTTGCACCCCTACTGATGAATGTGTTAAACCTTCTATGTTGAACAATTAGTTAGAAAGTTTACTCATATTGTTTGTGAGGATACTTGTTCTTTGGTCATGTTCTTTGATAAATAATCTGAGCTTTGTAGATCACCATTTGATTTACTGCTGTAATTAACTCAAACTGCATTAATCACTTACTATAGTTGGATGCCAAGCAAAGATATGGTGTTACAATAGGAAATTTGTGACAAATACAAACAAGTACATTGTATATTCACAAACCATTTGATATGCTTAGAATCCAAGGATGCGTTATGTTAACTTCTATTTGATATAAAGAGAAGCCTATAGAAGTTTCTCCCTTTCCATATTTATATTTACTTATCCTGCTAGATTTGCTTCAACATCTGAGCATGTGTAATATATTTTTCAGTAATAGGAGGGAACCTTCAGATTTTTCGCCACTAGAGCCGTATGTGGGGGAACTCGCACGTGCGGTTCTTGGGGGGGAGAGCTTGTAGGAGCCATCCCATCCCAATAGCGTATATTTGGAGCTCAATATGAAATCCTATTTTATTGCAAGACCCGTTCGGTTTCTTTGTGCTTATCAATTGGAATTCTTCTTTACTTTGGCAAATAACAACAATATGGGCTTATGGTTTATTTATTCCTGGCAGGACTCATCAGAGGGCACCAAGGCATTGCTGGCCTTCAGATCCTTTGACACTCCTGGTCGGCGTGAGGGCTCCCGTCCGCCTGTTCGCAGCAAGAGCATGTTGTCGGCTTTCTTTGCCAAAAACAAATCAGCAAAGCCGAAGAGCTCTATCTTATGATCAGTTCCTTTGTGAAGCAAGTGAAATGCTTGCCGATAGAATTTATTTGCCTAGGTAATCTATTCTTAGCATCGGCCTTGTATTCTCTAATTGTATGGGCGTACATTGTCCATTCCTTTTCCAATCTCTGTATTCCTGCTAACTGTTTTAGAAGCTCTCTCTCTCTCTCTCTCTCTCTCTCTCTCTCTCTCTCTCTAATTGTATTATTTAGTTACCATGTAGTGTAAATTTTCTTCATTCTAATGGAGATTTGGGTTGCCATTGGAGGTATTCTTGGACTTTATGGGTAGGTGACCATGATCGGCTGTCTCTTCCACATCATTTCTTTTTGTTTAATCAAGGAAAACTTCTTCCTCTCACCACCACCACCACGCTCATCTAAGCATTATCCCAATGTATTGGGGTTGGCTGCATGAATATTGTTCCACGATTTCACTATTAAGTGCTAGACCTTCAGTTAGACCGTAGGTCATCGTCTTTTCTTGCTACCTCCATGCATGTCCTTTGTGCTTTCCCTTCCGCTTCTCTAACAAGTTTATTGATTTTTTTATTTTTTATTTCTATGATTCTCCTTCCTTTGGGAATATTGTTGGCTGCAATTTTTTTTTGATAAGCGGGATGAGATGGGAAAAGAAGCCATTTTTCGTTGTTATGACAATTTCCTTAGTTGATTTGCAAGTAAAATCATGGGTTCCATGATGTAATCATTATATTTTTCCACTCTTGCAATTTTCAAACAGAGAATTTAAGGTGACTCTTGTGATATGAATTAGAGATTTTTCACTTATAAATCAAACAAACTACTAAAGTGGAATTGATTGAAATCCATTACTCAATAGTACCTAGGGAAATAGTCATCAAATGATGAGCACGAAATCCTTCTTTTTCTTTTTTCTCCCATTTTAGTTAAAAAAGATAAATTTTGGTTAACCTAAAAAAGTACCCCTATATTTTGTTTTTTAATGTCCTAATAATTACCCTGGTTGCCAGACTTGAGAAATAAATTTGCCAGTGGGGCAGCTAGCAAAAATGAGAATAGCATGAGCATAGCATGCAAGAATGGAAACCCACCATGGCATTTTGGAACTTCACTCAGTTGAACATGCTTCCACTTTTTTTTTTTTTGTTACAAACTCGATCCTCTTTTGATCATATCCGTGAAATGTATCTCTTAAATTGTAGGCAATGTTTCTATCATTAAACATCTAAATGCGGCACTTTATAAGCTCACTTGTGCATTGTTCCTGAATTTGCTTCTAGCGAGTTGAGATGTGGGCCTTTAAGCAATGTAGGTCATGCAAAGATTACAGGTCTTTTGCTTGCCTGAACATTAGACTATAAATTGCATAATGGGGAATTATGCGGTAGAAGTACTTGCAACAATACAGAGGAACGATTATCACTCTGTGATGGGGATATTTTTGATCATTTGAAATTGAATCTGTCATAAACTCAAGTAATAGAGTTATTTATGGTATCTGTGGCATTGGTGGGGAACGTCCCAAATTTTCCTGACCAATGATCGGATGAGCTCCACCGTTGGTGGGGAATGGCCCAAATTTTCCTGATCTGAAATCTTTGTCATAGCCCGTTTTGTTCATATATATATATATATATTATATATATATATATATATATATATAGAGAGAGAGAGAGAGAGAGAGAGAGAGAGAGAGAGAGAGAGAGAGAGAGAGAGATTTTGAACTATGGTCTTTAGGTCATTGATCTTATGGTTTTGGATCTTCAAATTGTTAGGCTTTTCAACTCCCTCAACCTGTGGTTGGGCCTATTCCGTTAATGGTGGGATAATCTAAACATTACCAGCTGTTTGTTCAGGCTCAGTATACCATGCATCTTATTGTGAAGAATTTAGGGCCTGTTTGGCCAGACCGATCCCACGGTATTAGGAGGGGATGCGGATTGCGTCCTACCCCCGCCCGGACGGTTATCCGTCGGCAGGGCTCTGTGGGGCCCACTGTAATGTAAGTATATTATCCACACCGCTAATCGCTTTTCTCAGATCATTTTAAATTACTACATAAAAAATGAAGCATATACACAGTTCCAGTGGACCACATCAAAGAAAGATGCATTGATAATGACACCCACCGTTGAAACATTTCTAAGGGCCACCGTGATGTTTTCTTACCACCCAACCTATTAATAAGGTCATGAAGACTTGGATGAAGTGAAAACACAAATTTCATCTTGATCCGACACTTCTCCAGCTCCCAGCAAGTTTTTAATGGTGGAAGTTTAATCCCAAATTTGTGGTCCACTTAAGCCCTGAAACTATCTCAATTTTTGGCTCATATTTTAAAATAATCATATAAAAAAGATTAACAGTGTGAATAAAATACTTACATCTCATTGGGCCCCACAGAGCCCTGCCCGGACGGATTACCGTCCGGGCGGGGTAGGACTCAATCCGCGTCCATTAGGAGGGATGGGATCGAGATATCCCAGGATATGCATGACGAGCCAAACAGACCGGGTGAACTTGTCCCCGGATATAAGCAATCCCGTGGATCTTAAAACAAGCCACTGCCATCACCATCATTACCTTAAAATTGATCCCATCCTTTGGTTGGACGGATTGGAAGGTAAAATCCTGGGATATGCCAGGCATGCCAAACAGACCTAGCGAGCTTCCACTGACACCACCATCATTACCTTAAAATCCATCTCATCCCTCCTAATCCCATGGGATTCGCCCGGCCAAACAGGCTAGTGCATTGGCCATGGTCCCGTGCACTTGTCCAACCAACTATATTAACCGATGGCAACGTGGATGGCATTTGATTTTTCCTTAGTGCAGGACTTTGGTAAGATGCAACGCCATACACGCCATACACGCGCTAGCATCGTACTATATGTCCAATAAGCAATCTATCCGTAAGGAAGGCACGGCTATATTGATGTCCGATACCAATAATTAGGTTGATCCACTGGTCAGGTGGGCAACATGCGCCACAGTTTGCAAAACAAATGCACGGCTCTAGAAAACTTGCAGAAGTTTACTAATGCATCCACCTGCTTCCAGCATTGGGGTCCACATGCTCAGTGGATCAGATTTATTTTTGGGAAAACTCTAATGAATGGATTGCATCTAGTACCTATGTGTCATGCTGACACGTGTAATATATACATGACTTTTGTTGGTTCTAAATTACGTAGATATACTAGAAAATTCAAAATAATAAATCACAAAATACCAATAAAAGAATTTAGAGGATCGGGGTATGTTACCGTTGCTGTCTTAAAGATAAATTTACCCCTGTAGTAAGAATGTAAGATGTTCCATAATGTACTGGGTTATATCAAGTTTGCCTTGGGGATGCAACAACACTCTTCTAAAATGAATGTCTTATATCTTGTATACTCTCGATTATAGCTCCACGAGCTCAATAATACTTGAACTGACTTGCTTAGAGAAAACTTAGAGAAAAACTATCAATGAAGATGATGCCTTTATAAAGTAAAAGTACATAGCTTATTATGGCAAGCAGTGCAATAAATGCATGTCGGTGCATGCCTGCTCATTAATCATTAGGTAGGTGTGCAACATCTCTGTCTTCTCATGCACAAGTAAGATAATATATGCAAATAAAATCAAAAGCGTTTAATTAAAGATACATTACATCGTATTGCACTGTAGCCATGTGCGTGTGTGTGAGGTTGTTCCATGACATACACTTATTTTTCAATACAAAGAATTAGTGAGAAGTTTTAATATAAACGCTTGCTTTTCTTAACAACTTTTCAATGTGGGATTAAACTAAACACCATTAAGGTAAATTGGTTAACAAATGCAAAAAATCAATTTTCAAGATTTTTAAATTTATTTTAAAAAATATTTTTAATCCAATAATTCTCCACAATTTGAAAATTTAAGAAAATGATCGGAAAATTAGTTAGATAAATTAGCGAAACGAAGTACATCGACAAATGTATCTAAAAGATTTAAACATTTCTAGTGTAAATATGTTTGGTTTATCGGGAAGAAATAACATAAAGTTTTGAACTAACCTCCATAATAACAACCCAAACACATTTCACGCACAATATTTCAGAGCAATTTGCGTTTCTAAAGCTGGCACGTTACGACTATGTGCTTTATCACAGTTTCATGAGTGCTCTAGAGAATATCCCAATTCTCATAAGAAATGGCCCCGCTTTCACACTCGTATAGGTGAGACTATAAAAAATGTACCTGCAACTTAACATTCCAATGTATCACAACTAGGGACTCATTAAGGACATAATTCGACTCATTCACTACAAGTCATGATACTACTATATTATAAGAATGAGGTTCTCAAATTTTATATACAATAATGATACCAAATCACTCAAAGCAACTTTTTATTACCTATTGAACTTAGATCTTGAGATCTCCAATCATATAGGTTGACTTCCTATTATCGTTAATTTATTTAAATTAGACTTAACTCCATTTTCCTTGATGCACTCATCACTGACTCTCTAGCTAGCACTTTAGTTAGTGGATCAACTATATTATTTTTAGACATCACAAAGTTAATTGCAATTATCTCATATTGAATCAACTACTTGACTAATTTTTGTCTCAGATGTAGATGTCTAGTCTTCCTTTTATATGTTCTATTATTTGTCTTAACTATCACTACTTAGCTATCACAATGTAATGCAATTGTTATTATTGGTTTACCCACAAGGGTATATCTGAAAGCAAATTTTTAACCATTAAATTTCTTCACTTAAAATTGCAAGAGCAATAAACTTAGACTCCATCGTGAACTGAGATATATAAGTCTGTTTTTTAGACTTTTAAGAAATTGCAACTCCTCTAAGAGTAAACATATAGTCACTAGTGGACTTGGAATCTATGGAATTTGATATCTAGTTTATATCATTGTACCCCTCTAATATGGATGAATATCTAGTATATTTGAGATCATACCTGCAAGTCTTTTTCAAGTATTTTAATAATTTATTTATGATATTTTAGTAATCTTCTCCAAGATTATTGGTGTATCTACTCAATTTTTTAATTGTATATGTAATATCAGGTATAATACAGTTCATTAAATACATTAAATGTTCAATGACAATAGAATACTCAAGTTATGATATACTATCACCTTCATTTTTATACAACTTTACATGTAGATCGAAATGAATACTTATAGGTGTAAAATGTAAAAGATTATATTTCCTCAAAGCCACCTAGTGTGATTGAGATAAAGTGAATTACATTAAAGTTTTTCAAAATTTTAATTCTAAGAATAACGTATGTCTCTCTCGAATCTTTCGTGTCAAATTATGAATTAAGAAAGGACTTAATTCCATTCACCACACCAATGCCAATACTAAAGATCAACATATCATTCATATAGAAACATAAGCTGTATATATTTTTGAATAGCTTGTTACATACACAATGTAGGCACAAGAAAGTTTTTAACGGTGGACGTCGAATCTCCCTGTTTCCTGTAGCGTGGTCCACCTGAGATTTGGATCTGCATTATTTTTTAATTTTATATCTTAAAATGAGCTGGCAAAATGGATGGACGGTGCCGATGGAAACATACATCATTGCGGCCCACAAAGCTTTTTCCAGTACCGACCAGTGCTTAGGCGGGCACAGGAACCGATCTCATTTTGGTTTCCCCTCGTAGAAAAGAAGCGACGGACAGACTGGCGTAGTGCACAGCTGCTTTGGATCGTTACATCTCCAAGCTTTCTTCCATCCGTCCATCAGATCCGCCATTTTCATCTCGGATTTATTACAATCTGCCATTGAAATCTCTATGTCCTTCTCCCTTATTTAAAAATCCCCAAGTCCTAGTAAAATTCCAACAAGTGCATCGAACAGTCTCATTGATACGGAGCGACAAACGAGCGATGTCGTCGTTCCTACACCAGAGGCAGCAGCAGCAGCAGCAGCTTCTGGTGGATTCCCAACCAATCTCCCCACCATATTCAACCGTCAATCACAGGTCCATCTCTCTTTTCGGCCGTGCCAGCCTTCTCATATTGCTGTCCCTTATGGTCGTTTTCGGCGTTGTTTCGCCGTGGATTGGACTCCCGGGTCGCCTCTTCTCGGGCGGCGGATCCTCTCTTTCGAGGTGGAAAGATTACACGCTGGCCGATGCTGCTGCTTTCGTGGCCAAAAACGGGACCGTTATCGTATGCGCAGTTAGTCATCCGTACCTGCCGTTTTTGAACAACTGGTTGATCAGCATTTCCAGGCAGAAGCATCAGGAGAAGGTGATGGTCATCGCCGAGGATTACGCGACGCTCTATGAGGTGAATCGGAAGTGGCCCGGTCATGCTGTCCTTGTCCCGCCTGCGCCCGATTCACAGACCGCCCATAAGTTTGGTTCTGAGGTATTCCTCTCTCTCTCTCTCTCTCTCTCTCTCTCTCTCTCTCTCTCTCTCATTTTCTCTGTAACAGATGATATAAGATTTTCATGGAAACTGCTGTCTAATTGAAGTTTGTAGACATTAGACATCAATTGAAGTCCTCTGTTTTTTTTTTTTTTTTTTTTTTTTTTTTTTTAAATAAATAAATGGTAAATGCACATTTCTTGGTTGGAATTACCGACATTTACGTTCCAACCAGCATTCCGTACAGGTGGGTCATCTATCAGTGATCCAGATCATTCGTTTGGTTGGTCCACCATGAATGGATGGCAGTTTAAAAATCTCCTCCATTCGACAGTGCCAGCCATCTGATCATTGGACTTCTTTCCCGTTCCATATGGGCTGTTGGCTGTGACTAACCGTCCACTATACAGGCCAATTATCAAGTTGTTAGGATTGTCCGATGTGTATATTTTGTGGATCTCCTTCCATCTGGGATGGACCCCACCAGATAAATGGACTGGATAATTGGAGGGTGGGCCATGTCTGTACAGATTCGGAATGCTTGTCTGATTGAAGGTGCTTTTCTTTTGGGTTAGGCATTATATAACAGCTCTTTAGTTAGATGGAAACCAATGTGGTTGGTTGGATACTTTCGTGGGGCTATTTTACAAGTCAGCTGCCCTTTAAGGCTGTAGAAGCTGAGTTGCTTATGGAATAATATATATATATATATATATATATATATATATATATATATATATATATATATTTGGCTTTCTCCTATTTCTTGATCGAGGCTGCTAATTTCCTATATTGAAAAAGAAAATAAAGAAAAGAGAAGGAAAAGTCCTTTCGGATTTTGTAGCTGTGAAACTTTGATTAAAAACGTGTTATTGATAGAAAACAAAGTTTGTGTAAATATTCTATATTTTCCAATAAACAATCTATATTCGATACATTTGTTGTGACATGTTCTTTTTTCGTATCATTTCTTGGGCAACTTGTTTTCTTTACGGTGCAGAATTGGTTTTATCTTCAGTTGCTTTTCTTGTGGATGTGTTGAGTGCATTGCCTTCTTGTGTTTCCCCTGATCTTATTTTGTTTGACAGGGATTCTTCAATTTTACATCCCGCAGGCCTCGCCACCTCTTGCATATTTTGGAGCTTGGGTATAATGTGATGTACAATGATGTTGATATGGTCTGGATGGCGGATCCATTTCCCTATCTCCAGGGGAATCATGATGTCTACTTCACTGATGACATGGCTGCAGTATGTACCATGACCTTTCATTTAAATCTCGACGCTGAGTACCTAGTAACAATTACAAACTCACCTTACCCAGAAACAAAGAACAAATTCAGACATCCATTTGGATTGATTTTGTTAGTCTTTTGGTTTTGGCTTGGATAGATAACCCACATCTGCTTGATTACTTATTTAGTTGAATTCCAGTGTGTATATGTAAAGAGGAAATGAAATGCCATTCCATAATTGTTGTCATTTCTGCTTTGCTCAGAAAGCTGTTATTCATCCTTGGGATGTTGTTCATACTGTCATATGCTTGCGTTTGTTACTGATAGGTGAAACCCCTGAATCACTCTCATGATTTGCCACCTCCTGGCAAGAAGGGTCGTACTTACATATGCAGCTGCATGATTTTCCTACGCCCTACAAATGGAGCGAAACAAGTGATGAAGAAGTGGATAGAAGAGCTCCAAGTTCAGCCATGGTCCAAAAAGACAAAGTCAAATGACCAGCCTGCCTTCAATTGGGCTTTAAATAGAACTGCTGGTCAGGTGTGTTCCATTTTTTGTGCTTTCTTACAGGTAGTAGACTTAGAATTTCAGAAACAATTAAAGTTCAGTTGTCTCACTTGATGGGTGAAGGGTGTATGCATGTTTAATAGAAAATCCATGGAGCTGTTACTGGTTGGTATGAATGCAGCAGTAGTCATGGTAACCTGTTTTGGATTATTTTTCAATTAAAATACAACCTCCTTCTCTCTTCGGGGCATAATAAAATTAAAGAGTCTTCTGTTTTTGTTGGCTTATTAAATAATCGGTTTCTGTTAAAGAATAAGCATGTTTCCTTTTAACCTTATTTTTTCAAGATTGGTGATTTCCCACATGAATTACATGGTAAGTATCCTCTTCATAACCAAACTGCCTTCATTGGCCATAAATTTATATGATACTGTCCGATTACCATGGGGGACCCTCTGTTTTCTTCTAATGTTAAAGAAAAGAAAATGAGAGACATATGACTCACTCTTAGTCTAGGGGAACTTGTGAAAGAGGCGGCGAGCTATCAATCCCGTCTCCCTATGGGGGGGGGGGGTTTGTGAATAGGACTATGCCAAATAAAAAAATTAAAGAACTGAAAGATTAAATAAATCAGAACTAATCAGAGATCTCAATTATAATGGTATTGAGAAATTGATTTAATGCGTGTTTAGAGGACAACCTTACACCAAGAACCTGATTTCATGAACTAGTAAGGATCAAGATCACAAACTAAAACAAGAGGAAAAAGAAAGACAACTATCTATTACAAGCATTCACCACATGTACGTAAAATATTTACAACTATTCACCACATATACATCCCATACATCATTCACCACAAAACACTAGCAGTTATAGTGGTTTGGTGTGTACACCAACTGTTCTCAAACAGCCATACCTACTCCACTCCCAATAATCACAACTCACGTGATATTAGCGTTCACTAATAATCAAGGTTTTCTCAGGTTCACCTTAAAACCTATACAGTTGTGATTTTAGAAGGGCTATCACAATCAAAACCCTGCACTGAAATTTTTTAGCTATCTCAGTCAAAACCAATACACGAGATTTTCCTGGATATCTCAAATAAACAAAAAATGAATAAAATAATACTTATCTCCTTCTGAAGACGCTCTTTAATGTAGCCAGTAGAACTGCTTCGGTTGATGAAGAATGTCCAATGTCCAATAACCAAAATCAAGGGTTCTAGGTTCTAAATTGATTTTAATTTAATTCAAACCTGGGCTACTTGTTTGAATTCCTTAGATCTCACAAGGAAGATTAAAAACTCCCTTTAAAGCATAAGATTCATAAAAGAGATCTAGGAATTACAAAACAAAAAGCTATATTAAAAGAATTTAAAATACCGTTCAATAGCTTGAAGAAGATGGAGACTTTTTTCTCTCAAAGTGAAGGCTTATTGTGGCTTGAATGAATTAATTCGGAGTGAGAAAAGACCTCTATTTATAGGCTGAAAAATTGTTGCTTCGACTGGTCTAAGGTCTCCTTCGACTGGTCTAAGAATCAACCAAATTTCAAATTTTGGGCGGGATCGGATAAAACCGTTCTTCGACTGGTCGAAGGCCCTGCTCAACTAGTCGAGGGCCTTGTTCGACCGGTCGAGCATAGCCTTTAACTGGTCGAGGGTGCCTTGAAATAGTTGCTGGACTTCAAGTCGAGCCCCCTTCGATTGGTCGAGGGTGTGCCTTTGACTGGTCGAGCACCTTGCTCGACTGATCGAGGAACCAATAGAAATGATCCATTTTTCAGTTTAAATCTTGGACTGGTCGAAGCTTTTCCTACACTGGTCGAACCAAAGCCTGGACTAGTCGAACTAAGGCTTAGACTAGTCGAACTTAAGCCTAATCAAAGTATAATAACCCATATATGTTTGGCGTTTGAAAGAATCTAAGTTTAAGGTCTTTTCAGGGTCAAATATACCTGAAATTATTGGACATTGAAGTATATACCTTGTAGCTTCTACTTGAATCTTCAATAGCGTTCAATCGATCTTCTACTTGAAGTAAACTTGTAGATGTAGCTTGATCTTGAACTTGAAGTGAAGTAGAGCTTGAATACTTTTGAACTTGAAGTAACCATCTTCATGTCTTGTTCTTAAACTTGCACTTTCCAACTTCATGAGTTGACCTTGAAGGTGAACTTTCCATCTTTGAGTGCGCCACATCATAAGCTGTTTTGCCCCATCAAAATTTGACAAATAAGTGTGCTTTATACATCACAGCACTTACAACTTGACTATCATGATCATCATCATCATCATCTAAGCCTTGTCCTAACTCATTGGGGTTGGCTACACAAGTCCTGTTCTCATTTCCTTAGTTAAACCATAAGCTATTAAATCTTTTCTTACTACCTTCACCCATGTCCTTTTGTGCCTTCCCGTTGCCAATTTGGAGCCTTCAACTTAAACTGTCACACTCCTAACTAGTGTACTTCTTGGTTTCCATTGCACATGGCCAAGTCATCAAGTGTAAAGTCAAAAAAGGTTGTTGTGCAGAATGTCTTGCATTCTGCCTTTATTCTAGTTGTAGGGGAAGTTCGGTCGATTGAGAAATTCGAGGGTCAACCGAACCACACTGTGATATTCCTGGTTGACTGAGGATTGTTTCGATCGATCGACAGTCTCTGTTGAAAGCGTGGTGTGACCGATGGTTTGTGTGTTTTTGCGTAAAAGGTATTCAAGCCTAATTCCTAAATAGGGTTTATACCAGATGAACATTTTCTCTCTAAGGGCAAGGGTTTGTGAGATGAGAATGTTTTACAACATTTGTAAGGGCTTAGAAAGGGTTTTCCGAGGGTTGCGTATGGCAAGGGGAGATCGGGCGATCCTGTAATCGAAGAAGGTGAGTGGTGTACTCTAAGGTTTTGATTATAGTTGAGATCTCTGTCACTTTGTGCTGTGGTTTTTCCCACAAGGGGTTTCTATGTTAAAATATCGTGTGTTTGTGGTTGTTTGGTTTTTTGCTTTATTATATTGTTCTATCTTCATTTATCACGTATCTGCAAAGCATACGGATTAACAGTCGTGTTAGATATGGATTTCTAATACCTAGGGTTTGATCCGGGTTTGTTGTGGCTTGGGTTTACATTGTTGTGGTGTGATAAGGGGCTGATTTACTCCAACAATGGTGATGGGAAGGAAGCTCGTTACATTCGTGAAAAACAAAGTGACATCTGCTCTAGCGGAAGTAAACCCTTTGCACTTATTTGTTTTGCTAAGGAAAAGTCTTGGAAAATGCTTTTCTATTGCATTTGCATTTGTTTGGATTGCAATCCTTTAAAGGGATTCACTTCTCCCTCCAAAATTACCATTTAAAATGTCACATCAAAGGCACACTCTTTATCTCCATTTAAATTTTTGAGAAAAAAGGTCGTACTTTCTTGTTGAGGAGCATGGTGTGCTGTAATTGCCGTTATGTAAAGGTAACGGTGGCAACCGTTACATGCATTGTTTAAAGTATCCTCGATTTTATTAAAATATCCCTGATATTATCCCTATCTCTAACTCAACGATGCCAATAACATAGGTAGCGATACCAATAACATTGGTAGTATAAAAGCTTCCAGGTATCAGCTATGTATCGCTAAGTATCGCCTATGTATAGATATTGCCAATCTATCTCCAATATTTTTGACTGTGCAAATTATAGGTGTCGCTTGTATTGCCAAATGTATCGTTATCGACAATATTTTCGACTGTGTAAATTCTAGGTGTCACTTGTATTGCTAAATGTATTGTCAATATTTTTGATTGTGTGAATTCCAGTTGCCGCTTGTATTGCCAGTGTATTGGTGATATTTCGATAATGTCGTTAATGTATCAGTATTGCAAAAGAAATGTTTATTAATAAAATTTCCATTTCATATATATATATATTTAATGAGCGCATGGTTATATATATATATATATATATATATATATATATATATATATATATATATATATATATATATATATATATATAATGAGCGCATGGTTGTATGCAATGTTCAATTTGTCAACGATATTATCAATATCGCAACATGGGAGATATTGAGATCATAATCTTTATTTTCCTTTGTAGCTGTCGACGATTTCTTGGTGAAATATCATGTCTTGTTGATATTCTAAAATTTCGATGGCTCTTTGGGTGGAAACTTGGACTGTTGGATAGATAGATGGGATGGTTGGATGGATAGATGGGATGAATGGGGTGGTTGGACTGATTTCTTACGGACAACATATGCTTTTAGGCCCCCATTAAATGAAAACTTATTATGTATGTATTTTTATTTTTTATTTTTACAATTTTTTGACTCCTAAATATGCAAATATATGTGTATTTTAGCATTTCCTAAAGTTTACTAAAAATTCCACCATTTCTCCATTGTTTTCCTGCATTTCCAGTTATTGGTGATATCGATATTGTTTCCTTATCCCTGGCCAGTGAAACTTGTAGCAATAGAAATACTTCAAACACTAGTTACACATTACAGGGTTGTAATGGCCATTAGGGAAAAATGACCAGAAATGGCAGTTGCAGACCCTGGAAAGGCCATTATAGGGCAGATACAAGTTTTTTGTTTTGTTTTGTTTTTGTTTTGTGTGTGTGTGTGTGTGTGTTTTTTTTTTTTTTTTTTTTTTTTTTTTCAAATAAGAAAAGAGATAGTAATGGCCGTTGCCATAACAATTGTTATGGCCTGTATTGTAAAGGTACCAGTGGTGGCCGTTATGGCCACCGTTTCCATTACCGAATACCTTGTGAGGAGGGGAAAACAAACGCAAACAGTTTAGCGTAGCATCCACTACTTTGCAAACAGGTGCAAATGACTTCTCGATCAAACTGGTTGCATTATATCCAAAGAGGCCCTAAGACTACTTCCTTTATCTTATTACCTATTGTTGCTGCTCCTAAATTCCCTTGAATGTGGTTTTGTATAATTCTATCCTTCCTTATGTTACCGCTCATGGATCTCAACATCCCTCATTTCAGATAAAGCTATCCAGTCATCCTGAACATGCTGTTCCTTCACTGCCCAACATTCTGTTCATAAAGCATGGCTTATCTTGTAGCTGTCCTCTAAAATCTCCCCTTCAGTTTGATTGGTATTCACTAATCACATAAAAACTCCAGAGGCTCCTCTCCACTTCATCCACCCAGCTCTTATTATATGAGCAACATCTTTCTGATCTCTGAGGAACTTAGCTATGAAACATTAAATAACCTAGAGAAAACGTGGGTATATAGATTTTATAAAGTTTTTCTTTTTCTTTTTCTTTGATTAGTAAGATATAGGTTTTGTACAAGTTGTAGAAAGGCATGGGAAAGTTGAAGGAGAAAAAAGGGTACTTCTATATGTCTCTGTGGCTTCTGTCAAAAGACATGATTGTTATGTCATTGTGGCTTTTGGCGAATGTCTTTTTGATAAATCATAGTTATATCCTTCAAAAAAAAGAAGAAGAGGATAAATCATAGCTATTGGGGACTGACTTGTGCATGCAACAGGACTGTTAGGATTTTGGATATAAAGTTCATATTTGTGAAATTGCAATTCTGCATAGGGAACTTCCAGATTAATCAGACAGACCGAGATGCAACTGTATTCAACAAGAAAGAAGATGACAACATTCATAAAAGTGCATACTGACTGTAGTCAGTGTATAACGGCATTTGCTAGATTTGATTGACAAAAGAAACGAAAAAATAGAAGAGAATAAAAAAATGTAGAAGTTTAATATCATTCAAGTGCACACAACTGAAATGTAGAAGGCAGATAATAGGTGAAAATTTACAGCCTCAGCTTGTTAGTTGAAATGTTGGTCTGTCTTGGTGGCCTAAGTGTAACAGTCGAGACAAAATGACAGTCCTAAGAACAGCCAGAAAACAACTGGACAATAAATGATAGAATGCCTTGTCTAACGTTCCTTCTTTTTGTTTTATTTTATTTTGGAAAACAAAAATTTATTGATGGAGTGCCGAGAAGGCATAGAAAACTACAACTCACTCAAACAAAAGAATGATCACAATTCTTTAAGATATTGATACAAGAGGGAATGGTTTCAGCTCCCCAAAAGCAGCTTTATTTACTGGTAGCCAGTGGCCACTGCAGAATCAGATTACAAGCTTGTTCCATACTGACCATAACTCTATGAAGTCAAGATTAAACATCATGCCTTCAATATTGAGCTTTAAGATTTCAGTGTGAATATCTGGATCTTTTTGTTTTTACTTGAGAAATGCTAAGGTGACTCGCACAAGGAGAGGTTGCAGAGGTGAATTGTGGCACATGCCAACTGCCATTGTTGCACGCGTGTGCAAAATCCAGTCTATGTACCAGGTTATGCTCCATGTGAACCTGTTGTGTCCCCAAACCCAATCTTGTTCACTCATCAGGTGGTCCACCCGTGCATCAAGTATTGGTGCGGTTGCCATTTTTTTTTCCCTTACTGTCCATCTTCCTCGTATGAGTGGTCCCATCTGTTGACCTGATGGGCCTGTTTATTTGTTTATGTTTTCATCATCGAAAGTAAAAAAAAAAAAATTAAGAGAAAAGGATATCCAATATCCATAAATACTATGGACATGTAAAAAATATGCACATCCACTTAGCAGCTAGAACACACCAAGTTTTCCTTTCCACAATATGCAAATGTTCCTTGCATCTTATCACAATCACTAGAAATTTCACAATCTATGCCCTTCAACCTCAAGAATTGTAATGTCTTGTCAACTCCTCCAGCCTTGGGGAGCCTGATTTATGGTTTAGATGTTTTCCACCTAATGATTGGCCAGGATCTTGTGCACGTGTGCAGCACTTCACTCTTCACTCTCTCCTTGGGAATTGCAATCTAGGCTCGTTTGTCGTTAGAATTGACTAGATATCCAATCAGAGAATCATTCACTTGCCCTTATAAAGCTTAGTTGCAGGATCCTTCTAAGTGCTGCTCCGCTTCGAATCGCACTCCGGACTTCCACTTCCTCTTTCTCTTCCTACTTATTTGTACTTGTTTACATGTTGAAACAGATGCTTCCCTGTTCACATACCCAAGTCTGTTGCCGCTTTGCTTCATGCTTTAGAAACTATATTATGTCTCCCCCTCAAGCCCATGTTTTGAATGCCAATCCAATTAGTTGTCAAGCAGCTTTCTCAATGCTTTTCGTTCTACCATTTATAAGAGATATGGTGAGAGAGTGTGGTGGATGCAGTGTCAATTGGACTCTTCTCCCACGATTCAAACCCATGAGTCAGCAGTCAGCACTTTTACATGAGTCAGCACATACCAGGTCTATGGGGACTTATGCCATCACATACCAGCAGTCAGCACTTCTACTTGGTTAGTTCGAGTCAGGCAAATTGACCATTTCACTTCACTTGTCAATGTATAAGAGCAGTGTCTCCTCATTTTGATCATGTGAATGCAATGGGTTGAAGTGTCAATACATGCTGACCCCATGGACACTTTTTCTTTCTTTTTAAAAAAATTAATTTTTTTTTTAAAAAAAATAAAAAATTATTATTATTATTCTTATTTTAATTGACAAAATTTTTGTTGCAAACAAAGAAGAAAAACAGGCAAGTGCAATCTCCACACAAAATTACAGGAATCTAGATAAAAAATTTAAATACCCAATGGGATAATTAGGGGAGGGCTTGATATACGCAATGAAAGCTATTACATCCAATTTCGCCTTCCTAAACACCTCATCTAGGAGATGATGCTGGCTATGGAAACATATATCATTGTTCTCTGCTCTATTGGACCAAAACTTGCAAGTGAAGGCAGCTTCCACAATGCTCTCCTTTTGGAGTCAACTCCTCCATCGTGGACACATGGTGTCATCTTAATGTATTTTGTGATCCTGGCATCTACAAACCTGAGGAATCTATACTGTTGTTCACCAGCAATTCCAGCATGGGATTCTCGTTAATGGTTTGATGAGCTTGTCTGGTTGAATAATGGGGTAAAAGCTTGTTTATACTACAGGGCAATGATTTTGGGACCATTTGGCAGATCATACCTCTTGGATTTTTACAACTGCAAGACATTATAACTAAAAACATAAGGCCCTGTATGGTAAACTCCTAAAAATGAATTAGTCTCGTTTTAGTTAACAGTATTTGTGTATTGGAGATCTTGATCTCGAGTACATAGTTACTCTCAACATGAACTCACTATGTATAGAGATCAAGATCTCTAATAAATAATTACTGTTAACTAAAATGAGATGAACTCATTTTTAGGCATCTACCAAACAGGGCCTAAATCTGTGAAGGGAACAAATGCTGGCCTTGACACATCTTTATAAGTTTTGAGTCTTTAGACAAAGGCATTCACAGAGCCATGAAATCTGTAGTATTGTTTCAACGAAATGCCGCTATAGGAGTTGGTGATAGGAATTAATACCAGATGAGCTAACATCCAATTGGGTTTTGTGTGGGTCTGATCTATGTGCATTTGATTGGATACTTGTGATTCCCAGGGTAGAGAGAGTTCTGTTCCCATGTGTCCACAGTACTTGAAGTTTGAGTTTTGGCCTGCGTCCTTGACTAATATTTGTATCATTTATAATTTGCTTCACTTTGGAGGGAAAAATAGTGATCTGGTGTTTGGGTTGCTGCATTTATTTCAAAGACTCATCCGTTTTTCCGTTTATGCCTATGTTTAATGGATGAACAAAATGATTGCAGGTGGATCTTTATCTGCTGCCCCAGGCTGCATTCCCTTCTGGGGGGTTGTACTTCAAAAACCAGACATGGGTTCAGGAAACCAAAGGTTCACATGTCATCATACACAATAATTACATCACTGGGTTCGAGAAGAAGATAAAGCGCTTCCATGATTTTGGATTTTGGTTGGTCGATGATTACGCCAGTGAATCACCACTTGGCAGACTATAAACAGCAGCAACTGCATTTGCTATTTCTCTCTGAGGCAACCACCTGGGTCCACACCATCTTTTGGAAACTAAAGCTGTTGGTGGTAACTTCTCTGTCAATATTTTATCTGCCTGAATTGGTGGGTTGCAGTTGCAGATCATTGCAAAGGATGGCAGGTGGGCATGACCAACCTGGTCGCCTCTCAGCTAACATCTTTCAATAGGTAATATATCAAGAGGTGCCATGGATGTTCTACTGCAATGATGATGAGATGTTTTTCATCAAGTTCAATGTCAGGCCCTTTTATTTTCTTTTCTTTCTTTTTTCCGTGTTTTTTTTTTTCCTCTTTTGGTTTAACCAGAGCATTAAAGAGGAGGTGAATCAGGTGATTTTCATGTTCTTAAAAGGTCGATGAGTAGGGCGGCACCCATCATTCATCTTTCTTTTCTTTATCTTGATTTGTGAATTGGTGATTCCTTGATTAAAAAAGTAAGCAATGAGATTGGTCAAAACATGATTTTTTCAGGGCCCAGCGTACAGTTTGCATTAAAAAAATCAGTGTAAACCGATCTCCCATCATTATTGTTTACTGTTCATCGAGGAGTGCATTAATCTCCCGTGTCCAGATATTGGCTGTGCACCAACTTCTCCTTGAGTACAGCGTCGACGAATCCCCTTTTCAACTGATACTGTTGTATAAAGAGAATGCAGTCCAGTTGGACAACAATTCAGCAATTGAGTTGTCTTGCTGCACTATATGGTAACATTCAAACTGAATGGCTTTGGTGCATGTTTCTCCCATTTTAACAAACTACCGTCTTTCCCTTTACCTATTTTGCCAGGTTGTAGTAGTAGACTGGATCTCAATTGCTGGGTTGCCCAGCAGGCCTACATGTTTTCAGAAGCAATGAATCAGGACTGGGTGAGTTTCTCACCCATACAGCCCCTTATGCATGTAGCTTTTGCAACTATGGATGGACCTTATGAAATCCAGGATCATGATGATATTGTCATGACATATACAACGGTGCAGCGTGGGTGGCTAGGGTCGGGTTGAGGGTCAACCCAAACCTAAATCAATTTAAGAGGAGTTGGTCCGATGCCCAACCCAACCTCAGCTACCCAACAAAAGCACAACCCAAGGTATTGGATACTCAACCCTAACACAATTTGGGTTGGGTCGGAGGCAGTCGGGTTAGATGGGATGGGTTGGAGGCAGTCGGGCTAGATGAGTTGGGTTGGATTAACACGTGCAACTGGTAAATTAATACATATAGTCTGACATCTAACTATGAAAGAACATTAAAATAGTTAGGGTTGTAGGTGTTATATTAATGATGTTCTTTGATAGTTAGGCCATGAAAACTTTCAGGGGCGAATTGTATTTTTGAAATAAATTTAAGGATATTTTAGTTAAAAGTGAAAAGAGATTCTGATGCTCCACAACTTTCAGCTTCAGCCTTCAGCATTAAGGGAGGGGAGCTGAAAAATGACCCATATTTTCAGTGAAAAGTAATTTAAGCACTTCATAATCTGGATTTGCCAAATGATATGAATTGTGTTAGTGCTGAAAATAAGTTTTTATCAAACAACACTTTAGTATGTAATTTACATTATGTACCTTTTTGAAAATATTTATAAAGCTACCTTATTAATTTAAGTAAATTATTATACCTTCAGTTAGATTTCTTAGCGAAGCCGTGCTAGTAAGGGGTGGTGGCTTGGGTAGGCCCCACTGTGATGTTTATGTGAAATCCACCCCGACAACTTGGTGCGTCACCCCATGTTAAACCCAGGGCCCAAAAATCAGGCACATCCATGATTCAGGTAGACCACACAATTGGAAACATTATACAGGGCTCACCTTCAAAACTGTTTCCCACTGTGCGGCCCACTGGAATCACAGATGGGCCTATTTTTGGGTCCCAGGCGTTGATTTTGGTCTAACATCTAATGGTGTTGATTTCTTATAATAATCACGGTGGGCTCTGTAAAATTCAAGGGTGGACGTCTCTCCCAACTGTTTCCTTTGATGCGGTAATCATAGGTGAGCTTGATGTTATGGCCTTGGTCCTAATGTGGAATTACATATCTTATGGTCTGAGTGGATTTCACGTACAGATCATGGTGGCATCCTTCTCATAACATCCATCTCATAACGGTTTAAAAACAGAGATTTAATGAAAATTTACGGGTGTGTATGTGAGATACACTCATGTAATCCCATGTTAAGCCCAGGCCACAAAAATTTAAGTTGACTTGTGATTCAAGTGATCAATATCAAAGGAAACAGTTAGGAGAGACATCAATGTGTTGGGGGCCTTGCACAAAACCTTAGGATCTAGCCCTCCAGAACAAACCGGAATTATGGATAATAAAGCAATGAAAATAATCAATGCATCAATCACACACCACACAAGAGATTTTTACGTGGAAAACCCTCAAAGAGGTAAAAACCACGGGACCTCGTCTCAACAATCCACTATGAAGTAGAAACGTTAATATCTTCTTCACTCAAGAGGGATAAACAATAAGAGAAATAGAGAAAACGGAGAGATCTAACCGATTACGAGGACATGATAAGAGATGTAGATTGCAAAGTAGAGAACCTCACGATGTCCTCCTCTTCTATAAGCTTCCTCTCTCTCTTTCTCCCTCTCTCACATTTGATAGTCCTAAACCCTTTTTACCTTGTAAAGCTTTTCTTGCTATTTTGTGATACCTAGAAAAAACCAGCAACCCCTTTTATAGTTTTGGGAAACTCCTTTTCGCATCCCGGTTGAAAGGACTGAATCAGGTGATTTTCGCGGAACAAATGTTACGACCGGTTAACCTACGACCGGTCGTAGAGTACGACCGGTGGCACTACGACCTGGTCAGAGACCCCGAGAAAAATAGTCCGAACTTTTTGAGTCGAGCTTCGACTCCCACGACCGTCGTATCTTGACTAGTCGAGCACGGGGTTCCCATCAAATCTCCCCCTTTTTGACCCGGGAGGATCCACCTTCTTCAAGCCACCAGGTTTCTACAAACCTCAAACTTGCCTTGAGCAAAGCCTTGGTCATCATGTCGACCCATTATCGTCCGTGTGGACCTTCTCAAGGTAACACCTTTTGTTCCAAAGTATCCACGATCCAAAATCTCTATGTGCTTCGACTTGGAATGCGACTTGGATTCTTGCTCAAGTGTATAGCACTCGACTATCGCATGATAGACCACGTGCTCCTCCTTCTTCGTGCAAGTTCCTCACAGGAACCTCTTCATCCAAAGCATTCTTTACATGCTTCTGTCGCAATATATTCGGCCTCTGTTGTCGAAATGCTACGACCTTCTCCTTGCTTTGCCAAGAAACCGCTCCCCCGCAAACGTGAACATGAACCCCGATGTAGACTTCCCGGTCTATGTCACCCGCATATCTGCATCTGTAGCCCTCAACACGTTTTCGTCACCATAGCATAAGCTCAACTGGATGAGCCTCTTAGATATGTGGTATCCATTTCACCGCCGCCAATGCTCTTTGCCGATTAGCAAGGTACAACAACACCAACCGCATATGCTATGTCTGGGCGTATACACACCATAACATATATCAAACTTCCTACAGCTGACGCGTAGGGTATTTTCTTCATCTCTTCCACCTCTGCCTTCGTCTTGGGACACTGTCTGTCGCTCAATCTGAAGTGACCATCTAGTGGAGTACCTTGGTAACCCATTCACAGATTCATATTGAACCGCTCTAGGACTTTCTCAATATACCGCTCTTGTGACGACCAAAGTTTCTCTTTGCTTCATCACGGGTTATCTCCATTCCTAGGATCTGAATGGACCCAAGTCTTTCATCGCAAAAGACTTGCCCAACTCTGTTTTCACAATTCAGTCAATCTTCTTGATGTCTTTTTCCATGATGAGCATGTCATCAACATATAATAGCAGAACTAAGAAATCACCATCTGAGAACTTGCGCGTGAACACACAGTGGTCCGATTCGGTTCTGTCATACCCATGTTTCAACATAAACGAGTCGAACTTCTTGTACCATTGCTTGTGGAGCTTGTTTCACCCATTTCATACAAGCTCTTCCTCGCCCACACACACCATATGTTCCTTGCCCTTGACTTGAACCCCTCTGGTTGGTGCATGTAGATCTCTTCTTCCAGGTCACCATGGAGAAAGGCAATTTTAACATCTAACTGCTCTATCTCCAGATCCATGCTAGCCGCCAACCCAAGCAACACCTGTATGGATGTCATCTTCACCACTGGTGAGAATATCTCCTCGAAGTTTATGCCTTTTCTCTGACCAAACCCTTTCACCACAAGTCCGGCCTCAACCTCGTCTGTGAATTCTTCCTCGCTCAATCTTCTTTACGAACACCCACTTGTTGTTCAAAGCTTTCTTGCCCTTAGGCAATTTCACCATGTCATATGTGGTTCTTATGCAAGGATTCCATCTCCTCTTGCATAGCTTTCAACCACTCCTCCTTATGTTCGTGGCTAGGGCCTCGAACAATCTTCGGCTCTCCCCATCGGTTAGCATAATGTACTCATGCGGCGAGTACCTCTTGACACCGCCGTCCCTAGATGACCTCCTCACCCGTGGCTCAACAAGGATCAAGTGGGGGTCTCCCTGGTCCATCTTTTGAAGGAACTCCTCGTCCTCTCGCATCTTCTTTGTACTCCCCGTCATCGGCACCACGGGAGGAGTAATCGGATCCATGTCCTCTAGCTCACCCGAACTAGGCCGGTTCTTCTCCGCTTACCAATGTCTTCGATACACCGATCTTCAAAGAAAACTACATCTCTCGCTCCCAAGGACGAGCTTCTTCTCGGTCGGATCCCATAACCTATAACCGAATTTTTCATCACCGTACCCTAAGAACACACCTTTGCCACGATCTTCATATCGAGCTTGGACCTCTCGTCCTTTGGTACGTGAACGGATGTCCCGCATCCAAACACCTTAGATGACTATACGATGGATCCTGTCCGGTCCACACCTTCTCGGTACTTCTCCATTCAACGGGGCCGATGGAGACCATTTATCAAATACACCGCCGTGCTAAACGTCTTGGACAACTTCGCATGGGATAACATGCATCTGATTCTCTCAACAATGGTGCGATTCATTCGCTCAGCTACACCATTATGCTGGAGGGTCTTAGGAACCGTCTGTTCATGCCGTATACCTTGGGACTTGCAGTACTTGTGAAAGTCGCCAATGTATTCACCACCATTGTCAGTGCGGATGTACTTCAATGATCTACCTGTCTCTCTCTCGACCATAGCATGAAACAATTTAAACACACCAAAGACCTCGTCCTTGGATTTCAAAGCATAAACCCAAATCCTCCTAGATGCATCATCTATAAAAGTAACAAAATATAATGCCCCACCCAAGGTTTTTATCCTCATAGGACCACAAACATCAGAATAAACCAAATCTAATGCATGCACTTTATTAACATGAAAGCGCTTTAATGAATGAAACTCTATCTCTTTCACGATAAACAATCAAGACAGTTTTCAGAGGCATACCACATCACGTCTGGAAGGAGCCTTCCTTGCTAAGTAGAAGCCCTTTTTCACTCATGTGGCCTGAGACGCTTTGTGCCACATGTCAATAAGTGAATCTTCACGTTGCGTTCAATCCACCCTTGCACATACGACACTTGCCTTGTACAGGGTGCAACACTTCTTTCCTCTAGCCACGATCAATGAACCCTTGATGAGCTTCCATCGCCCACCAAAGAAACCCTGGCTTTCATAGCCATCATCATTCGGCCTTCCCGTCGACATCAAGTTGAGGCGAAGGTGCCTGGATATGCCTCACATCCCCGAGAACCAATGTGCGGCCCACATCGGTCTTCACACAAATATCACCGACTCCCACGATCTTTGATACGCCTGTAATTTTCCATCTTCACGGTCCCATAGTCACGACTTGTAGGCTTGTGAAGGAGTCCTGTGTGGAGTCGCATGAAAAGAAGCTCCCGAGTCTATCACCCGGTGGTTCGACTCGTGGCCGTGAGACATACATCGTGATCCGTAGAAAGAATAACTACCATGTCGCCATCTGAAGCGATTAGCGGTGGAATCGGATTCATTTTCCTTCCTTTTCCTTTCTTGTCGTTCTTCTTACCACGACATTCCTACTTGTAGTGGCCCTTCTTGCCACAATTCCAAAGATTCAACTTCTTTTCTGTTACTCGACTTGCCTCTTGATTTATCTCGGGTCTTCCCGTCCTTCCTGTTCTTTCCTCTCCCCCGTTCCTGTGTCACAAGGGCCTCTTGCTGAGTAAACCCCTGTGACTTCCTCCTTGTCTCTTCATTAAAAAGACAGCTAGTTACACTGTTCCAGGGATATTTTTCCGTTCGCGCGGAGTTACTTAGAGACACCACCAATGTCTCCCAACTGTCAGGCAATGAACTAAGCAATAGTAAAACCCAATTGATCATCCAGGACCATCTTCATAGAGGTGAGTTGGTTCACTATATTCAGGTTCATGTGCTCGGCCACAGAACCACCATCCTTGAACTTGAGATTCACAAGTCGCCTTATCAGAAATATCTTATTACCGGTTGTCTTCCTCTCATATAGCCCTTGTAATTTTAGCCATAGCCTTTCGGCTGAGGTTTCTGTAGACACATGGTGGAACACAGAGTCATCCAACCATTGTTTAATAAACCCCACCGCCTTTCGGTCCATCTTCTTCCAATCATCATCAGTCATATCTTTGGATTTTGCTGATATGCCTGAGATTGGAGAATATAGGTCCTTGCAATAAAGGAAGTCCTCCATCTTAGCCTTCCATATGGTCCAGTTAGAACCATTGAGGCTGATCATCCTTGAGCCACCTTCCATAATTCAAAACCGATCCTACCCGTTCAATGAACTTAGCTCTGATACCACTTTGTTGGGGGCCTTGCACAAAACCTTAGGATCTAGCCTCCAACAAACCCCAGAATTATGGATAATAAAGCAATGAAAATAATCAATGCATCAATCACACACCACACAAGAGATTTTTACGTGGAAAACCCTCAAAGAGGTAAAAACCACGGGACCTCGTCCAGATCAACAATCCACTATGAAGTAGAACGTTACAATCTTCTTCACTCACGCAGGAGTGGATAAACAATAAGAGAAATAGAGAAAACGGAGAGATCTAACCGATTACGAGGACATATAAGCGCTGAGATGTAGATTGCAAAGTAGAGAACCTCCACGAGCAGAACCTCCCTTCTATAAGCTTCCTCTCTCTCTTTCTCCCTCTCTCTCACCTTTGATAGTCCTAAAACCCTTTAGCAAATACCTTGTAAAGCTTTAGGAAACCCTCTTGCTATTTTGTGATACCTATAAAAAACCCTAAGCAACCCCTTTTATAGTTTTGGAAAACTCCTTTCCGCATCCCAGTTCCAAAAGGACTAAATCATGCCGCGCAAAATCGCGAACAATCAAGCGTAACCTTTACGACTAGTCCTGGAAATTCCAGATCGTCTTAGCCTCCTACCGGTCGTAGCTCACCTACGACCGGTCGTGGGTCACCTACGACCGGTCGAGAATCCCGGAGAAAAATAGTCCGAACTGGCTGACTTTGAGTCGAGTTACGACTGACTCCCACGACCCCGTCGTCAACCCTCGACCGGTCGAAAGGGGCTCTGGCAATGGTCGAGCACGGGGCAAAAAACCCCATCACAATGATTATATGAAATCTATTTCAATGTCAAGCCAAAATGAGTTTCAACATGAGGTCATGGGTTTGAGTACCCATTGTGGTGAAAAACCACAGTGATGAGTGTGTGGGTGTATGTGAGGGTGTGAGTGACTAGGTTAAAAAAAAAAAAAAAAGGCCTGTGTCCAAATGTCAGGCCCATCTGTGATTTAGGTGGGCCACACAAATGGAAATAATTTGGAGGGTGCAACGTGGAGGCCTAACTCGGGGTGATGTACACGGTTATTTGGGAGGGCACATCTTATTTTCCTCTAACACTTTTTCACTTCCAATCTTATGCATAAGGTTTTGACGTGTAAATGGCTAATGATAGCTATATCCAATCCCACTAATTATTATCCAAACATTGGAAAAGGTCCAAACAATGAAAAACTATTTGAGTTCTTTGTTTTACCCCCACAATCCAAACTGGGCCTAACAAGGCATGATTTTATCCTCAATCATAATGACGATTTGTTTATCTAATTTAATTTTAGTAAGTTAGGTGGACGACCAATTCAAAGTGCATATCTAAAAGCTGGTATGCACGATGGAAACAACCCGCATTGGATATGCACATACGACCACATCCACATGCATACATCATACATTACTAATAATTAGTGGAACGCTGCTCCAATACCTTTTTGGAGTGGATGACAATATATAATAATGCATACATAGTCCAGCCCATCTATGTGCCAGCACACGTGAAAAACTATAACACGTGTGAGGGACGAGCTTTTACACCTGCCTAAAATTCACCATATGCTTGTCGGGTGGGTCATAATATACGGAACGAATAGACCAATACACCCAGTTCTTCTTAGCCGTTTTCTTCTTTCATCTACTATGGCTCCCCTGATGAGTGAACCCACTAAGGGTTTGAGCCTGAATGTTTATTACACGAGCCATACATACCACACGGATGCGGGATCAGCAAACCTCTATCTACTAGATTAAACCAAAAAAAATAAAAATAAAAATAAAAATTCTTTTGGACTTTCAAGCAGTCTTCACTTGAGGCCGTTGATTTTGGGCGGCTGGGATTCGGAACCAACTCCGTTCTTCTCTAAGTCTAGCTTCTCAGGATCTTGCTGTTCAGGAAGGGGTTTGAAATCCACTCCATTCTTTTCCATTTCCAGCTTTTCCGGAGTTTTCTTATTTTTCCTGTATATGCAATATAGCACCAGCTGCAGGATTCCTAATGGGCTGCCCAACAGACTCGAAGACTGCCAAACGGATATGCAACTTCAGTTATTCTGTTATAACTAACCCAAATCTGTCCTGAATTGGAACAAACCATTTAATACAGACACCCTTCCACATTGACGGTCCACCTTTTGTGCACTTCCCTGGATGGTCCATGGTTAGAAATTCATTCAAGAGGAATGATCCTAGCCGTCCTTCTATTGGATGGTGAAAATCGGGAACACGTAATGAGATTTTTGAACTGTTTCACATCCTCGGTGGTGCCCATTACATGGACCGTCCTGATCTAGAATCATCCCGTCCAAATGTACGGTGAACGGGCAACGCAAATTTCTTACAAGAAGTGTTATAGAGAGCCCATGATGTGTGAAAAAATCCACTACATCCATCATCTGCGACTGCCATGTTAGGACGTAAGCCCAAAAATCAGGTCCATCCAAAGTTAATTGGGCCCCACACCACTGAAGCCTTGCTGGGATCCATGTGATGTTTATATGCCATCCAATCCGTTCATAAGGTGAGTTCCACCAGGATGGAGGGGTTTACCAAAAAACCCAAAAACCAAACATCAGCCTGATTGGGCCCAAGAAGTTTTTAATGGTAGTCATTGAACCCCACTTTGCCCTGCCGTGTGGCCCATTTAAGTTTTGGGTCAGATTTATTTTTGAGCTCACATTCTAACATGAGCTGGTGCAAATGATGGACGGAGTGGATGTCAGACAAACACATCAGGGTGGGCCCCAAAGAGCTTTTGATAACAAAGGGTATCTCTATCGTATGATTTGGCTGTTGTGAGTTGACGGTGGATATACTAACCGCAAGAAAAAGATCGTGTTGCAAGAGGCCATATATCATCCACAAAGTGCTAGCCAGGAAGGAGAATAAGGAGAGATTGAAAGGCATGAATTCCACGCTCTTTGTCACTATTACTTGCCTCTGCATTTCATATTTCCATATAAAAAATTCATATAAATTATATTCTTGAGATATTTCTAACTCAGCTTTTCTCATCAATGTGCGTGTGTTTTTGTTTTGTACTTTAGGCACAATCACAAGTGCCAATGTGGCACACGCGTGAAAGTATAATTCACGCGTTTTCTCATCAATGTGCCAATGTCTTACACACTGCACGCGTGTGGTGTGGGTTAGCAAACCTGTTTAAAAGTAAAATATTATTAAGAAATTTGCTACAGGCCTATTGCTTTTTATTTATTTATTTATTATGCCTGAACTACAACCGTTGGATGTTGAATCTGGAGTCTCGTTTGAATTATCAGACCGTTCATATGATGGGGTATCACTGTAGGTGGGGAATATCCAAGAAAAATTCTACAATTGGAATATTTTAATTCTTTCATCATTTAACTATTTTCCTTTACATATGGTCTATTTACTTTAACCGTTGTTTATGTGAACAACTGACAGGATATTCCAATCTTGAATATCCTTTTGGTTTCACCCCATCCAAGGTGAGAAATGATCTAATTCACTAAGTGCATAAAAACCCTCCAGTACACTTAATTGCATTTGGACATGTCGACAATCATGTCATTGATCTAGACTGTCCAAACTGCATGTGCATTAAGTGACATTAAAAAATGGGTGGAAATGATCATTTGTGGAAGATAGTTTCAGTCATGGATGCATACAACCATTCAAGTACTGTAATTTTTGTCCAGTAGCAAATGAAGAGTGGACCAGAGCTAATGGGTGGTCCAGATAAGTGATAATGATGCAAAAGAGTCCAAATGCACCGAGGTGTATGTGAAATGGATGGTCCATGCACCATGGTTCAGTAGGCCATCTGTCCCACTCTCCATAAATCATGCCCCAAAACGCTTGACCAACTGCCTTCTTTAAGTTGAATCAGGACTGTTAATGAATCTCTCTTTATAACCATCTAATCAAAAGTTAAAGATTGAACCAAGGATGAGATTTTCAAGACAGCTTATTTGTAGTAGGGCTAGCAATCTGATGGTTTGTATCACTGAGCTATTAGCTCCCCTAGCCTCAACTAAAAACCCATACTGCCATACATGAGAGGGAGAGAGGAAAATGGGAAATCATACATCACAGCAGCATACCCTACTCTACTCTAATAGGGCAAGCCACCAACACATTATGAAGATTGAAAAAGGTAGTTATTAGTGAGTAGTGCATGGTAGAAGGAAGTTAAATAAGAAAGAGAACTCACCACAACAACCAGGGGAGAACCATACATGGATGCGGAAGCTACAAGTCCAAAACATCCAACAAGCATCTTCCGATGACGATGATCATGCAAAACGAATGTTGATACTAACACAATAGCAGAAAACACAATAGCTACGAGTGCCACTGTCAACGATACTAGCTTCTGCATGTAAAATACATGTGCTTAGATTAACACAAGTGAAGGAATTGACGCAGGGCCCACATAAGAATTCATAATAAGGAGCAAAGAATTCAGCTTGATTGTGTCTTTAAAAAATAAGAAAGTCTCAAGTCCAGCCAGTTTGACCACTGTTATATATGGTCCATCCAACTGATAACTTTCAACCTATTAAGTGAATGCAACATCCAATCTCACCAATATAAGTTCAGCCCCTCTACTGATGGGCTACACCATAGAAAATATGTCTATCCATTGCTAAATAGAAAAACACAAGTGTGGTCTACTCTATGAGTGAGTGGATTTGACTGATTTTTACAAAAGGCAATTGTCATGTTGGGCCCAACCCAGTGGAAGTATTTGATGTCTCACATACATAGAAGGTTGGAAGTTATCCTCTTGGGGGACCATAACTTGTGGTTCAACGGGTCTTGAGACCTCCTAAAAAGTATATAGATACATACATAAATAACTACATGCTCATCTATCAATTTGAATTTCTATACAGGCCTGGATATATAGAAGTAAGAAAAAAGAAAAAAATCTTGCCTTTCCTCGAATTGAAGTGAACCAGAAGTAGATGAAGATGAATGAGATTTCTAGAAGAATCCCTATGCCATTGATGCTGATGATTGGAAAGTTCTCCCACCCGACACTTACTATAGGCAAACCATACCAAGTATACAGAAGGCAATTGCACAGAGCTATGATGTAAGGGACACAAGAAAATTCTTCAGTGCTTCCCTTCCTTATAACCCTTTTGAAAGTTAATCTGGATGAACATATATAAATATAAGGGAAAATTTTGAAATAATTAAAAGTTTAACAATAGAATAGTAACAAATGAGTGTTCTAATTACATGGGTGCTGCGTAAAGCAGCAAAGAAGCAGCATTTCCTGCAAAAACCGCATGCAGATGACAAACCATTAGACCAATCTTCAATACATCTCGTTTGGTTCAAAGAAGGCGATATTGGCAGTTTAGAAAAATGAGAAAAGAGCAAATACCCATTACTCCAATTGCTAAGCGTAGCTTATCAGTCATTTTTCCTCCAAACAAATGTTTGAACAGCAAGCAAAACTTAAGAGAATTGGGCGATGATGAATGCGATTGTCATTTGCCATAGACGGGCTATAAATAGTGCAAACGGGATGGAATCATTTGAAACAAGAGCAAATTTTTTTTTTTTTTTTTTTTTGAGGAGGCAACGGATTGATGAAGACAGGAGTTGTGGTTAATGGAGGTTTAAGGGTCCACTTTTTATCCAATTACATTTAAATAATAATTAGGCTGATTAGTCATACATCAAAACAGAATATGGGAGGGGCACAAACGTGGGGAATTCTTTTTGTTGGTTTTGGTTCTTTCGTAAGTGGAACATATGACTAGCTTCCACTAATCCTCTCCACTCATATGAATACATTTCTACAAGAACCATTGAAACCTTTTATTCCATTGAGATGAGCATGGTTCTTCGAATATGAGAAGGAATCCTATTTCGGGAATAAAAAATATGATGGAAAATTACAGCTTGTGGTGCAATGAATACTCACAGATTGAAATGTATTCCATTTCACAACTTATAGTAGACTGTCTATTTTTTCCTTTTGCCCCATTTTTTCTCTGTTGTATTAGATACCCTTGTGATGTAAGTTTTCCTTTCAATCAATAGGATTTCAAATGTAGAAGTGGGTATTTTTTTTCAAGTGGGTTTTCTGTTGTTTGCCTTTGGAACCAAGGTACATTTCTGATGAAGAAAACCATTCGGAAAAGGGATGATCACATCTTGGTTATTTTCTTTTCTTTTCTTTCTTTCTTTCTTTCTTTCTTTCTTTCGGTCTTCTCTCATCGGACTAGACTTTTATGATACCAATCCACCATTTTTATAATGGTGGTAACTCATCCTTCTCACATTTGGCATTCAATACAGCTATCTAATCCACCCAACTTGTGGATGGGTCCTATCTCTAAAATCATGCTGCTCAAGAAATCAAAACCGTCCAATTGGAAAGTTATCAAATTGATTGGTCAAAGTAAAGTAGTGACTGGTCCAAATTCCAAGGTCATGGTTAATGTCATCTTCTCAGTGTAATTTCTAAGTGAATCTCCATCAAAGATTTGGTTAGCGGTTTGGATGATCCGATTGTCATACAACTATGCCATGTGTATGGTTGAGGAGTCACTACCACTTTTTAGATGGTGGTAAAATATTATAATAGTCTACCATATTCACATGGCTGGAGCTGAGTTCATTTGCCCCCAAGTGGAAACAAAGAGAACCTTATCAAGATCACAACAACTAATCAAGCAAATCCGACGGTGTAGATGAAATCTCTAAACAAATAAAGAAACAGACAAATATGATAATCAACGGCCCAACCGGTTCACAACATAAAAAAGAAAAAAAATGGTAGTAAACTATCATAATGGCCTACTATATTCACATGGTCGGAGCTCGAGTTCACTTGCCCCTAGAGGGAACCTTTGCAAGATTATAGCAAAAGCAAATTGGACGGTGTAGATGGAATCTCTAAACAAACAAAGAAACCGGCAAATATGATAATCAACGGCGCAACTGGTTCACAACATTTTAAAAAAAAGGAAAATTGGTGGTAAACAATCATAATAACCTACCATATTCACATGAGTTCACTTGCCCCTAGTGGAAACAAAGAAAACCTTTGCAAGATTATAGCAAAAGCAAATCGGACGGTGTAGATGGAATCTCTAAACAAACAAAGAAAGAGGCAAATATGATAATCAACGCGCAACCGTTTCACAACATAAAAAGAAAAAAATGGTGGTAAACTACCATAATAGCGTACCATATTCACATGGATGGAGCTCAAGTTCACTTGCCCCAAGTGAAAACAAAGAAAACCTTCGCAAGATCATAGCAACTAATCAATCAAATCGGACGGTGTAGACGGAATCTCTAAACAAACAAACAAACGAAACAAAGAAAACCTTTGCAGGATCATAGCAACTAATCAATCAAATCGGACAGTATAGACGGAATATCTAAACAAACAAACAAACAAACCATCAAATATGATTATCAACGGCGCAACCATTTCAAAACATAAAAACAAAAAAATGGTGGTAAACTATCATAATAGCCTATCATATACAGATGGCTGAGAACTAAGTTCACTTGCCCCTAGTGGAAACAAAGAGAACCTATGCAAAATTATAGCAAAAGCAAATCGGATGGTGTAGATGGAATCTCTAAACAAACAAAGAAATAGGCAAATATGATAATTGAGGTGCAACAGATTCACAACATAAAAGGAACAAAAACAAAGGTTCTAGAAATCGACCAACTGACCCAATTCTTTGTACGGGCATGGCCCACCTAATGATCACGTGAGCCTATGTTTGAGAGATGGCACTACCGTACTACCTCCACCAGGATCTAGCTATAGATGGATGCTTCTGCTAGGGGCTCTGTGAGGTCCACCGTGATGTATATGTTTCATCCATGCCGTCCATCCATTTTGACAGATTATTTTAGGACGTATGCCCAAAAGGAAGCAGATCGAAGGCTCAAGCAGACCATACCACATGACGAAGTGGGGATTGAAATACTACCAATGAAAAATTCTTACGAGCTACAGAAGTTTTGGATCAAGTTATATTTATGTTTTCACTTCATCTAGGTCTATGTAATCTTATGAACAGGTTGGATGGCAAATAAACACCACAGGAAGTTTTCAATGGTAATAATTGAATCCCTTCCTTCCCGTGCTGTGTCCAATCTTTTTAGCTCATGTCATAAAATAATCTGCCAAAATAGACGCATGGCATGGATAAAACTAGTGTTTACATCATGGTGGGCCGCACAGAACCCATGACAGGACCGTCCATCTCTCGCTAGGCCGTGGTGGTGACAATACCTAATCGGCGTCCACATCTACCACGGGGAGATAAGCATGAGCGGTTCCCACAATTCGCGTCTCATTTCCATGCGTGATACAAGAGAAAGCTTCCATCACCACAAATTCCATGCGATCAACTAGACATTGAGGGCTCTTTGCTTTATTCTTTATTCTCTGATGATTCTTGTTCTAGAATGTTCTTAAAGGAAAACTTATGTGTGACTTATCATTTTCACTACTGGTTACTTATGGATATATGTAAAAGTTCATTTCATTACTATTCATCCTCTCCTTTTTTATTTATTTATTTATTATTATTATTTTTTATTTTTAAAGTCGGTGCGACAGAAAGGACAAACAAAAAAAAAAAAAAAAAAAGGTTCATTTTCTTGCACAAATTGGGTGTGCCCAAAAGGCAAGAGAGGAAAGGTGCTTTCATTCACAATGTCTAAGCTACCGTTTAAGGTTGGACCTGGGCTTGTTAGCAAACAGTATACATAAGAAGGCCAAAGGGATCTTGGCTCTCCATGGAACACCGTAGTGAATTCGTAGTCTGCATGTTGGGCCATTTCTCTAGATGATCGGATCCGTAAAAAATGAGAATGCCATGAATGAAATATGAGCGCATGCTCAGAGCTATCCTATCCGTTCATCCATGGACAGATAAAATCATACAATGGCCCATGGTGGTTGATTCTTTGGTCTTTATTATTATTATTATTATTATTATTATTATAATGTTAGGAGTTAGGATCAATTTCACATGAAAAGATGGCCTTCCATAACTTATCCATGCAGCTTAAGCTGGAACATACTGACGAGGGTGGAGGGACACTCACACCATAAATAGGCCAGGCTTAATTTCCGGTCCCTGTGCTGGAAGACCTGATATTCTTGACCCCGTGGGAGAATAATATATTAGCGAGGCATATTGCTACTCTCGAGAGTTGAACATAGGACCTTCCTCCCTGATACCATGTCAAACAACAATTTACTCCAAAAGCTTAAGCTGTCAACGTGTGGTGTATCAATGTATATCAAGGGACTTTATCACTTTAACATGAATATCCCAAAGGGCCTATTTGGACGTAATGTCTACTGTTAAATGTGGGAGGGTACCTGCTATTGTCATTTGGCCAAAAGCCAATCCGAATGTTCCAAATTGGAGATTGCCGGTGGGTTTCAAACATGTTGTATTGTAACATCTGGATTTTCACTATTTTGAATTTTCAAAAATTCTTGAATTTTTTTTAATTAACTTATATTATCACTTATTGACCATTAGCACTCAACGTTAGCTTATACACGAGTAGTCCAGGCTGGTCACGATCAGACCGTGTACAGGCCATCAAGTCAGATGATCGATTTGTACTCGGCGATAGCTTGTGCAGGCCGTACAGCAGCCGAGGAAGGTTAGAAAAATCTAAAAATTTGGAAAAACATAGATCTCACTGGGCTTGTGGTCCATCGCGGACCACGGGCCCAGTGGATACCCATAAATAAACTATTCAGGCCGTCCCAACGACACTTGCCAAATGCAACCCACCAATGCCAGAATTGGAATTTAGCACTGGTAAATAAAACTGAGATTTCAAGCATTTCAGCCGTCGGATTTCTTACAAATTTACGGTAAAGGTCTAATGTATTTGTTTATGCCTGCCCACAAAATTTGGGTCTCGATCGTGGCACGGTGACCGTTGATCACGAATCAGACCCGTGCCACCAAACCCCATATTCAATCGTCTCTAAATTTTGCATGACCCTTCATCGGTCCATGGAGCACCTATTCTATAAGTTTTATGGCCAAAGGGTCACCAGAACTGCCCCATCAATCAGAATGGACCCCCACAGGGTCGTTTAGAGACCGGAACCATATGATCAAACCCTATATCCGTTAATCCATTTATTTCCAAACTTTGCATGACCCCTCATCGAGCCATGAGTCACCTACCCACCAAATTCGGTGGTTAAGGGGGGTGCTAGGGCTGCCACAATGCCAATAGGGAGTCCTAGAGGGCCATTGTGGGCATTTTAGGAAACTTGGGGCTAATGGGCCCAATTTTAAGAAATAAACCCTAGCCCTCTCCCTCATAACTTCCACCATTCTCTCCCTCATAACCTCCACCATTCTCCAACAACCAGCTTCTCTCCCTCATAACCTCCACCATTCTCCAACAACTAAGTTCTCTCCCTCATAACCTCCACCATTCTCCAACAACCAAGCTCTCTCCCTCATAACTCCCACCATTCTCCAATAACAAAGCTCTCTCCCTCATAACTTCCACCATTCTCCAATAACTAAGTAGAGTAAAGAGAGAAAGAGAGAGTGAGGCAGAGCAAGGTGGACAGTAGATCGAGGTGGGGCCCAGGGAAATCAAACTCCACAACTCCCTACCTCTTCTCCAAGAAGAAATCCTCATCCACGACCACCCTTTCATTCCGTTGATCATCTAGGTAATATCCATAACCATTTTTCTTGAAACCCTTGTGATGAGAGGAGATTTACATTGAAATCTAACATATAAATGTTTGCTTTATGGATTTCAGCCGATCGACCCCGAAATCTGCATTCCTAGGTCATTTTCCAACTCTCCAATGATCCATAGGTGCGGACTATCATTCTTAGGTAGCCTAACACCAATTATAATATGAGTCTAATGATTTCGTTTGCTCGGTTGTTATATTGGAGAATCTTGAGAAACCCTAGGAATTGTAGGTTTGTTGGAATCGTATGGAATTACATGATTAGTTCTCATCTTAATGTTGATCTTGTCTCTCACATGATTTAGTACATGGATGATCATATGCTCTTGTTTGCTAATTTTCTCATATGGTATTGCTTCATAGTAGATAGGAGTTATTACTCTTGTGTATTGATTCCTTGAGATGTAAGAAGTGCTTAACTTCCTCACTAACCCACACAACTCACATGCACCTTGTTCATGATAACTTAGTATGCTTGTTAGGAATATTTACATCGTATGTTGTGATGTATGTAAACATGAAACTATTATGCTAGCTGATAATCTTGATGGTTGGCATGCTATGAATCAACATTGAACCCTTGGGATGGTTGAGAACATGAGGAGAGACAGTAGTCCCATCAGTAGGACTATACTAGGGCTAAACCCGTGGATTTGGGCGAGTGTGTATGGGTGGTAGTAGTTCGACTACATGGGTCCCATGTACTCGATGTTGCTCATCGCGTGCTCGCCTGACTCGCGCGGTCTAGCCAACTTATTAACCAGCCCTGTTTGTTAACCCTGTTTACTCACATATGTATGAAACTTGGAACACCTTACCACCGTTGCAGCCCATCGATAACCACTTGAAGCTGATCCATTACCTTGTGAGCCGGGCATAGTGGAATGAGACACTATGTCCGAGCTATTGGCCTACGCTGGGGCGACGAGCCTCCCCGTAGTGACCGTGAGCGATCCCAGTTCTCGGCACTCCCCATGTGCTTGAAGTTGGGGATGGAAAAGCCGACAAGATCACGGATCATGGTGCCCTTGCCTCGCGCATTGAGGGGCCCTGGGTATCGCAACCTGTTGAGGGCATTGATACGTGAGGTCTATCAGTTTCCCGAACCTGCTAGATGAATGAAATTAACTAAGAACTCGGATAACATTATTATCGCATCGCATTAGCTAGGTTGACGACTTGGCAGTTGAGGTCGCTCTAAGGGAGTGTTGGTCATACACGATCGTTAGATGGAGTCGCTCGAGGGAGCATTGTGGTGAGGGCACACATCATATCATCCATCATGCATACACACTAATAAGATTAATTTAGTAACTGTAAATATTTACTTTTCATTAAATTCTTAATATAATTGATGCTTGTTGCAACTTAAGACTAATAACACTCACTGAGTTGATCACTCATGTTGAGGGTCAAATATTGCATATCAGACCCCAGTTATTGCTTAGATTTATGAACATGGTACTGTTTAACAACCCGATTTAATCGTGTTTGTGCTGCAAAGTACATTTATAAGCTTGGATTGAAATGAGGTGCTAAAAGCATGGAATTAATGCTCAGAATGCACCAAGGCAAGGGACGGACCCCATGGGAGTGAGATCAATGGATGTACACGCCAGAGATCTGAGTAAACTGAGAAACTGAAGTTCAAGTGGCCTAAAAGACGTCAAATGAAAGATCACAGGGTTCCCGCCATTTGTTCAGCTCGAAACTCCATATGTGGCCTGAGGATCATAAACTAACTGTACACGTCAAATTTCAGCTATTGGATCTCTCTGGAAGTGGCTCGACGGACAGATCATCTCATAGATCTGTGAATTGGGTCCCGCCTGATATTTGGATATATTTCCATTTTTGTCTCAACGTGTTAAATGAGTGCCAGAGAGGATGGATGGAGCAGATTTCTCAAGAACATCACGAGTGGCCCTACTTCATGAGGATGGTGCACATTGCAGGTGTACACTTGTAGTGTACTGGACTAACCAAAGTCGATCAGCGTGCGTTGACCCGACATTGGTTCCCATTGAAACTCCTGTTGCGAAAATTCTAAGCATAGACCTACGGATGGCTTTAGGTGGGCCACCATCATACTTTTCAACGATCCACACCGTTCAATAGATTCAGGGGGTCAGACAAACTGTACCCCAATCTGCAGCCTGATTTCCTCAGTTGTTTCGTGTACTTGAAGGATCCAAACAGAGAACGGATGGTAGGGTAAAAAACTATGTGGGCCACACTGAATCTGATCCAAATCTGACCATGTCCAAATGGTTTTTCGAGGTGAATCTCATGAACGGATTGGATTTCACCTCTGGCATCAATCATGGGCCCCATCAACATCACAATGCAAAAGGTGGTGCGAGCTCTGTTTCTCAAATAGATGTGCAGACGATATTTGTGGCCCACCTCTGATCGTTTTAACGATCCAGATCGTCCATTATGTAGGCTGTCGAAAACCGTTCGTAGGGACGTTTTCTCATTGCAAGAAGAACTCAACTATGTGCGAAAATAAAGACCCAACGCAAGACAGCTGACACATTGCTTAACTGACTGCGTAGTTCTATTTTGGGCGGAACTTTGTGGACCACCGCCTTTGATCGATTTGACGATCTAGACCGTCCATCGTGTAGGCCGTCCAAATCCGTCGAAGGGGACATTATCTTGTTGGGAAGAAGGAACACTACGAGAATTGCGTCCCGGTTTGTTCACGCCAGTGTCTTGCAGTTGCGTTTTCCGGGTGCGTAAAAGCTACACACGCTGCAGCTGTGCAAACAGCTATCCACCTTTTCAGCCACCGACCTGGGATAGTTATAAAAGGAGGAGAGAGAACAGAGGAGGGTATCCTGGGAGGCTGGGAGCTTGGACGTGAAGTACAGAGAAGGAAGAAAGAGAGTAAAGTAGTTTTACATTTATTTTATTTTATTTACTATTTTTTTTTTTCTTATGCTTTTAGAGAGTTCTAGCCTCATCATGTCAGGCTAAATCTCTTAACTAGGGCTAAGAGGTGAAACTTGTGGAGTGATGAGACTGATTCTACGACTTTGATTCATGTTTGGACTAAATTTGATGCTAGTTTTATTTGAAGGAATTTCTCTAGTTTTTAATGGTTTGTTGTGACTGAAATTACAATAGATCTGCGATGGCTTTGAGTATTTCCTTTCCTTTTTATGATTATGACGTCAGGAAGCCTTGTTGTTCACCATCGTCTCCTGGGCATGGTCGGATATCGGTACCCTTCCTAACCTTCATAATTCTTTAAGTGGTTGTTAATTAGTCTAATTCTATTATTTACTTTGTCTCCTGGGCATGGTTTGGTGATGGAATCCATTTTAATTCATATACCTTTCTTCTCTTGAAAACTATATCAAAGGAAGTCCAGTTTGATTTTCATGGTTACACCCTTCAATTGGATGAAGACGGGACTCTAATTCCAATTAAGTTCTTGAATCAAGCGTAGATCTCCCTGATCTCTACAAGTGGATCCTCTGAATCCCTAGTTTCCCACCTTTGAATTTTACAAAATTTAGTTTACTATTTTACCATTATTCCATCAATTTCACTTGATTTAGATTACATCTTATTCTAGTTCTAGTTCGAGTTACTTTCAGATTACGTACAAGGTTCAGTCCTTGTGTATTCGACCTCGGTCTTACCGAGATTATTACTACATCGCAATCCTATACTTTTGTCACGCCCCAAACCCGAAAATTGGATTTACAAGAATCCCGATCGCCGAATCCGGTACCGACAGCCTTCGTAGTACCCCATTCTCGGCTCCTAACGTCATACGCTAGATTTCTGATCCTGGGATCCTACAAGGAGGATTTTTTTTATGTACATTTCACTCGTAATAAGCATAACCACAAGATTACCCAATTCAAAAAGGCAACAACATCATCACATATCCACTAATATAATCATTTGAGTACAGTGCTGAAAGGAAAATACATATATCAAAAATCAAAGCTGCAGAAGACGGCTGCATACTCTAAGCTCGACGCTGCTGCGACCTAAGATTACCTGCACGCATCTATCGTGCATAAGCCTATAGAAAGCTTAGAGGGTGGTGTAAGTGTGTGCACAAGGTAAATGCCAAGTATTCAATACAATGCCATCATCATACAGTACCAAAAGTACTGGTAATCCATAATTCATATAATATCGAAATAAGCAGATTTACTAACAAGATCACGAATTACCAGAGCAAGCAGAAATACTGATAAAAACAAGAATTATCAGAGTAAACAGAAATACTGGCAAGATCATAAATTATACGATAACAGGGTAAGCGGAAATACGGACAAGTTCATGAGTCAATCAATATCAGAATACGCAATATAGAATAGTTATGCAAATGAGGAGTCATAAAGAGCTAAATATCAAATGCCAAAGATGCGATATAATATATAAGTCCTGATGAGTCCATGAATAGTGTCAATCGTATCTCGACCATATAAATACAGAAACACGGTAACCCAAAATACCATATGCCGTGGATGTAATGCAATATGCGGTGCGAATGGAATGACCATGCTGAAGTGTGAAGTCGGGATGATAGTACGTAGTATCGTAGGATATGGGGCCCATCACAAGAGACTTCTATCCAAACCAGTCCCATACCTAAATTTGGATAGTCAGACTCAATGTGGTAAACTCCTGATCTCGGGTTAGTCGCGCGCCCAACCGAAATCCTTGCCATAACGAAGGTACACAACAATTAGTTGCGCACCAGCCCGAGTAGATAGTGAATGAATGAATGAATGAGCATGCAACTCTTACTCAATAAGTCCACATATCAATACAGTTCATCTCTGGGATCATCACCGGGGTTCAGTACACTCCAAATGGCACTGCCGCTCTCCCAGCTGCACAGTCCAAGTGAGCATAAGAAACCTCACTATCCGCCTGGCCAATAGTCTGCCAATACCTATCCGGCACGTCGATAGCGAACCCATTCCTCGAGCTGGTCAGACTCAGCCTAGCAATGCCCCCTACATTCGGGCGGGTAAGGCCACACCCCCTCCCAACCGACCACGACACAGTGGGAGACGCAGCCTCCTGGTATTCGGCACTCGGGCGCTCATGTATCCACTCGGTCTCGACGTTGGGGCGTCTCCTGGCCACGGAGGTTTAGGAATTTTCACCCAGGGACATCTATGGCGCCCGTATGCTAGAACCAAATATTTTCGGTGTCCCCTCTAGCCATCCACGATATGCCTGTGGAGGCTACGACCCTGATATCGCTAGGGCGTATAAAAATCACAATGCAAGATGCATGAGTCATACAATCCAGACATGCATCAATCCTATGCATACTGTGCGCTCATGTGAAATAACTTCCGCCTATCAAGGAGTCTCATAACAACACGCTCAATGATATATGTAATGATCAACCACATCTCATAACAAACATGCAGATGATGCGTATGTGCATGTATCATGATGCTATGCTGTCAAATACTCATAATCAGTATAAATAACGGGCATCGACAATCAACCTGATAATGTGGACATTCAACCAACATTGCCCCCAAGGAACGACCCTCATGGATCTGAACATATAATGGACCCACGGCCTCACATAAAGGCCTAATATACAACACAATGGACCTTACTCAAGGGCCACATATACACAACATGTGGACCCTGCTCATGGGCCTCACAATGGGCCTTGCTCATAGGCCATGAATACATCACAATGGGCCTTACCCATGGGCCACGAATACATCATAATGGGTCTTGCCCACGGGCTATGAATACATCATAATGAGCCTTGCCCATGAGCCTCAATTACATGTCATGTGGGCCCTACACATGGGTCTTGAATACATCAAATGGGTCATGCATCACAGGCCTAATACGTGTCACAATGGGCCTCAACTACGGATCGCATGTACATCATATAGGTCTCGACAATCGGAATCGGTAGGAATGGACCTCACTCAAGAGTTTAATACACATCACGATGGGCCTTTCACATGGGCCTAACATACATCACAATGGGCTTCATCGCCTGGCCCTCAAATGCATCACAATGGGCCTCATCACATAGGCCTCATATACATCACATTGGGCCTTAAACACGGGCTGAATACACATCATAACGGGCCTCAAATACGGGCCGCATATACATCACATTGGGCCCGGACAATCGGAATCAGCAATCGGCCACAACAAATCAGAATCGGTAATCGGCCTCGATCGATAATCGACAATCGACCACGACGAGTCAAAATCGGTAATCAGCCTTGATCAATAATCAACAATCGGCCACGACAAGTCAGGATCGGTAATTGGCCTTGATCGATAATCGACAATCAGCCACGACAAATCAGGATTAGTAATCAGCTTCGATCGATAATCAGAGTTGGAAAATCGATCACGTCAATCGAAATTGGCCTAACAAGGGGCCTAAGGGAAGGTCACAATGTGGACTTTTAACCATCCTCACACATCAGTGGGGACATTTAACCATCATTGCTCCCAATGAGTGGCCCACATAGGGTCGAACATACAGTGGGCCCGTGGCCTCATACAAGGCTTTAATATTCATCACAATGAGCCGAATACACAGGCCTAATATACATCACCATGGGCCACGACCCATGGTCCTCAGATACATCGTAATGGGCTACGACCCATGGACCTCAATATACCTCAAGTGGACCACATTGATGGGTCTCATATACATAACAGGTGGGCCCTGCACATGAACCTCAAATATACAGTATACGGGCCCTATACATGGGTCTCATATACATCTAATGGGCCAAGTACACATCAAGTGAGTTGCATCAATGGGCCGCACTAATGGGCCTCATACACATCATGTGGGTTGCATCAATGGGCCGCACTAATGGGCCTCATACACATCACAGTCGACCCACACAAAGACCTCGCATACATCTCATGGGGCCTTATATACGTCAAATGGGCCGCATCATGTAGGCCGCCCCAATTGGCCAAGCATGCATCAAATGGGCTAAAATCAAAGGGGTTGAATCCAATGGGTCGAATCAATGGGCCGAGTCAAATGAGCCGAGAATATCACAATGGGCCTTACCTATGGGCCTCGAATACATCACATTGGGCCTTGCCCATGGGCCAACATACATCAAATGGACCGCATCAAATGGGCCATACCAATGGGCCGATACATCAAGTGGGTCGCACAATGGGCCTCATATCGTCACATTGGGCCTCGCCACCTGGGCCTTGAATACGCACATCACATGGGGGCCACATGAATGGACAATATGAATATGCAACATATATATCACGGTGAGTCCCACTATGATGTGGGTCTCCCGGGAAGGAGGGTTTACAAATCTCGATGAGAGCTAGGATTACATCTAAAATCATTACAATAGTTCCAGGTGCAACATGTGTATCACTGTACATATCATACTATGGGGCACATGGCACCCTAATGATGGTCAGCACCGCCCAAACATTGTCTATGTAGATCAGCACCATCCAAACATTATCCATGTAAATCGGTACCATCCAAACGTTGTCCAGCATCATTCAGACGTTCTAGACGGAGGATGAAACAAATACATCACTGGTGGTGGGGTGTACCATCAGATGGATGGTTAGATAAAACACGTCCTAAGGTGGGTCCCACGTAGGGCCCACCGTACAATAATATTATATATATATATATATATATATATATATATATATATATATATATATACACATACACACACACAACAGCTATTCAGCTGGGGTCCGTGGAACTTGCTGACTTCATCCCACTAGCCATATGCTGCTGGGGCCCACCTGCCAGTAGGCTGGATGGTGCGGCTACAACACTACATCATGGTGGACCCCACCTGCATGGAAGGACGGTTTGAATATAACATATACCTCATGATGGTGGGTTCCTGCACAGATGCACGGCACATATAAAACACATATATTATGGTGTGGATCCCACAGTCTATTACTGGTCGGTGATGATAAAACACTCATCATGTAGGGGTGTAAGACACGTACATCAAGGTGGGTCCTAGAACAATATCAATGGTAAAATTCAACCCTCACTGTTTAAAGTGGTATGTCCCACCTGATTATTGGTTCGACCTGATTTTTGGAACAATGCCATAAGATGGGCTGGTGATATGGATGGACGGTGTGGATATACTACACATACATCGTGTAAGCCTGAAATGATTCCAGCCTCGAGAGTTCAATCTACATTGCTTTACGTCATATGGTCAGCTTGATTATTGACACCACACCGTAAAATGGGTTGTTGAAATATATGAACGGTGTGGATCTAACATAAACATCATGTTGTAGCCATGGTCAACCCACGGTCTTCTCAGCAAAAGAGAGGTATGGGACGTCACTCCCTGGACATACAACGTCCAGAGAAGCCTCCCCTTTATATGTTTATATATATAATATTACATATACCAGCACGTGGCAGAGGCTGCCCAAAGACATTATGATAAAGGTGGGTCCCACGTAGCAGTGGCCCACCATACTATTTATATATAAAATATGCATTATATATATACACACGTGTGTGTGAAGCCGTGAAAATGGCAGCGTCGCTGGACGGCCTGGATGAAATGGGGCCACCTAATATACTAGGCCCCGTATGAATGGATGGTTTGGATGTAACATATACATCAGTGGCTACTCAAAACTCCTCGTAATATTATATTAGTAAATAATATTGATTTAAGAGGGAGGTTTCCAGCGTCCAACATTGGACGTATGGACATGTGTGTGAATAATCAAAAATCAAGGTGGGTCCATACGTGTGGCCCACCGCAACTTTGGATGAAGCTGATATTTGTCTTGCCTCTACAGATGGTTGGACAGTATGGATATAATAAATAATTTATAGTGGGTCCACATCAGCGTGGTCCACCGCTTGTATCAAATTGATACTTGTGTTTTTTCCTTTATCCAGGTCCATATGGGAAGGACGGTGTGGATAACATATCATGGTGGGATTTCCACCGTCTATGGTATAGATCTAATCCATTCTT